>JAYESA010000012.1:181001736-181416736 GCA_036927795.1 Iris macrosiphon
TGCAAAAACATAAGACAAAACAACTTGTAGCAAAAATATATAATTACTAAAAAAAAATGCTTATTATACCGATAAGAGATAATTACAATAGTAAAAGTTATTTCGTTCGCAGGAGTGGCCCGCGAGTTTGGTTTGTCCACCATATGGCCGAATCTCTTTGCTCATTTTCTCTTCAATTTGTTTGGATCTGTTACCAATTGACCTGTCAATGAGACGACAATATGTGTCGGACAGAACAAATCCGCATGTCACTTCTGTGGACTACGTAACAGCGTTGAATTACAATTACAAGACACATACAAGTTGTATGATACAACACGATGCACCAACATATAAAATATTTAAAAATAAAAAATAAATGATGTCTTGATCACTTTGCTTTTGTAACCTTTGCAAATGCCAACGAAAGGGGGGCTAAAAGGAATCCTAAAATATCACCCACAAACCAAATATTGCATGTGAACGAAAGAAGATTCCTCCAATAGCTGTTTCAAAGGATGTGACAGCCAGGACGTAGGAACCCTCATATAAGCCATCTTGAAGCAACCATTAATGTTGGACGCTCCGAGTCATGAAGTCTAATTTTAGACCTATTACATATATAATTAACTTTTCTTTTTGGGATTAGAGACTCCAAAGAATATCCTTGAACAACCAATGTTGAAGCCCCCTACTTCCATGGGGAACACCAAAGATACTTTTACATAATTTGACACAACATATTTTTGGACACCCATTCTTTAGAGTATCCACAGTGTATGGAGTTGAACAATACATTTTAAATTTCAATTTTATAATAAAAATAAATAGATCTACAATTGGTTGGATCTGTATAAAAATAGTAAAAAATGATCCAAAAATATAAAATGATCTTTGGTGACAAATGTCAAAAAATAATATGATCAAAAAATAAAAATAAAGTGAAATCTAGAATCTAGAAATTGATATTTCAAATTGAACTTTATTATTCTACAAAAATGAGTTCCTACATTCTGAATGCAGAAATTTTTATACCCAGACTATAGCTCATGTTGCTAAGAAGAAACCAACATGAGACTTTAATTGAACATTACTATTCTACAAAATGAGCTCTTACATTCTGAATCCAGAATCTAGAAATTGGAATGAGTCTTACTACTCTTACCCTACTAATCTCTTTTTTAACATGTGACAATCCCATTCATATTTAGATTTCTTAGGCCTTTTCTAATCATTATTTCTATTTTTGAATTTATTTTTGTATGTGTCAAGTTTTTTTTATGAAGATTTCTATATCTACATTGCATTTTTTTTTTCATATAGAAACTCAACTATGAAAAAAAATGTTTCCAATGGTTTGTTTCTATATTTATTTTTATATCCTACTTGTCATTTTAAGAGTGCTTTTGTGACAACTATATTTATTCACACAAAAAATTGCAGAAAAAGCATTAAAATTTTCTTCAATTGCGTAAAAGACAGTTTAGAAAAATTGTAAAGACAGTTCTAATACGTCGTTTTAAAGGACATAATTTATTTTTGACAATTTACACCCTTTTAGAAGGACAAACTTATAATTTATTTTTGACGATTTACACTCTTTAGAAGGACAAACTTCCCTTTTTATTAGGCCATTAATGAGAATGGATTAGACATCCTATTAACTATTTCCGCTACACTTATAAACTTTAGGCACTTTAAAAGAACATAAATTTCCTCTTACCAAATTTGACCTAACTGTTGAACTTGTGCCGTCATTTTAGCCTAAAATGACATTAATTGCCATTTGTGTTTAGCACTGCCACAGGTTAGCACTTGGGTGCGACCGACGGTAGATATTGTTTTCCATTTATTTTCTTGGCATAGTGACGACCATCACTCTGTAACAGGACACAAAAATATCTCGTATGACCTAGACACTTATACATGACACGGATATGTGATACTCATGATAAGGCACACACTCGATCTATCCGACTAATCATCGCGATACAATCAGGTCGTCTGTCGATATAGTACATACTTGGTTTCATTAGATTCTTGTTATATAGAGATACTATTACAGGACATTTTACTTGATAGACTGAGACAGGACGTAATGTAGTATCATTGGATAGAAAGTACAATCACTTGGTGTATGGGTCACCTTATACTTTTTCAGTAGCCGATAGACTTTAGTGGAGTTTCGGGTATGATGGCCCCTGATATACAGCTGGCTTCTGCGATGAACGTTATGCACGTTTTACAGATGACTGTAGAAGGCCTTAGGTACTACTATCATGGAAGAAGAATTCACTACTAGAATAAGCGGGATTAGCGACGTTTTTTAGCGACTCCATGTAAAAACGTCGCTAATTTAGCGACTCCATGTAAAAACGTCGCTAGACGTCACTAATTGGCGACATTTAGCGACGTTTAGCGACTTTTATTCAGTTTTTAAAAGATTAGTCGCTATAAGTTCAATTTAGGTCGCTAAACGTCGCTAATATGTTTTATTTAGCGACGTTTAGCGACGTTTTTAGCGGCGTATATATTTTTGGACATTTAGCGACGTCATTAGCAACGTTTAAGACGTCGCTAAATTAGCGACATAATTATTGGCGTCGCTAAAAACGTCGCTAAATTCTAAATTAGCGACGTCATTATTGGCGTCGCTAAAACGTCGCTAATTTTTTTACTTAGGGCTGATTCCCCCCATTTCCTTCGATCTCTCCCTCTCCCTCTCCCAAATTTCAAACCCGATCTCTCCCTCTCGATCTCTCCCTCTCCCAATTTTTTTACTCCGGCTCCTCCTTCCTCCCTCCGACGACCCCCCTCGGCTGCGTCCTCCCCCTCCGGCGCCCCCTCCTCCCTCCCGGCGACTCCCCTCCGCCGCGTCCTCCCCCCTCTGACAGCATCCTCCCCCCTCCTCCTCCTCCTCTAGGTAAAACCTACCTCTCTCTCTCTCTCTCTCTCTCTCTCTCTCTCTCTCTCTCCTTATTTGGTGTGGACATAATTTTTTGGGCTGAGTTTGCTCGTGGAGGAGTCCTCATCTACCGCCTTGCCAAGATCGACGCCGTGAAGGTGAGATCGATCACTCGCTCTCATCAACTCGGGTCGTGATGACGGCGCCGACACAGTGATTTAAGCTCCCAATGTTTGATTGATGCAGGAGGAACAAATGGCTATATTTGAAGCAAACAGATGTGGAAGCCAGCCCTTGACATGGGCCCAAACCAGAAGCATGGTTCTCACTCATATGGTGATTTTGCTTCACATTTCCCTTTCCCTCCCATTGTGTATATGTTGTACCTAAGGTTATGATTGGCCATGGGAAACAAAAATGTTCTCATATTTTAATTCTTCTTCTTATAATCAAGGTTATACTAGAGACTTTGAGAATGACAAGCATCATTTCATTTATATTTAGAGAGGCTGTGACTGATGTTGAATACAAAGGTTAATTATCTCCTTCTTCTTTTTCGCAATAGTTTTCTTTTTTAAGGAATTAATAGGCCATGATTTCGTTCTGTCCATATTTGATGTAAATTAATTGTTGCAGATTACCTTATCCCAAAGGGGTGGAAGGTGATGCCTCTGTTCATATATTCGCTCATTTCTCAAATCTCTTCAACGGCTTCTACAACAATGGGTTGTCTTCGAATCTGTTCGATTGCAGGAATCCGAGCCTCGACTACGCTTTCAAAGGTGCGGAGATCGTGAGGGCATCGTACTGCATGGAGCTTAAGTTCCTTGCAAATCCAGTCACTAACCATGTCCAGAGCACCCAACAACATAAAAAGCACCATAGATTCTCTACTAGAGTGCTTGAGGTATTGGAAAGAACAACTCTTCAGGTTGAATAGAATCTTTGTTACTTATCCATTTCTTTATTTTCATATTTTTAATCATCAGGTTTTCAGGTTTAATAGAATCTTTGTTACTCTAGTTTGCTGGCAACAAATTCTAAGGATTGGGTTAAGTCACAAGAGAATTTTCTATATCCTAATCTTATGGCATTTACTTACATCATTTACTTACGGCATTTACTTACGACATCCAAGCATAAAGATAATTTATTAGTAATACCTACATTAGAAAATGGACATTGTTTTATACTTTCTATATCCTAATCTTATGGCTCGGCACCATCACAGAATGAATAACTTGAGTCTATGCTTCCTTCCTTAGGCTGTTAGTTTGGAAGCATGAGTTAGATATTGAAGTTAGGCTGCAACACATTAGGGCTAGATCTGCAGACTTGTTGCTGTTCTACATCAAGAATTGGTGAACTTAGCGGAAGAGGGGACAAGAAGATTTTGAGGGAGGTATGCTTGCTTGATTCAATTTGATTGAAGTTTAATAGCTTTTTTTTGCATAATGTTGTTGTTTGTTACATTAAAAGTCAAAGTGAAATCAAAAGTGATAAATGAAAACAAACATGTAACATACACATACACCTAACTCATTTTAGATCCAATGCCTATGTGAAGCCTTGTAATCTTTTGTTAAATTTCTTACAAGTCAGTCGTAAGTTTTCATTATCATTTTATAGGTTGTACGAATATTAAACTTGGAAGGAGCAGTCGTCCTGCCTAAGAAAGCAACCTAGGTGATACTTCCATTTTATAGGTTACAAGTCAGTCGTAAGTTTTCATTATTTATTTTTTTTATTTTTTTTAAAATTTAGCGACGTATTTAGCGACGTTTAGCGACGTTTATACACTTCGCTAATTAGCGACGTTAATAAACGTCGCTAAATACGTCGTTGTACGTCGCAAATTGCTGACATGGCAGTACTGCCAGGTCATTAAAGACGTCGCTGTCACGTCGCTATATACGTCGCTAATTAGCGACGTTTAGCGATGTTTGTTTACGTCGCTAATTAGTGATGCTGCGTCGCTAAACGTCGCTAATTTAGCGACACAATTAAGTCGCTAAAAAACGTCGGTATAGCGACGTTTAGCGACGTTTTTCCTTTCAGCGACGTGTTGATTTCCGACTTCTGTAAAACGTCGCTAATTACGTCGCTAAACATGATTAGCGATATTTTTTTGTCATTTAGCGACGTTTTTTGACGTCGCTAATTTGACTTTTTCGGTAGTGATTGATAGTAACTGAACAAAATTCACAATCTTAAGCTCTTATTAATTATATAGTCACATTTTGTCTCACAAAGTATCATTCTGAAAGTTTATACTTTGAAAACGAAAGTGTGCACTGTGCGCAGCAAACAGAGTTGAGAAAGTTAAGCTTTCCTTCGAGAAAGAACATCCTTCACAACTCCTTGGAATTTTAGGAAGGACTTCCCACCAGGTTCAGTTGCTCTTATTGCCCTCTCCTTCCACTGCGATGCCTTCCTCCTCATCTCCATCCCTTTCTCTCCCTCCAACAGCTCTCTGATCAACTCTTCCACCTTCTCTCGCTTCACATCGTTGTCCACCTCCATCCCTATCCCCCACTCGACGCACAGGAACCGGCAGTTCGGTTGCTGGTCGGCGAAGAAAGGCCGACATATCATCGGAACACCCGAGCTTAAGGCCTCCATCGTCGAGTTCCACCCGCAGTGCGTCAGAAACCCTCCAATGGATGGGTGTTTGAGAACATCCTCCTGAGGGCACCAGCTCGCGAGGAAACCCCTCCCGCCCGTCTCCACCAAGAACTCGTTAGGCAGAACAGCCGTCTTGTCGACCAGGGCGTCGCGTCTAATTATCCAGAGGAAGTCGCAACCACTGTTAGCCAGACCCCATGCAAACTCTGTCAGCTGCTGGCCTGTCATGGTTGCTATGCTACCGAAATTCACATACATGACTGAGTTGGCTTCCCTTCCCTCCAACCAGTCCAGACAGGCGGAGTCCTCCTTCCACAGGCTCGACCTTGCGGATTCGTTCATGGTGCCGAAAGTTTGTGAACATAGTAGGTTGAGAGGGCCAATGGGGTACACTGTCGACTCGAAGGTCGACGACATCTCGTCGAGAACCGGTCCTTCCAGATCGTCGAAGCTGTTAACGATTATCGCGGTGGCTCGACGCGACGCTTGTGCTTCGTTTAGGGTGTAGTTGAAGAGGACTTCATCAGGATCTGTTGTGCGAAGGAAGCTCGGAAGATCCCTCAGACGCATGTTCGGCATTCCTGGCATCCAGTCAATCACAGTGTCCAGATACCCATTAACTAGATCATCTTCACCTGATCACAAAGCATACTTTCTTTAATTTGAGCATAAAATTTTGATAATAAATTGTTTAGTAAAGAACGGAATTATAGACTTTAAATTTTAAAGTGTAAATTATAATTATTTTTAAAAATTCACAAGAGATAATACAATTAAGGTATATCTGAAAAAAAAATATGGTAGTGTACGCCTTGATTTATGTGCAAAAAAGAAAAAAAATTAAGACATTAAATGTCTATTTAGAAACTTGGATGCCAAGAATACTACACAAAGTATTACACAAAGTATTAGTGATTGTCAATATTTAAAGATTGTTAAATACTCAAAAGACTATATTAATAAAGGGTTCCAAGGACATCAATACTTTTGAGCGGAACGATGCCTCGTTCCACAAGTTCTTTGTAGTGGTAGAAGCCCATGAATCCGCAGGCGCTCGTGGAGCAGAAGAAGACGTCAGGGATCTCAAGCTCTTTCGCCACTCCGGCAGTGAAGCTCGTGAAGCTATCGGAAACGACGCAGGTCACCGGCGGAACGCCCGAAGAGGGCTCGTTGAGCCGCTTCAGGAGGTCGCGGAACGGGCCGTCGAGCGATCCGTCGCGAATGGAGACCATGAGGGAGTTGAGGTCCTGGCTGGAGTTGAGGTCGGAGCTGACCTGGAGGCCGTCGGGGAGAGCTTCGAAGCGGAAGTCGTCGACCGAGCCGATCATAGAGGAGGAGCCATCGGTGTCGGTGTCGGTGTTGGTGTCGGTGTCAGCGTTCACGATGCGTTTGTAGTTGAACTCGGTGTGCACGAAGGTGATATGGAAGCCAGCTTTGAAGTGGAGGAGCTTGGCTAGTTTGAGCATGGCGTTTATGTGGCCTTGGGCTGGGTATGGTATGCACACTGCGTGTGGCTTCTTCTCTCCCGAGCAGTCTCCTCCTCCTCCTCCTCCTCCTATACAACCCATTCTCTTCTTCTTCATTTCTCACTCTTCGTGTATAGCTGACCTCTCTCTATATCTATAATTAATTAGAGACTCCAATGCTTCTTTATATATGAGTTGGGGACTCTTACGTTTGTTTCATTTTCAGTAGAGTCCATTGTCCCTCGGTTTGTGGACTCAAATATATTAGGTAACAAGAATCTGCAACGTTTAGCTCGCGGAACTTGGACGTACGTTGCTTTAAAGACTTTATGTTCGACGAAAATTATGTAGGTTTTCTTGTTTGACCCGCTGATTGAACAATGTTCGTTTCTGGTCCTAAACGCGATCGACAAAATACATAATATATTCTAACTGAGAGAGAGAGAGAGAGAGAGAGAGAGAGAGAGTTTGTACATATTTATTAACATATTCAAAAAATATATTCACAATATAAATATATTCACAATATCCATGGAGAGGACAAAAGGTCAAGATATTGAAAATGTTGAGATGCTCCGTTGTCTTACACGTAGCATGTTGCATTAAGACACAACCAAATCCTTTTCCGGATGCATCGCTATAGATGACGAAACCTCTGGATCCAGATGGTATAGTCAAAATGGGGGCTGTAGTTAGACGCTTCTTCAACTCATCAAAAGCTGTCTGGCATTCTTCAGTCCATAAGAACTCCTGCTCCTTGCGGGTAAGGCGAGTAATCGGCTCCGAGATTCTTGCAAAGTTTTCTACGAACCTCCGGTAATATCCGGCAAGTCCTAGAAAGCTTCTCACCTCTGAGACATTGGTCGGGGTTGGCCATGTCTCTACAGATGAAATCTTTACTGGGTCCACCGAGATGCCTTCTCCTGTGATTACGTGTCCCAGAAAAGCGACACGATCAAGGAAGAATTCACACTTGCTCATCTTAGCATAAAGGCTCTCCCGTCTCAGCGTCTCTAGTACCAGTCTTAAGTGCTCTTCATGCTCCTCGTGGCTCTTCGAATACACCAGAATGTCATCGATGAAGACTACCACGAACTGGTCCAGATATTGGTGGAAGACTCGATTCATCAGGTTCATGAATACAGCAGGTGCATTAGTCAGTCCAAACGGCATCACCAGAAACTCGTAATGACCATAACGAGTTCTGAATGCTGTCTTTGGAATGTCTTCTTTGCGTACCTTGACCTGATGATAGCCTGATCTCAAGTCTATCTTCGAGAATACTACGGCTCCTGTTAGTTGATCGAACAGGTCGTCAATTCTCGGCAAGGGATACTTGTTTTTGATTGTCAGAGCGTTGAGGGCTCTGTAATCAATACACATGCGATATGTTCCGTCCTTCTTTGGTACAAACAGCACTGGTGCTCCCCAGGGTGATGCACTAGGACGAACAAATCCCTTAATCTGTAGTTCCTCCAGTTGAAGCTTCAGCTCGTCAAGCTCCTTCTTCGCCAGTCGGTATACATTGGAGGATACTGGTACAGCTCCGGGTATCAGCTCAATAATGAACTCTACTTCTCTGTCAGGCGGTAGGCCTGGCAATTCCTCTGGGAATATGTCTTCGAACTTTGCTATAATTGATGGGAGTGTTGTCTCCATCGCCATGTAAGCTCTAGGAGTCTGGCCTACTCCTTGCTCGATGGTACCTCGTACATATTCGAACTCCGGGTGTCCTGGTGGTCTAAAGATAACACTACCGTTTCGGCAGTCTAAAATAGCATCGTTCTGGCTTAGCCAGTCCATGCCTAAGACAACGTCGAAATTTGGCATTGGAAGTACCAAAAATCGTGCTCTTAGTCCTCTACTACAAACAACTATCAGACAGGTTTCGATAATGTTGGTAACTGGAACAATTCCTCCTCCAGTAAGTATTTTCCAACACTTGGGTAGCGGGGAAGTGGATAGCTTGTGCATGGCTACGAAACTACTGGATATGAAAGACAAAGTACCCCAGAATCGAATAATACAGTTGCAGGTAATGATGCAACTAAAATGGTACCTGATATAGTTTCTCCTTCAGGCTCTTCTGCAACGGCAGCTAACGCAAAGGCTTGTCCCTGTCTTTGCCCTCCAGGTTGTTGTCTGGCCTTGAACTGGGCCTCCTGAGTAGGTAAGGGTGCTCCTCGCTGATATCCTCCTGATGTGGAGGGTAGCATCTTCTGGGCTTGTGCTTCTGGCTTCTGTCCTTGCTGAGGTGCTGCATCTCTGCGTTGTGGGCAGTCTCTGGCCATATGATTTTTAGCTCCACATAGTAGGCATAATCCCAGCTTCTTTCTGCAGTCACTGACCCAATGTCCTTTCTTGCCACAAAAGTGACAAGTCGGGAGCTCCTTCTTCTGGTAGGGCCCCGTCGTCTGCTGAGTCTGATACTGGGGACGACGTATAGGTCCTCCTGCTCCTTGCTGGTTCTTGGCCGAGAAGGTTGGATTTGAGCGTCTGGCTCCTCGACCAATTGCTTCTTGCTCCCTGGCTTCGATAAGAACCTCGTTGTAGGAGATTCTTGACTGCATTGTTGTGTACCTCTGGAGCTCGTAGTTAAGGCCATGATGGAATCTTTTAGCCTTCTTCAGCTCGTTCGGGATCAGATCAGCACCGAAACGACTTAGTCTGCTAAACTCCGCGTCGTAGGCATCTACCGTCATGTTTCCCTGCTCCAGGTGTAGGAATTGGGAGTATAGGGCATTCTGGACTGTCGCTGGGAAGTACTTGGCATTGAAGTGCTCCAAGAATTGTTGCCAAGTTTGGTCTTTGCCGACGCTGCGCTCTATGGATTCCCACCAGTGATGGGCGTTGCCGAGAAGTTGGCCCCTTACAGCGGTCATCCATAGGTCGGGGGTGAGTTGCGATCCTTCTAGCAGCATTTCGGTGTTGGAGATCCAATCAGAGATCTCCTCAGGAGTTTCGCTGCCTTTGAAGTCTCTCGGGCTCATTTGGCGGAAGCCTCTGACTGTGCCCACTGGTTGGACAGGTGCTGGTGCCGGAGTAGTAGTTCTCTCCAAGGCTGTCATTAAAGTCTGTCGCAGGGCTTCAGTCTGCTGCCATTGAGACTGTCTCAAGGCCTCAGTCTGCTGCCACTGGTTCTGCAACATCGTTTGGAGGAACTGCAACATTTGAGGTTGACCCTCAAGTTGTGGCATTAGGATAGGCAAGGCTGGAGGTGGAGGCAACGGTGTCTCCGCCTGCGGTGTTGTCTCCTCGCCAGAATTCTGGTGATTGTACGGGGTTCCTTGGACACTTGGCGAGGTGTTTGTGGCTTGGTCAGCCCCATCATTCGCAGGTTTCCCGGGTATGTCCATATTTCTGAAGAAAATAGAATAATTAAAAAAATACAAAGGAGATAATGAATAATAATCAAGCAGGATGCAATAAAGAATTTTTAAAGATGGTGTCAGTGTGGATGAGTCCTAGTATTCCTATCCTATTGCAGGCTTGCTGGGTATGTCATCATACCACTAGCAATGAAAACTAGACCTGCATGGGCCACCACTAAAACCGTGTCACGCCCCAGTCCCAAAATGTCAGGAACTAGGCCACGTGTCACTGGCCAGCTGACACGTCACTAAGGGCTTAATCCATTTTGAATGGACCCAAAGGAACGTGCTACGCTGTCCTAAAATACTACATGTAAAACACAGTCAAATCTATCTCATCCACAACAAAATGTCAGAAAAGTAAGTGCTGAATATATATATGAAACTGAGTCTGATACAGTACACAACTGATGAGAATACACGCCTACTACAAAAACTGATAATAGTGCAGAAAAATCAGATAGACTAAGCAGTGTCTATCTGATGAAAACATCTCCATCTCCAGGTGGCAGGCCTCTAGGGTCAAGCATACTCTGAGGGTGTCTCCTCGAGCTCCTCCTCGGTAGCACATCTAGCCTCCTGATCAGGGCCGTACACAGTGGGGTAGAAAGCCTCGTCTAGATCTGGCAGGGAACCAGGTCCTCAGTGGGACGTAACAAGATACAGGAAAATGACATGCCATGTAATGTAAAGACTGAATAAATAAATAATAAATACAAGGTGCTAACCATTCTCAGTGAAATGCAAGTAAAGACCTTGTAGTACGCATGTGAATGTGTGGCTAGACATACGCTGACGTAATTCACCAATCGTGATGACTGGCTAGTATATGTGTCGTATGCCCCCGGACTCACGGGTAGCTCTGCAATCGACCATCACTGGTACGAAAGTATAAAACATTATTGAAGGGGGTGTCCCATACGTCTACTAGTTATCTTTCCCATCCCAATGAAACTAAATGTCAAGTCGTACACTTCCCAAGTTATTCTAATCCGTGATGCGGGTCACACGTACTGGTAGCTAATCAAATACGCAGCTCACATCCATATATGTAATGCAACCATGTTGCGTGTTCCCGTGATAGGGACTAGGAGAATATCAGGATACTCTCACAGTGTTGGTGAGTCTGTAATACTAAGTTAATTATATTAAATGTCAACATATCAGCTGACTGTACCCAAGGCAGTCTCAGGTAATCATGAAATATGAAATTCAGAAACAAGCATATATCAATAATTTAATTTTAACAGTAACTTAGCAAGGTATACTTGCCTACTCCCTGATAGTGTTGATAACCTGATCTCACAGTCAGGTTTGAGGTTGCTGGTGACAGGGGGTCACTGGCTGTGCTGAAGTTGGTTTCTGTTAAAATAGGCAGGGTTCGTGAATATCATAATTGTAATATAGAGTATATATATATACTTACATACACATATATAATATATATAGATAGATATAATATATATAGCAGTATATATAGTATTTAAAGAACAGACAATGCAGGTATATTATAATAGTAGCAGGGTATATCCACTGCTATAGATATATCATACTATAGTATTATCAGGGTGTATCCACTGATGTATATATTTATATAGATAATGAAAAGACAGTGCAGAAATTTAATACATATATAAATGCTGTACTATTTAGCAATATAATATAAATATTATCAGGGTCTATATGTGACCACTGTTATATATAATAAAGTGCAATAATTGTAAATATGCATATATAAATAGGCTGTAATATCCAGCACAGTATAATATATAATATCATATATATATTAATTGAAATGACATTGCAAGAATTAAAATATATATATATATATATATATATATATATATATATATATATATATATATATATATATATATAATATAAGCTGTATTATCCAGCTGGATATTAATATATATATACATATAGATAATATATATATATATAGATATATATATACATATATAATAATTGCAGGAAATAAATTAAATGCAGGAAAATAAATAAACTAAAAATGCATAGTATTATATAATATAACATGTATAAGTATACATCTTATATAAATAAATAAATAAAACAGAATTAATTATACATATATACATATTAGTACAATATATTATATAGTATAAATATACATATACATATACATATATACATATATAAATATATATATAGAATAATAGATATATATACATATATTTAGTATATATATATAATAATAATATATACAGTATAATATACTGTAAATAATAATACATAACATATATATATATAAATATACATATATATATATTAATACATATTTATATACATATATATATACATATACATATACTTATAGAAATATATATATAATTACATATATATTAGGTATTAGGAGTATACCTACTGACAGGTGGGCCCTAGGGGTCGTCGACGGCGGGAGGACGGCGGCGGAGCTGGCCGGAGGCGGCCGGAGGAGCGGGAACAGCAGCAGTAGCAGATAGCAGTAGCAGCAGCAGTAGCTCCCTGCGGGGGCTGCCGGCGGCGGAGGAGCGGCGGGGAGGGTGGTGCAGGTGGGGGAATCGAAGGAGGGGAGGGTGGCGGTCAGGTTGGTGGTGGTGGCGGCGGTCCACGACGGCGGTGGCGGAGGCTAGGGGCGGCCGGAGGTGAGCGTGGTGGTGTAGTCGAAAGTTGGGTCGGGGCAATGTGGAGGTGAGGGCGGCCGGAGGGAGTGTCGTGGGGCGGTGAGGGGGTGGTGGTCGGAGAGAGGGGGTCGGGGCGAGTCGGGTGGTGGTGTTGGTGGCGGTGCACGGTGGCCGGAGGCGGCGGGGGAGGTGGTTCGGGTGGTGGTGGCTGTGGGTGATGGTGTTGGAGGAGTGGGCTTGCGGGGGTTCAGGGCGGCGGAGCAGGCGGTGGCTGGGGGTGGGACTTGGCCGGAGGGGAGAGGGGGTCAGGGCGAAGGGTCGGGCAGGGTTTGGCTGGAGGCTGTGGTCGGAGGTGGTGGCTGTGAGGGTTTGAAGAGAGGGGGGGGGTCGGGTTTATATAGGTTTAGGGCCAATGGCATTTTCGTAAATAAGTGGAAGTCTAGGGTTATTTTGGTAATTTTGGTTTTTGGGATATTTCTACAGGATTTTTCCAGAATAATTAGGTGGGTCCCATGTCACCTATGGTCTAGCCAATAGAATTATGCCACCTTGCATGCAATTTGCACAAAAACTTCTAACTTTTCATAAATTGCATAAAAGCCTAAAATTTATAATTTGCGTAATTTCGTAATTTACCTGATTTTAAATACTGTTTCCCCGAAATACTGAATTGTACAGAAATGTGGAAAATAGCTGGGAAAAATGTTTTGGACAGTGTGGGGTGAGTCTGGGCAGAGGCAGGGTCTGATTCTGCAGGTGATACGGGTCATCGTATTTATTATTTAATAAATACTGCGCACGGTGTTCACTAATTATTTAGAGGCTATTAGGGTCATAATTTCTCTACGGTGTCAAAACGATAATTGAAGTATAATTAGAGTAGAATATTATCGTATTTTTGGTTGGGCAAAACAGGTGCCTATTGGTCCTCAAATCCCTAGGGTACAGGGATGGGTAAAGAGCAGAATTTTAAATAGGGAATAAATACATACGTTTGTAACGATATTTGTGCGACTAAAACGAAGCACCAAACAAGGTTTCTGGAAGTTGCACAAAATACAGAAAAAGTAGTCTAACAAGTCTAGAGCAGGAATGTGAAATTTGTTTAGGTTTTACAGCTAGTGAAATGTCCTAATTAATTGTGTAGTGAACAGGTGCACAATTAATAGAATATATAATAAATAAAATTTTAAAAAGTTGTCATAATTCTAATTAGTCAAAACTAATCCTAAATTACTGAAATCTGATCGAGGGAGTTTACAAATGTCCTGCAAAATGGACTTTTTATTCTATCCAACGTTAAACCAATCCTTATGGCAGACGGTATTTTATTGGACAGACGATGTAAATTCCAACTCTCCCATCCAAAGTGGATTGTTTCCTTTTGTTATTTCTTATTAAATAAGCAATGCAAAGTTTGGTTACTCCACGTTGCTTGCTTCCTAAACATTTGCATGCACACCACACCAAACAACTTTCTTAGTGTTAACGAAAGAATCATCGTACAGCTATACACCAGCAGTTCTAGCTGTTGCTCACATTTCATCTAGGATTTTTTCCTTCTTTAGATTTCTAACATTGTACATTTTTCATATTTTCATTCACTGTAAGTTGTATAAATTGAGGC
Source organism: Iris macrosiphon (assembly GCA_036927795.1). Lineage (NCBI taxonomy): Eukaryota > Viridiplantae > Streptophyta > Magnoliopsida > Asparagales > Iridaceae > Iris > Iris macrosiphon. The sequence goes on from JAYESA010000012.1 coordinate 181,016,334, forward strand.
TTACATTTTATGAATAAGAACACAAATTATTCCAATCTTTCTTGTTGGCATAGTATCAGAACAAAGGTTTTAAGTGCTCTGTTGATATCTTCACTGCAAAGACTTTTGGTCCTCTCCTTACTCCTCCGATCCACGACCGGCCGATCCCACTCTGCCGTCCCTCGATCTTCTCTTCCGACACCAGATCCAACATCCCGTCAGCTTCCTCCTCTCTCGCGAGCCATAGGTGTGTTCTAATCTCTGCTGGTGATCAAGTTTAATGGAGCCAATATGACTTGTCTTAATAGTAGTACCATCAGCAGTATGAATTATAGGAGATGAGGAAAGAGCAGTTAAATTCTCGAAAATATTTGAGTCACTACAAAAATATACTGTTTTAACGACGAAATTATTCGTCGCTAAAATGCATTTTTCCGTCGCTATTTGCATTTAGCGATGGATTTCTGACGGAAATGTTCCGTCAGAATAACTAATGTTGCTACGAAAATTCCGTCGATAATCGGTCGCTATATCAACAGATTAGCGACGGATTGAGCGACATAAAACCAGCGACGTATAAGTTACGTCGCTAAACTTTCTTACTACATACCGATGGATTTGCGATGGATTTTGTGAGCCAAAATTTGTAAAAAAATTCAGAAGATTTTGTGCATTCAGGGCTCACAGAGTTCGTCGCTAATCTGTCACTCTCAGTGACGGATTAACGACGAATTTTAGTGACGGATTCTGATACATATTTGGCATATTTTAGGTGTATCAGACGTTTTAGCGACGAAAATTTTCGTCGGTGGGTAGTCGCTGGCCTGAGATTTTCCAGATTTTTCGTCGAAAATCCGTCGCTAACCTGAGATTTTTCAGATATTTCGTCGCTATTACATCGCATGTCCGTCGCTAAAGGTAATATTTTTTCTAGAAATCAATTTCTGCTGAGCATATACCTGTTATAGATTCACCAATTTTCACACAAATAAATTTCACACAAGCAAATTCCACAAAAACTAATAAAACTCACACAAACATGTACAAATGTTATATACACGTCGAAATAATAAAGTAGAGTAATCCAAACATGTACAAATAACTGTTATACAATCCCACAAAGTCAAATAAATAAAAAATTGCTGTAAGTCTAATATTTTATTTTACACCCAAAAATATTATTTTCATAATATTTTAATATTAATAAAATTATTTAATACCAGAAAATATTGATTTTAATTAGTTTAAAAATCCAGAAAAATTCCGAAAATTTATTTTTAAATTCCTGAAAAATCTGGGGGTTTACATCTTTTGCATCTATGCATGATATTATGACTCAGCCCTTAGTTAAAAACTTAAAAATTCTTACTAGTAATGGTGTTGTAGAAGTTAGCATAATATGTAAAGAATGCCCGATTAAAATAGGAGAAAGTTTTCATGTTAAATTATTAGTCTTCCCTATGAATAACTACGATATAGTACTGGGAATGGATTGGTTAAACTCGACCTCGGCAGTTATAAATTGTAGATAGGGAAGAGTTTTATTTCAACTGCCAGGCAAAGACATATATGAATTTGTTAAAGATCAGAAAGAATTTGACGAAAAGGAATTAGAAAATTTTGAATTACCTTCAGGAAGAAAATTTTAAAACCAGGAGATTAAAAAATGGCCAAGAATTGTTGATGAATTTAAAGATATTTTTCCCGATGAATTACCTGGACTAACACCTGAGAGGGCTGTCGAATTTAGTATTAATCTAACTTATGGAGCTTCTCCTATTGCAAAGAAGATATATCCAATGAATAAGAAAGAACTAGCTGAATTGAATAAACAAATTAAGGAATTGCTGGCTAAGAAATTTGTTAGACCCAGTACATCACCCTGGGGAGCACCTGTATTATTTGTAAAAGAAAAGGATGAAAGTTTGACATTGGTAATTGACTATAGAGCATTAAATGAATTCACTATCAAAAATAAATATTCATTACCAATGATCGATGAATTGTTTGATCAATTAGGAGGAGCAACAGTATTTTCGAACATTGATCCCAGATCTAGATATCATCAGGTGAAGGTTAAAAAAGAAGACATACCAAAAATAGCTTTCATAACTCGTTATGGACATTATGAATTTCAAGTCATGCCATTTGGATTAACCAATACACCTGCAATCTTTATGGACTTAATGAATATAATATTTTATCAATACTTGGATAAATTTGTAATTGTGTTCATTGATGATATACTAATCTACTCAAAATATGAAAAAGAACATGAAGAACATTTGAGGATAGTAATTCAAATTCTGCGACAGGAGAAATTATATGGAAAACTGAGCAAATGTGAATTTTGGTTAGATAAAATTTTATTTTTCGGTCATATTATAAGTGGAGAGGGAATAGCAGTAGATCCTAAAAAGATAGAAGCAGTTAAATCATGGCCTATTTATAAGAATGTAGCAGAAATTTGAAGTTTCATGGTTTAGCCGGATACTATAGAAGATTTGTAGAAAAAATTTCATGGATTGCTGAAACTCTTACCCGGTTAACTCGGAAAGATAAAAACTTTATTTGGACTGATAAATACCAATCAGCTTTTGAGGAATTAAAGGAGATACTCATTACTGGTCCAGTACTAGCATTACCATCAGGATTTGGAGGATATGAGATCTATAGTGATGCTTCCGAAAAAGAATTGGGCTGTGTATTGATGCAATATGGGCGGGTTATCGCATATACTTCTCGTCAACTGAAGACATATGAAAGAAACTACCCAACTCATGATCTGGAATTAGCAGCTGTAGTTTTCGTATTAAAATTATAGAGACACTATCTATATGGAGAAATGATCAAAATATATACAGACCATAAAAGTCTCAAGTGAAGATCAAGTCTTTGTCGTGACGTAGAAAATGTATCTGATCAATATTCTCAAAACCAAATATGTTCACCAATGCATATTGTTCTTCAGTCAACATTCAATACCCAACGTCGTCCTTATAACGCCATGAGAAATGCTCTCGTGCTCATATAGTTTCAGGACAATGGTATTGTTATATATGAGATATATAAACAATTTTATTATTAGACATGTAAAAAAATATAAATTATATTGACTAAAATAGTTGAATTTTAACATACCTGTCCAAAAAATACTAATCTAGAAATGTGTGACTCACGTTGTTGGATAATCATATCAGTAGTAGGCCCTTCCGTAAAACGTCCATTATTTTGGGTATCCATCTGTAAAATGTTAGTTATAATTTAGATTCAAAAAACATTAAGATTATGGTTCAGATTTCTGCTAAAGTTAGGGTTATGGTTAAAATAGTTAGTATTAGTAATGATATTAGGGTTAGAAAAATATTTGGGGTTATAGTTTAAATGGTTAGTATTAGGATTAGGGTTAGGATTAGGGTTATAATTAGAAAATTGGTAGGGTTAGGGTTATGGTTAAGGTTATTTTTTCATAAATTTTTCGGTTTGGCTAAACTTAGGGTTATGGTTAAAATAGTTGGTGTTCGTAATGATATTAGGATTAAAAAATAGTTATGGTTAGGGTTAGAGTTAGGTTAACATAGTTTTACTGTTAGAATTGGGTTGAAAAAATGATTAGGTTTAGGGTTATGGGTAAAATGGTTAGTTTTATAGTATACTATAACTATAGCCATTTTCCTAACCCTAAATCCTAATCATTTTAACCATAACACTAACAACATAGTAACACTAACACTAACTACGTAGTAACACTAACATTAACTACTTAGGATTAGCAAAATAGTTAAGATTATGGTATAATCATAAGTATTTTGCTAAAGAATAGTATTAGATTATAACTAAAATTATAATTATAATTAATAATTTTTCTTTCATCATACTAAAATTAATTAAGAATATTAACTATCAAAACTAAAATGATTAAGAACAACTATTTAGAAAAATTATTAACATGCTAAATATTAACACTAACACTATATTATTCGATTTTTGTAAAAATATTTCTCCTGGCTTCATCATGCTAACAATTATAATAACATTCTAACCATTATAAGAATGACTAACAATATATTTTATACTAAATGATTATGACTACTAGTATGAGGATTAAAATTATAATTATGGCTAGAATTAAAATTAGAATTATTCAACTTAACAAACCAAAAAAATTACTTAAAAAAATAATATATAAAAATATTACAAAACAAGCATCTCTTCTTGCACCTACAAATTTGATTCTGCTCCTGCTTCTCTACTTCCTCCTCCACTCCACTACAATACTATACCACTCTTCTTCTGTGGGTTCACTACTCCCTCCTCCCTCCTTATGCAACTCACACACCAACCAACATTAAACCTCCCTCTTACCTACCCTATTAAACCAACCACCCTCTTAAACCACGGTCAAACCATATTAAATCTCACTCTCACATACATTATTAAACCATCAAACTATCCAACCGAACCGCACCCAACCGAACCAGAGTTGCCCAATTTTTGCCAACTCCGTTGGCAAAAATATGACATCCCAAAATTTCAAACACGAATGCACGTCACCCACCCGAAATTGCTCAATTTTCGCCAACTCAGTTGGCAAAAATATGCCATCTTGATTTTAAAATATATTATGCTGCTTTTTCGTCATCTGGGATGACGAAAGCTTTTGTTACTTTAATTTTTTTAAATAGTATCTTTTTTGGTAATTTATTTAAAAATATTTTCGATACAACAAATTTTTTTTAGAATAAGGAGTTAAAGAGTTTAGATCGAGAAATTTAGGGTTTAAACTTTTTATTTAAGATGTATGAAACAATATATATATATATATATATATATATATATATATATATATATATATATTGTATCATTTGTTGCACCAAGCAATCTAAGCCAAACATTTTTTTGAAATGTGTGGTTATAAAGTATGCTGACATGGCAACTGCCAATTTTAATAATCGATCTAAACTACAAGTCGATACGTTGCAACTCTGATGGATTTGTCAAGAAGACGACGTGATACTTCGTCACAAGCTGCTATGACAAGAAGGTTGTGTTCGGTTTCTTTTTATACTTTTTTATGTAATTTTTTATTCCTTGAGTCTAGGACTTATATGAGTTGGAACGCATTTTGGCATCTAGTTGAACCATAATCCAAAGTCCACTCAAACATAAGCCTATCAAAACCAGATTCATCCTTATGTTCAAGCCAAGACTCAAACCTACCCAAAAAACCAAGTCAATTGAGCCTAAAACAGTCTGAATTTGAACCAAACAAACTCGGGTAGAGTTCTGACCGAACTCGGTGCGAGTTCCGCCCGAACTCGGACCGAACTCGGTTACTTAAATCTAAATTTCTAGTCAGACTCATCTCCTGAAGACCAGGCTCCCAACGTTCAAATTTTTGAACGTTATGCATCTGAATTCTGCCTGAATTCTGTCTAAAAATCCTATAAATAGAGAAAAATTTCTCCATTCAAAATCACTCATTCACTCTTCATCTTCTCTATTCCATAAAGAGCTTTACTCTTTTCATTTCCAAGACAACTCCTATTTTTTTCTAAGTGCCAAGTGTCGTTCCGATTAGAAGTTGAGTCGAGTTGTACAAGTTTGGTTAAAAAACTGATTTACATTCCTATCTGAACTCTTCGAGCTCTTCGGATCAAAAGCTCGTATTGTAAGAAGTTGGCATCCTCTTCGGATCAAAGGCGCGTGTGTACCATATTTCACAAATGGTAGATTAACACCGAGCAAGAGTTCTCGGGTCTGGACTAGTCTTCCACGAGAAAAATCAGGATAAAATTCTCTGTGTTTGAGTTTGCTCTTCTAAACTTTATTTATACTCTGTTTACACTATTTTTAATACTTGTCACTGCAGTTTATAAGTTGGCTTTAGACTTAAATTTTATTTGGTGATTATTTTCACTAAACTTTATCCCCCCCCCTCCCTCTAGAGTTGCCTTACGATCCTACAGCAGCAACTTTATGGAATAATTTATGATCACACATTTCAAAAAAAATGTGGTTGAGATTGCTTTGTGCAATATTCCGTCCACACACACACACACACACACACTATATATATATATATATATATATATATATATATATATATATATATATATATATATATATATATATATATATATATATATATGTGTGTTGGATTTTGGCTCCTTGGGATAATCTGGCACATGAATCCGAGTCCAATTCGATTTTTGATCGGATTCAAATATTTTAATTCGAATTTGAGTTCGAATTCGAACACTACTAGAAAAAGCGGGATTGTCACGCCCCAGTCCCAAAATATACGGAACTAGGCCACGTGGCATTGGCCAGCTGACACGTCACTAAGGGATTACCCAATTTAATGGACCCAAAGTGATGTGCTACGCTGTCCTAAAATACTATAAGTCTAAATACAGGTAAATCTATCTCATCCACAAAATATCAGAAAAAGAGCTGAATATATAGATGCTAAATCTGAAATGTCATAGTACAAAACCCGATAATATCTTGTGGGAACAAACCCACACAAAATGTGATGAAGACTAAAAATAAGATAGACTAGTGTAGCGTCTATCGAGGTAGCAGCAACAGCTCCAGATGTACTCAGGCAGTCTCTGACGGCATCTCCTCTAGCTCCGTCTCAAGGGCATATCCATTCTCCCGTCCAGGTCCAGGTACTGTGGGGTAGAGTGTATCATCTAAACCTGGCAGGGAACCAGGTCCTCAGAGGGACGTAACAAGATACAGGAAAATAACATGCCATGTATGTAAATACTGAATAAAAATTACTGAATAAAATAAATACAGGGTGCTAACCATCTAAGTGAAATGCAATTTGAGACAACCTAGTACGTATAGGAAATGTGTGGCTAGATATATGCTGACGTAATTCACCAATCTGTGGTGACTGGCTAGTATATGCCACATATGCCCCCGTTCAAGGGCACTATACAATTTTCCATCTACGATGAGAATGGTCACATGAATATATATATATATCATCCGTATCACTCCGTCGAGTGCGGCACATGGTAAAGAGGTGGGTGTCCCATACGTATTTTAGTCGTTCTCCCCTCCCAATGTAACTAAATGTCAAGTCGTATATTTCCTGAATTATTTTAATCCATGATGCGGTCATACGTACTGGTAGCTAGTCAACTACGCAGCTCGCATCCCAATATGCATTGCAACCATGTTGCGTGTTCCCGTGATAGGGTCTAGGAGAATATCAGGATATCCTCACAGTTGTTGGTAAGTCTGTAACTATTACGTTGATTTCCCTAAGTCAACGTATCTGTTGACTGTACCCAAGGCAATCTCAGATACATACAGTTATATGTAATTTCAGGAGCAGTATCATATGACAATAATTGAATTTAAATAAGAACATTTAACAGTTAATATTTAAGCAGTAAAAACTTGGCAAGGTATACTTGCCTACTCCCTGATAATGTTGATAACCTGATCTCACAGTCAGGTTTTGAGGTTGCTGGTGACAGGGGGTCACTGGTTGTGGTGAAGGTGTTTTCTGTTAAAACAGACAGGGTTCGTGAATATCAAGGCTGTAATATAAAGTATGTATATATACTTATATACACATATATAGTATAGGTATATATGTAGTATGTATATATATAGATATAATATATATATAGCAGTATATGTAGTATATAAAGAACAGATAAATGCAGGTATATATATTAGTAGCAGGGTATATCCACTGCTATAGATATATATAATACAATATTATCAGGGTGTATCCACTGATGTATAATAATAATAGTCAGGGTATATCCACTGAGACATATATTATAATAGCAGGGTATCCATTTATATATATATAAATAAATAAAAGACAGGGCAGAAAAGTAAATACATATGTATATTTATGTACTGTATTATCCAGTACAGTATAATATATGTAATATATGTAGATCATATATCTATATATATATATATATATATATATATATATATATATATATATATATATATATATATATATATATAATAAATAGAAAAATGACAGTGCAGGAATTTAAATGTATATATAAATGCTGTACTTATTCAGCAATATAATATCAGGGTCTATATGTGACCACTGTTATATACAGTATAAATATTATCAGGGTCTATAGGTGACCACTGTTTATAGTAGTATATTTAACAGTGTATATATAACACTGATATATACATATAAAATAAAAGGAATACAATGCATATAAATAATGAAAAATAAAATGCATAGTATATATATATATATATATATATATATATATATATATATACTGTGTATATTCACAGTAATATAATAATTATAATATAGGGTATACTATATACATATATATGATATATATATACATAGTATAAATACATAGATATAATAATTATTACATAACATTTATATAGTTATATATATTATATACCTATATATATACATAGTTGTACATATATAAGTATATATATAGAATGTAGATATATATATACATATACATATATTAAATATATATTAAAATGAACAAAATATATATATATAAGTAAATATATATACTGTTTTTAGTAAATACTGTAATAATAATAATAATAATAATATATATATGATAACATATATATATATATATATATATATATATATATATATATATATATATATATATATATACATACATATACATATATATACATGTATATACATGTATATATATATATACATAGATATATACATATAATAACAATAGTAATAATAATAAGAATAAGAATAATAATACTTATACTTACATATATTTATACAGTATTTATATAATATATATTATATACTATAATATATATAATATATATAACCATATATATATATACATATATATAAATATATATACATATATACATACATATACATATATATATATATAAATACGTATATAATAGGGTATTTATACCTGACAAGGTGGCAGGTGGGGTCCACGGCGGGTCGTCGACGGGAGGTCGGCGGCGGAGTCGACGGCGGCCGGCCGGAGGAGCAACAGCAGTAGCAGTAGCTGCTGGCAGCAGTAGCAGCAGCAGCAACTCGCAGCAGCTGCAGCGCCGCGTGCGGTGGCGGGGGCGGCGGTGCAGGCGGTCAGGGCGGTGGAGGAAGGAGCGGCGAAGAGATTGGTGGTGGTGGCGGAGGTCGGAGACTGCCGGAGTGGCGGTGGGGGACGGTCGGAGGTGAGGGGGGAGTTGCTGGCAGAGTGAGGCGGTGGGGGTTGCGGGGGAGCTGCCGGCGGCGGAGACCGTCGCGGGGCCGCGGGATGGTGGTGGGTCGGTAGGGGAGGTCGAGGCGGAGAGAGTGGGGGTGGTGGCGGTGGTCGGCGATGGCTAGGGCGGCGGTGGTGGGCGGTCGGAGGTCGGGGAGCTGCTGTGGTGCAGTGAAGGAGAGGGTGCTGCGGTGGCTCGCCACGGCGGAGCAGGGCGGTGCTGGCGGTGAGGCTTGGCCGGAGGGAAGAGGGGGTCGAGGCGGAGGTCGTGCCGGAGTTGGGTCGGAGGCGGTGGCCGGTGGTGGCTGTGAGGGAGTGGGGATGAGAGAGGGGTGTGTGTGTTAGGGTTTTATATAGGATTAGGCCAATGGCATTTTCGTAATTAGGTAGAACTTTGGGGTTATTTTGGTAAATTTGGATTTTTGGGATATTTTCAGCAGATTTTTCTGTGGGTCCCATGCCACCTATTGTCTAGCCAATAGGGTGTTGCCACCTAGCATGCATTTTTGCATAAAAACCCTAATCTTTTCACAATTTGTATAAAAGTCCAGAAATTGGAAAATTGCACAATTATGCAATTTGTCTGAAAAATCACCTGGTTCTAAAAATTACCAAAATTCACAGAATTGAGGGGAAATGCTGGGGAGAATGTTTTGAACCGTGTGGGGTGAGTCTGGGCAGATGCAGGGTCTGATTTCTTAGGTGATACGTGTCACCGTATTTATTATTTAATAAATACTGCGCACGGTGTTCACTAATTATTTAAGGGCAGTTAGGGTCATAATTTTTCTACGGTGTCAATACGATAATTGTAATACAATTAGTGTAGAATATTATCGTATTTTTGGTTGGGCAAAACAGGTGCCTACTGGTCCTCAAATCTCTAGGGTACAGAGGTGGGTAAAGAGCAGAAAATTAAATAGGGATTAAATACGTACGTTTGTAACGATATTTGTGCGACTAAAACGAAGCACAAAACGAGATTTCTGGGAGTTGCTAAAAATACAGAAAATGTAGTCTAGCAAGTCTAGGGCAGGGATGTGAAATTAGTTTAGGGTTAACAGCTAGTGTGGTGCCCTAATTTATTGTGTAATAAACAGGTGCACAATCAATAGAATATATAATAAATAAATTTAAAAAGTTGCACTAATTCGAATTAACTAAAAATAATATTAAAATACTGAAATCTGGTCGAGGGAGTTTACAGGGATTAGCGACGTATTTTAGCGACGTTAAATTAAACGTCGCTAATAATTATAAATTAGCGACTCCTTATAAAAACGTCGCTAGACGTCGCTAAATGGCGACATTTAGCGACGTTTAGCGACTTTTATTAAGATTTTAAAAGATAAGTCGCTATAAGTTCAATTCAGGTCGCTAAATGTCGCTAATATGTCTAATTTAGCGACGTTTAGTGACGTATATAGCGACATCTATATTAAAAATATTTAGCAACGTGTTTAGCGACGTCATTGACGTCGCTAAAATATAATTTAGCGACGTTTTTATTGGACGTCGCTAAACGTCGCTAAAATTTGGTTAATTAGGGCTCGGTTTCATTTTTCCCGATCTGCTGAAATTTCGATTCAAAAAAAATTCTCCCCCCCCCGCTCCGTCGACCGGCTCCGCGACTACTCCGGTAAACCCCACTCTCTCTCTCTCTCTCTCTTTCTCTCTCTCTCTCTCTCTCTCTCTCACAGACATGTGACATTGACACAAACACGACACACACACAGACACTGACACAGACACAGACACGGCACACACACACACACTGACAGTATAAACTGTTCAGGACGTAGGGTTAGGGTTAGGTTTTTTGACATGGGGTTAGGGTTAGGGTTAGGGTTAGGGACGACTGGCCCAAGTCGACGAGAGAGGTAACAGCAACAGTGAGCAGGGGGAGACTTGAGGCACATCAGCCCAATGTGCAACAGGCAACTTGGGGAGGCACTGCACATTTGAACATAGTGTGCATTAAGGTTTAGGTGCATTGTAGTTGGTTGTTAGCTTCTGCAGGCAGGTGTGAGGGGGTCCTAATACAGTGTAAACACTTGTGCAGCAACTTACTGAGCCAGTCAGCAACTAGTGCAAGGCAGGATGTGGATGTGTTTGAGATGGGGTTTGAACTCGTATGGTTTGAACTCGTACTTGGGTGTGTGTTAAGCTAGTAGTAAAGTGGTATTAAGATATTATTTGGGTAATGTTACATATATACATATATATATATATATATATATATATATATATATACATATATATATATATATATACATATATATATATATATATACATATATATATATATATATACATATATATATATATATATACATATATATATATATATATATACTGCATTTCCCATAACTCGTATGGTTTGAACTCGTACTTGGGTGTGTGTTAAGCTAGTAGTAAAGTGGTATTAAGATATTATTTGGGTAATATTACATATATATATATATATATGTATATATATATATATATATATATATATATATATATATATATATATATATATATATATATATACTGCATTTCCCATAACGGACACTGACACTGACACAGACACGGCACACACACACACACTGACAATTTTGCTAGTACGGTTAAGTTAGGAAGTTAGGTGATAAACTATTGTATGTAATGATTTATATGATACACACTGTCAATTTTGCAGAAGTTTCTAGAAATGGATATGAATTATTATCTGCGTCATCATTCGTGGATGTACAACCGTCATCCTGATGACATGTGCGGTGTGCGGGATGAATTCATTGAGGGTGTACAGCAGTTCCTGCAGTTCGCCAAGGCGTTCCCTCAGTACATGGACGGTACCAAAATTAAGTGTCCGTGTGTGAGATGTCGCAATAGGAAATATCATCCAGAAGTGGAAGTTACATATCATTTATACTCGAAGGGCTTTACGCCGAATTACTATCAGTGGACCGCGCACGGAGAACTTGTATCTCTAGCATCGGAGTCGGAGCCCTATATGGAGCCGTATATGGATGTCCAAGACTACGATGCTTACGACGACGGGTTAGTGAACATGGTTTATGATGCGGCGGGGCCTAGTTTCAATCCTGACAATTATGATGCGGCGGGACCTAGTTTCAATCCGGACAATTATAATGCAGCTGAGGAGGCACCGAATGCCGATGCTGCAAAGTTTATGGAGTTGCTTGAGAATGCAAGGACTCCACTATATCCTGGTTGTGAGGATCATTCACCGTTGGAGGTGGTTACAAGATTATTGAGCATCAAGTCCGATTTTAATATGTCGCAAGAATGCTATAATCGACTGCTCGATTTGATTATAGAGATCTTGCCCGAGGGTGCAAAGTTGCCTAAAGACTTCTATCGATCTAAGAGGATGGTGAGATCGCTTTGGATGGGATACGAGAAAATCGATGCATGTCGCAACGGGTGCATGTTGTACTACAAAGACGACAAGGATGAAGATACGTGCAGATTCTGTGGTGCTGATCGCTACAAGGCCACTGTTAGAGGAAAGTCTGTCGGTGCAAGGAAGCCTACCGATTCGATGCACTACTTGCCTTTGACGCCGCGGTTGCAGCGGTTGTTTATGGTTAAGGAGACTGCAGAAAACATGAGTTGGCACAGGCGAAAACAGATCGAAGGAGTATTGGATCATCCATCCGATGGAGAAGCATGGAAGCACTTTGATCGAGAGTATCCATATTTTGCCGAGGAAGCACGTAATGTCAGATTGGGGCTCTGCTCTGACGGTTTTACCCCATTCGGACTTTCGGGCTCCCAGTATTCGTGTTGGCCTGTGATCGTCACTCCGTATAATCTACCGCCTTGGATGTGCATGAAGACTCCGTATATGTTCCTAACCGTTATTATCCCGGGTCCGAACAATCCGAAGAGGAATATCGATGTGTATTTACAGCCTTTGATAGATGAGTTGAATCAGCTGTGGGAAGTAGGTGCCAACACGTACGATGTTTCTAGGAAGCAGAATTTTCAGATGAGGGCTGCACTTATGTGGACCATCAACGACTTTTCGGCCTATGGAATGTTATCGGGATGGAGCACCCATGGTCGTCTCTCATGTCCGTATTGCATGGACCGTTCTCAGGCTTTCCGTTTGAAACACGGAGGCAAACCGTGCTTCTTCGATTGTCATCGATAATTTTTGCCGAAGGATCATCCGTACCGGAGGAATCGGAATGCTTTTCGTGCGGGAGTTGTGGAGAAGGCCAATCCACCGCCAAGGTGGCCCGGATGCACGATATGGGAAGAGGTAAAAGATTTACCAAGTGCTATCGAAGAGCCTGCTAAGGGGTACAAGTGTGACGGATTTGGTCGCACCCATAACTGGACGAAGAGGAGTATATTCTGGGATCTGCCATATTGGAGCACCAATCTGATCAGACATAACCTTGATGTCATGCATATCGAGAAGAATGTGTTTGATAACATAATTAATACTGTAATGGATGTAAAGGGGAAGACGAAAGATAATCCGAAGGCCAGGTTGGACTTAGAAGACATATGTAGACGTCCTGCATTGCATTTGATAGAGGAGGGGAATGGAAAGTTAAAGCAACCAAAGTCAGTATTCTCACTGGATAAAGAGGATAAAGGTAGACTTTGTAGGTGGATTCAGGATCTAAAGTTTCCAGACGGGTACGTGTCAAACTTGCGAAGATGCGTCGACCTCAAGGAGAACAAACTAGTAGGTATGAAGAGCCACGATTGTCACGTATTCATGGAGAGGTTAATTCCGATTGCATTTCGGGAATTCTTACTGCAGGTCGTTTGGGACCCATTGACAGAGCTGAGCATATTCTTCAGAGATCTTTGTTGTACTAAGTTGCTCGTCGATCGTCTAGAAAAGCAAGAGAGGGACATTGCGGTAACACTATGTAAGCTCGAGAAGGTGTTTCCTCCAGGATTCTTCGACTCTATGGAGCATTTGCCAATTCATCTTTCCTATGAGGCACGTGTTGGTGGTCCTGTCGGTTATCGGTGGATGTACCCCTTCGAGCGTCATCTGAATCACCTAAAGAGAAAGATAAAAAATAAGGCACGGGTTGAAGGATCTATTTGTGAAGCTTATGTTCTCGAGGAGATTATAAACTTTTGCTCGACGTATTTCAAACCGCATGTTGCTACTAATAGGACGAAAGCTCCCAGAAACGACGACGCATATCAGGAATCTAATGATGCAATACTCAAAGTATTCAATGCATCCGGAAAGCCTTCTGGAAAAATGAAGAAGAGATATTTGAATGACGATGAGCTAAGGGCTGCTCAATTGTATATATTACTCAATTGCGACGAGGATGAAGTGGAGAAGCTAGAGGGGTAAGTAATTAATACGTCCACGTTTACATCATCTCAATGTAATAGTATGAGATACTATTATGCTACTAATCAGCAGTTGCTTCATTGTTTTTCAGCACATATAATGATGAGTTGAGGTCGGTTAGACCCTACATAACAGACGAAGAAGTAGAACAAGATATGAGATGCCATTTTCCTTCTTGGTTGAGCGCATATGTAAGATACTTGGTAATTACTTTTTATTTCTGCACTTGCAAAACAAATAACTTACTATCGCTACTTTGGTATTTAGGTCGATCGTCTAATATCACCCGAGAATGAATCTATTAGGACTCTAGCCAAGGGACCAATTACTGCCGTAAAAATATGGCCAAGTTTCTGTGTGAATGGGTTCAGGTTCAAGTCAACAAATGCTCCTATCAGAGACAGCTTTCTGGATCTTGATTCCACGAAAAATAGTGGTTTGTGTATCAAATCTTCAAACTACAAAGACGTCAATCCGGGCAATGATTTTTTTGGCATCTTACGAGGGATTGTGGAGTTGACATATAATTTTGGCACAGAACCTGCTAATATCGTGCTATTCAGGTGTGAATGGTTCGATCCGATTCAAGATCAAGGTTGAAAAATTGACAAGCATGGCCTTGTGGATATAAACTACAAGCGTAGATATCAAGGCTACGAACCATTTGTCCTATCAAGTCAGGCTCAGCTCGTGTACTTCACAACTTATCCTAGACGGAGGACAGCGAGGTCGGATTGGTGGGCAGTATGCAAGACTAAAGCTAGAAATACCTTTGACATTGACGAAATAGCTTATCAGGAGGACGATCTACCTCTTGTAACAAATATTGTAGATGTGGACTCAACGGAAGTTACTCATTACACGAGTAATAATGTAGAAGATGTAGAATTATCCGAAGAGGACGACGAAGTAGATGAAAGTGAATACGAGGAAGAGGAAGAGCAGGACGACGAAGGCGAACAAGATAAATTTTTTGAAGATGATTGAAATTAAAAAATATTGCATGTAGAATGTAACTATATTATGACTGTAGAATATAGATCAATGTTGGAAAATTGACAAAGTAGATGTACCCATTAACGAATATATGTATTATATTTTGACTGTATAATGCTTTGAGATATGTATCACATTTCGACTGTAGAATGTAGTATATATGTGTGTTTCTCTATATTCATCATATGTTGTTATCAGATATGACAGGACGACGCAGAGGATTCGGCAGGTCCCGAGGTAGACCGAGTGCCACTCCGGTACTGCCTACTGTTGGTTCCGGATCATCATCGTCCAGTACTCCAGTATATCGATCAGTCACATCTCCGACTGTTGGGACGAGTAGTTCCTGGCGTGATAGTACCCCCTCGTCCAGCGTTCCTCCTGCTGACGGAACCATGGGGACAGATGAGCATGTCGAGGAGGTCGTGCCCACGTTATCCCAGCATCAGCAAGATCCTCCATGTGCACCTCCGGAGGAGACGAGGACAGAGATTTGGGCCGACGGTACAAAGTAAGTCAATTAGATTTGTGTTTCTCTTTATTCATCGTATATTGACCGGCTCAGTAATCTAAATTATTATCTCCGTATAGATATCGTCCATCGTCGGTTCAGAGACGCCTGGGCCAATTTCTGAGGAACAACTACGGTGGCCCTTGGATCAACTACTCTGAGGCTCCGGAGGAGAGGAAGGCGTTCTGGTTTGCGCACTTCCAGGTAAAGTATATTAAATAAATCCTTTAATTTATGCATATTATATAACTTATTCGTGCTGCTAACTTAATAAATTATTTATTGTAGCAAACGTATTTTTATCCTCCGCACCGGGCCGAGTTGATCGAGCGGCTCTTTCCTACCGTTACCGCCAAGCTTATCCGAGATGCTCTGGATGACCAGAAGGCTCGTGATCGTGCTGGAAAACCGATCCAAGGTTGGATCACGCCTGAGCAGTGGACTGCGATGAGGGCTAGATTCGACGATCCGAGCTACAAGGAAAGGTCTAAGAAGGCCAAGGCGGCTAGGCAGAATGCTGCCAAGTGGTGTGGTGGCTCGATTCCGATGACGGAACATTTTCGTCGTTTGGTATGTTTTTTCTTTTAAAATATATTATTTTAATACAAGTACCATAAAATGGTAATTGGAAAAAATATTTAAGTTTAGTAATAAATAATATATTTTTAACAGGTACAGAGGGGTGAGGATGCAAACATGGTGACCGTCTTCTTGGCCACCCATCGCAAGGACGGAAATCTCATTGATGAGAGGGCCTCACAGACCTACGTAAGTATTACTTTACTTTGTGTTTATTTTAATATAACTTAGGCAATTATCGAGTTTCCAAACCATTTCTAGGCCGAGTATCTTAGGCTGCGTGAGCGGGCGACTGCTAGTGCACCTACATCTGGAGAGGCTGGTACTTCGTCGCAGCCCGCTCCATCTCCGTCGGCGGACGACCTGTGGGTGACCGCAGCTGGTGGTCTCCAGAGGGGTACGTACTACGGTACGGGCTCCTATGGCGCCCTGGTTGCGACGCAGTCATCTAGGGCCTCCCAGACAGCTGCGCATTCCACACACCCCTCGCAGTCGCAGCCCTCGCAGTCGTCGGCCCGAGTCCAGGAGGCCGTCTAGGAGGCCGTTAACCGTCAGATTGTGTCTCTCCGTGACGACTTGCTGCGAAGTATGGAGGAGCAGCCCCGGTCCCAGCCGCAGGCGGACGATCCGATGCTCATCGCACGATTGGATATGCTCGACCGCAGCATGACAGAGCTACGGGACGTGACAAATGATATTAGAGCCTCCAATGACCGCAACATCATGGAGCTGCAGGCGTCACAGCTATCGATGGGCGAGAAGCTGACGAGGATGCAGGATTCAATGGGTGATAGCAGTACGAGGCTGTTATCTACCCTGGATTCTTACAACCAGCGACTCGCAGAATTGGAGCGGGCACGGCCTCCACCGACGTCACTGCCTTATCCATCGACATCGGTGTCGATTCCACGGGACGAGTATGAGGAGTTCCTATCCTTCAAGCGCGCCGGTGGTCAGCCTCCTGCAGATCCGCAGTAGTATAGTTATTTTTATTATTATTTATGATGCGATTGTATATTATGAATTATTGATACTTCAACAATAGGCATGATGTCTGATGTTTCTTGTGGTATTTATTTTTTTAGTTAATTTAATTGGATTGATACTTCAACAATGCTTCTTGTGGTCTTTAATTTAATTGGATTATATAGTGGATTTAATTGGATTATATAGTGGAGATGGAGGAGGAGTCGAAGAAGGGTGGTTCTTGTGGTGTCAAGAAGAGGAGATGGAGGAGGAGGAGGAGGAGGACTAGAACTGCAGGGAATCACCAATCTGGATAATATTTTTTTTTAATTTTTTTTAAAAATTAGCGACGCTTTTAGCGACGTTTAGCGACGTTTAGCGACGTTAATTGAAGTCGCTAAATGCGTCGCTAATTAGCGATGCCGTCACACGTCGCTAAATACGTCGCTAATGACGTCGCTAATGACGTCGCTATACGTCGCCAAATGCTGACATGGCAATATAGCCAGGTCGTCGCTATATACGTCGCTAATGACGTCGCTAATGACGTCGCCAACTGCTGACACGGCAGTATTGCCAGGTCATTAAAGACGTCGGTGTAACGTCGCTATATAAGTCGCTAATTAGCGACGTTTAGCGACTTTACATAACGTCGCTAAATAGTGACGCGGCGTCGCTAAACGTCGCAAACGTTTGCGACACATTAACGTCGCTAAAAAACGTCGGTATAGCGACGTTTAGCGACGTTTTTTTTTTTGCGACTTGATTTTTTTCGACAACTGTATAACGTCGCTAATTACGTCGCTAAACTACTTTAGCGACGTTTTTTGCTTATTTTACGACATTTTTAGGCGTCGCTAATTTGACTTATTCTGGTAGTGGAATATCTTCAACCATAATCCAATCTGTTAATGGATTTATCTGATCAGACACGAATTTAGTCCGTCCGAGTTGCATCCAGTAACAATCGTCTCAATGCAGTGGTCAAAGTGGAGCAGAAGAGCCCAACACCTTGCACCTCAATGATGACATCACCTTGCCTCATATTGGCTTTTTATAAGGGCACTACCAAATTTACTTGGGGCTAGCCCAGGATTGGGGCTAGCCCACTAAGGAGGAAATTTTACTTACACTAACCCATCATTTTACTCATACTAGCCCACTACTCCCAAACCCTCCCCACCCCACCGGAGCCCTCCCCCCTCCCGCTGTCCTCCTCCTCCGCTTCCTCCCCCGTCCTCCACCGCAGCGTCCCGTCGCCGCCTCCCGTCGTCGTCGCCGTCAAAACCAAAAAAGAAAATGAAAAAATAGAAGAACTGTCAAAATTTGACATATATGTTAATTTTTAGGACTGTCAAAATTTTGACAGTCCTACCAATTGGAAGTACTGTCAAAATTTTGACAGTCCTAAAAATTCAACATATATTTTTAGGACTGTCAAAATTTTGACAGTCCTACCAATTGGAAGGACTGTCACAGTCCTTCCAATTGGTAGGACTGTCAAAATTTTGACAGTCCTAAATTTTTTGACATTGAAATTTGACATATATATTGATTTTTAGGACTGTCAAAATTTTGACAGTCCTACAAATGGGAAGGACTGTCAAAATTTTGACAGTCCTAAAAATTCAACATATATTTTTAGGACTGTCAAACTTTTGACAGTCCTTCCAATTGGTAGGACTGTCAAAAGTTTGACAGTCCTAAAAATATATGTTGAATTTTTAGGACTGTCAAAATTTTGACAGTCCTTCCCATTTGTAGGACTGTCAAAATATTGACAGTCCTAAATTTTTTTTCTGTTAATTTTTTTTTGTTAATTGTTGGGGGGGCAATTTTAAAATATCCTTAAAATTTCTATCCTTAAAAATTGTTAAAGTATTCTGTTATTTAAAATAGTAAATTTATTATTGGTACATGAAATATTTTGTAAAAAAAAAAAATTACCAAAAGTAAAATTTGGAGGTCGAAACATCGTTTTTTTGCGATTCTAAAAATTTGGGAAGTCCGTCAAACGATGAAACGGTTTATCCCGAAGTACTTTTCCATACGGTCATTTTGGCTCAAACTGGAGCTTGTTTCGATCTCCCAGTCAAAAGTTATGATACTTTAAAATTTAAGATTTTATATTTTTGCCTGTAATATGTACGTCTTACTTCGGATGAAAATTCTCTCTACACGAATTGTGTTACTCTCGTCGAAAACATACAAATCGACCTATTGTGTGACGAAAAACGATTTGAAAATAAATAGTTATGGCCGTTTGAAGTCTGATCGACGGCAGACGTAATATTCGTACGGTAGATTTTTTTTTTTTTTGGGTTCAATGATAACATATTTTATTATTTTGGATGTTAAACTAAATAAAAAAAATCAAAATCCAAAACTAACTAAATAGAAATAAACTAAAAAAAAAATCCTGACAATTAAAATGAGGACTGTCAAAATTTTGACAGTCCTCATTGTTTGTGGGACTGTCAAAATCCTGACAGTCCTAGTTTTATATAAAATTTTCAGTGGGTCAAAATTATGACTGTCAAAATTTTGACAGTCCACATAGCTTGTGGGACTGTCAAAATTATGACAGTCCTAACAATTTGTAGGACTGTCAAAATTTTGACAGTCCTTCCAAGTGGTAGGACTGTCAAAATTTTGACAGTCCTGATTATAACAGCCCCGAGTTTGGGCTAGCCCCGAATAACTTTTAGGATGACAAACTTATAATTTTTTGTAAATTTTCAATGGACTAGTTCCGAGTAAAATGTGTAGTGCCCTTATAATTAGCCCTCATATTGTGCACTAACAATTGCACATCTGTTGCACTGGATCATCACTGATGACTTCTCCCCGTAATTATATTATAACGAAAGAGCATTAAACTTCATAAAACCGCGTAGAAAAGTCAAATTTATAATAAATAACTTAATTCCTACCATACATTTTTTTTTCTACGTATGAGATTACCTCTTCATGACATCATGGAAAGTCTATCAAATCTTGGTGCCTACAGAGCACAAAATAGCGAAGTAGGTATGCATTAGAAGAAGAAATGGTAGCATACTTTGGCGCCAGTGCAGGCGTCAAGCATATTTTTTTTTTTTTTTGCGTCAGTGTAAATTACGCCAAATTAATGTATAATTTAGAATTTAGAATTTTTTTCTCTACATGAAATTTTCTGTGATGAAAATGGCATGTCATGCTTATCTTTTGGTCAAAAAATACGGACATAGCAATCGACATCGTGATATCATTCGATATCATTCATATTCATAGTCATCGTAATCTAAAATCTTTATGGGAGTCAAGTCCACATTAGGCACAAGTCATCACCATTCTCTCAACTACATGCTAAAATATGACAACACTAAAAAAATTTTGGACTTGTTAGAAGAAAAAAAAAATTGGACTTCAAATATGACAACTCTAAGAGGATAAAGTCAGAAGAACGTCCCACCAAAACTTTGACTTCAAATTAGTGTTGTCAAAAATTGGATTGAATCGGACCAACAGTTGAATTGAATCTGATAAAAAATTAATCCGATCTAATTTGAATAAAAAATTTAAAAATTTAATTAAAAAAATTTGATTAAATTTTAACCGGTGAATCGGACTAACCGGATCCTGTTCATAATTGAATCGACCAATTATGGTTTTAAAAAAGAAAAAAAAACTCAAAATTTTTTTTCACGTGAGATTTGGATCATTTGATACTTTGTTTTGTTTTAAAAGACCTTATAGTTGCAAAACAAAACTAAACTAAACCAAACCAAAATAAAATATACATACTATGAACTAAATCAAATCAAACCAAAAAAAAATATGAATATCTTACATGATTTAATTTTCGTAAAGGATTTATATTTGAATTCATGTCCGACCTGTAACAAAGATTTTCAGTTCAATCATTAGTAGGCTTTTAAAACATTGCTTCAAATTTCAAACAATAATGCTAAGTTTACTATCAAATGCTTACATCATTCTTACAACCCTCTCTCCACCTCTGTTATGTGGGCCACATCCGGCACCACCTCTCTCTTCGATGAATTGTTTTTACGTGGGGCTCCATATCTTCCTCCTCCTCCAACGGACGGACGGCCGCCACGTGAAGAAGGGTGGTAGGCATTTGATTGTAGTCATAGCATAGCCCATTAAGAGGCAAATTCGTAGAAATTGATTGAAACAAAGTGGAAGAGCTTGGCCTTGGCATTAGCTTAGTGAAGAAGGGGGAGGGGGAGGCTAGGTGTTATTTTCCAGTAGAAGCAAGCAAGCAAGAGTATGGCGAGGCCTCACGCTGTGCTGCTCCCCATCCCCGGCCAAGGCCACATCAACCCCATGCTGCAGCTAGGCAAGCTCCTCCACTCCCGGGGCTTCTACATCACCTTCGTCCACACCGAGTCCAGCCGCCAGTCCATCCTGCGCTCCCAAGGCCCCGGCGCTCTCGAGGGGCTACGAGACTTCGAGTACCGATTCATTCCGGACGGGGTCGTGCTGCCGACCTCGCGGAGCCAGCAGCGGGTCTCCCGGTCCTGCCTCGCCTCCTTCGACGCCAGCTGCACCGCCCCCTTCAGGAAAACCCTGGCAGAGCTCGACGAATCCCATGGAGTGGCGGCGCCGCGGGTCACCTGCGTCGTCTATAACTGGCTGATGAGCTTCGCTCTCGACGTCGCCGGAGAGTTCGGCGTCCCTGCGCTGGCGTTTTGCACCATGAGCGCAGGAGGCTTCTTGGGGTCCTACTATCTGGAGCACCTCATCCACAAGGGGTACACGCCACTTAAAGGTTATTCATTCATTTCTCTTCTCTTTATACTCACATTAGCTTTGTGGATAACATATAAGAGAAAGAGAATCCTCCAAAATACACTAGGAGAAACTAAAATATGTTCCTCTCCGTCTCCGTCTCCTTATTGTGCCCTGCCGTGCCCTATCTGTGTCCGTGTGTCCTATCTGTGTCCGTGCAACATCGTCATTCAGCCTCAAATAATTACACCCAGAAAGGGCTAAAATGATTTTCTCAAACTATATACAAGATCACTTTTGACTTACTCTGTATCAGCTACACACATAATAATTTGATTATTTGAACTAAAATCAAACCAAGAAACAAAGTAGATACTTATCCAAATTAGAGTTAAATCGAAATTCCGGCTGCTATGTAAAGGGATCACAATAGCAACTTCCCCGGAAAATGAAGTACAATGATGATCCATATCGACGTTTCTTATGTGCAGATGAAGCCTCCTTAACGAACGGATACCTGGACACCACCATCGACTGGATTCCTGGGATGCCCGGCATCCGTCTCCGAGACCTCAGCAGCTTCATCAGAACAACCGACGGAGACGATTTCTTCCTCAAGGAGGAAACCGAATGTACCAAGAAGTGCGACAGGGCTCAGGGTCTGATCCTCAACACGTTCGACAACTTGGAGAAGGACGTCACAGACGCAATACGATCCATACTGCCAAAGGTCTACACCCTGGGTCCATTGCCGGCACTAGCCAACCACGTTGCAGACGGTAGCCCGTGCATGTCGCGGTTCAACTACTGGAAACAGGACGACGGCTGCACGGAGTGGCTTGACGCGCAGAGTCGGGGCTCGGTGATCTATGTAAGTTTCGGGAGTCTTACGACGCTCACAACCGAGCTACTGACCGAGTTCGCGTGGGGCCTTGCGAGCAGCGGCCACCCCTTCTTGTGGGTCATCAGGCCAGACCTGGTTGCTGGTGGTGACAATGCACAACTAGTACTGTCTCGAGACTTTGTCAGGGAAACTGAGGGCAGGGGTTTCATAGCCAGCTGGTGCCTGCAGGATGAAGTTCTCGCTCACGGTTCGGTGGGAGGCTTCTTGACGCACGGTGGCTGGAACTCGACGCTGGAGAGCGTTTGCGCGGGCGTGCCGATGATCTGCTGGCCGGGATTCGGGGAGCAGTACACCAACTGCAGGTATGCTTGCAAGGACTGGGGTGTTGGTATGGAACTCGACAGAGAAGTGAAGAGGGAAGATGTTAGTAGGCTAGTGAAGGAACTGATGGGAGGAGGAGAAGAGGGGAAGGAGCTGAGGAAGAATGCTTTGAAGTGGAAAGAGGGAGCAGAGAGTGCTACTGTTGTAGGAGGATCTTCCTATGAGAACCTGGAGAAATTGACTAAAGACTTGAGTTCTGGAAATTTCAAGTAAGAATCCTAAGTTTTTCTTCTTCTGTAATTTGAACCAGACAGGTTGTAACGATGACTTCAATTACTAGCTCAGAAACCGTTTAAAATCGGTATCTTTTCCATTTCTAATAAGGAGCTCGTTGATATCATGATCTTACATGTATCATCACTTAAACTATGACAATGCCATACAAGTTGTTACCTGTGTTCAGAGTATCGGTATCGGACCCTTCCAACGAGTATTGGGATCAGCAGTATCGGGACTTTCAGTGGTTTCGGATGAATATTTTATATATTTAGTATAATTTTAAGTATTTTATGTACTGTTTCTTAGTAATTCTGGAATTAAATAAAATAGTAGTCACACTGCTGATTAATTTACCTGTAATAAATAAGTTTTCTTTTTTACATGCTTTTACAACAATATCATGTTTTGACATCCTTGTTGATTGTTTTTTTTAATTCAATTTTCTTTGTTTGATTGACTAAAAAAGAGACATCCGATGTCGGTATCGGTTTGTATCCATATCGGTCGGTATCGAATAGGGACATGCCAAAACGTATTGGTATCGATCAGTATTGGCCGACACTGCAAACTATGATTTTACATTCACGAACAAATTTCATTAACAAGACTTTTCTCAAGGAGCAATGGCATGTACTTTATGATCGAATAATAATCAAAATACTTTTAACATAGTCAGGGGATACGAGTCTCAGTTTCATTTATAGTTCCTCATTCTCCATAAAAATATTAAAATCTGATGATTAAGAAAGTTGTTCAGTTTTATATAGAAATGGTTTGTTCTAGGAATGATAGTAGAAGAATTAAAATAGAGAAGAAAAGATGAACATTGTTAGAGGTTGATCAATGACCAGGAGCCTTGATCTTCCCTGCAAGTTTATCTTTGTGTCCTGCAGAAAACATTGAACCGTTACTCTGTTATTCCTTGGTTCTTCAGAGTCGCTGATAGTGATGAGGAGCAAAGGTCATGTCATGTAAATAGGAAATAATTTCTTCATCCATCTGAATTCTCATTTCTTGCCACAGTTGTGGAAGATTGTCGAGGCGTTTGTGAATCTAAAATATTCAGAACTAGCAAATGGTTAAGAGCCATGGTAGGTATGTAGCAAAGTAATTACTGATGGCTATATCCCAAACTTGAACGTGTTGAGAAAAAGTCTCCAACTATCTCCTATGTACAACCACAAATAAACAAATACAAACAGATATTAAAAACAATAAGAGACAAGAGACACCAAAATTTTTACGTGGAAAATATTTTCAAAACGAAGAGTAAAAACTATGGGACCTCGTCCAGAAAAAATCTACTATCAATTTTTGGATTTACATTTTCTACCGCGGTGGAAGATTCACCACACTTCAAGAGCAATTTTTTCTTCTCTCTTGGATAAACACAACTCTCCCACTCTCTTTTTCTCACGAGATTTCATGTATACATCTCTTGAGAGTCATCAGCCATATATGTGCTAGATATAAGTTGGATGAGAAGTTATACGAATTTAGTCATAAAGATACACCTAGATTTGAAATAATCAAATCTATTTAAAACTTCAACCATCTTTCCAATTTAAACTACACGTTTAAATCATGTCTCTATCAGTTAAGGCATGAATTTAAATTCTTCTCATTTTAATGCATGAATTTAAGCTCTCCTCCTTAAGATAGGAATGTCCAACAATTTCTCTATCATTTAAGGCATGAATTTAAACTCCCCTCATTTAAGGCACGAATTTAAACTCTCCTCCTTAAGATAGGAACACCCAACAATCTCCTCTTCCAATTATAAGGAGGGATTCACCCGATCCAAACCTGCATAGCTGCAACATGCTTTATGCTTGCCTCTAGGCAATGTCTTTTTCATCATATCTGAACCATTCTCTTTAGTATCAATTTTTTTAAGTTATAATTTCTTCTCTTCAAGTACATTCTGGATCCAATGATACCTCACATCTATGTGTTTTGATTTGGAATAAAAACTAGAATTTTTACCAAGATGAATAGCACTTTGACTGTCACAATAAATGACGAACTTGTCCTGCTTGACACCGAGTTCTCCAAAGAATCTCTTCATCCACAACATTTTCTTGCCGCACTCTGTTGCAATATATTTTGCCCCAGTGGTGGACAGAGCCACGCATTTTTGTAACTTTGACTGCCATGACACTGCTCCACCTGCAAATGTAAATAAATAGCCCGATGTAGACTTCTTAGAATCAACATCACCTGTCATATTTGCGTCTGTGTAGCCAACTAACAGGTTCATCACCTCTAAAACATATGCATGACTTGGAAGTACGTTTGAGGTATATGAGTATTCATTTCACTACATCCCAATGTTCTTTGCCAGAATTTGCAAGAAACCTGCTAACAACACTAACAACAAACGCAATATATGGCCTTGTACACACCATTGCGTACACAGACTTCTTACTGCTGAGGCATAAGGGATCCTCTCTACAATGGTACGGTTCATCCTTTCTGCTACACCATTATGCTAAGGTGTCTTCGGAATTGTTTGCTCATGACGGATACCATGACTCTTGCAATATTCTTCAAATGGCCTAATGCATTCCCATTGAAACTCACCATCCTACTTGTGTTCTGTTCCATAGCTTGTACACGACAATGAACCTTGCTCTAATACCACTTGTTGAGAAAAAGTCTCCAACTCTCTTCTATGTGCAACCACAAATAAACAAACACAAGTAGATATTAAAAACAATAAGAGACAAGAGACGCCAAAGTTTTTACGTGAAAAACCTCTTCAAAACGAACAGTAAAAACCACGGGATCTCATCCAGGAAAAATTCACTATCAATTTTTGGATTTACAATTTCTACCGCGGTAGAAGATTCACCACACTTCAAGAGCAATTTTTTTCTTCTCTCTTGGATACACACAACTCTCTCTCTCTCTCTCTCTCTCTCTCTCTCTCTCACACGAGATTTCATGTTTATATCTCTTGAGAGTCATCAGCCATATAAGTGATGGATACAAGTTGGATGAAATGTTATACGAATTTAATCATAAAGATACACCTAGATTTGAAATAATCAAATCTATTTAAAACTCCAACCACCTTTCCTGCAACATCTTCGTTAAGAGGGGCTAAAGGGAACGATTTATCAAGTAACATTCAGTATTCATCGCTTTCCCCCAAAAAAATCTCGACAGTCTGGCCTGTGAGAGCATGCATATGATTCTCTCTTCCTTAAGATAGGAACACCCAATAATATTCTTCCTTTAACTTGGCAATTTTGTTGTTGTCTTGTCCGACAATCAACATATCATCACGTAGAGGAGAATAATAATGAAATCACCATCTACAAATTTTTGCACAAAAACACATTGATCTGAAGCCGTTCTCATGTAGCCATGGTCCACCATAAAAGTCTTAAACTTTCTATACCACTGTCTTGGTGTCTGTTTCAATTCATACAGACTCTTTGTCAGCTTGCAAACCATTTGTTCCTTACCATTGACTTTGAAACCTTTTAGCTGCTCCATGTACACATTCTCATTCAAATCACCATGAAGGAACGTAGTTTTTACATCTAACTGCTCAATCTCCAAGTCCATGCTTGTCGTCAATCCCAATACAACACGTATGGAAGTCATCTTCACCACTGGTGAGAATATCTCATCAAGTCAATGCCTTTTATCTGTCCAAATCCCTTCACAAACAGTCGTGCCTTGTACCTTGGTTTTGAGCTATTTTCTTATGTCTTTATCTTGAACATCCATTTTTTTTAGAACATTATGATTTTTGGCTTTTCAACCAACTAATAAGTGTTGTTCTTATGCAAAGAAGCCATCTCTTCTTGCATAGTTTTCAACCATTTATTTTTATATGCATCTTCTAGAGCTTCTTTGTAACATTCTGGCTCTCCCCCATTAGTAAGCATCACGTACTCAGTAACTTGATATTTTATTGAAGGCTTTGGTACTATATCTGATCTTCTCAACTCAATAGGTGGTTCTTGAGGAGCTTGCACCTGCTCCTCATATTCATAAATAGGAACATCATCATATGTAGGAGCTTCATTATGAATGTCTTCATCTTCATGATCATGGACATATGTAGCATCAACTCCATCATGTACTATAGGAGGAATAATTGGATCAACATCCATCAAGTCATTGTGAGGCTCGGACCCTTCGATCTTCTCGAAGTCTTCAATAGTTTAGTCTTCAAGAAGGACCACATCTCTGCTTCTAACAACCTTCCTGTGCACTGGGTCCCATATCTTATACCCAAACTTATCATCTACATAGCCCAAGAAAATACACTGCTTGGCTTTGTCATCAAGCTTCGACCTTTCATCTTTGGGAACATGTACAAATGTCCTGCAACCAAACACCTTCAAATGATCATACTCAACATCTTTAGAACCGCTATAATGGAACCTTTCGTAAGCTTCCATTGTCTGTTGCCAAACTGACTCATATACCCTTCCTCATCTAATTTTTCTGCTGAAATTAGGTTCAATCAGAGATCCGGTACATGTCTCACATCTTTGAGAACCAACATGCAACATGTATTGGTCTTAATACTTATATCACCTATAACGGCAATTTCAGAAACACCAATGTTTCTCATTCTCACAACACCAAGATCACCAGTCTAGTACGAAATAAAGAAATCGAAAAAGATGTCCGAGTCTGATTGGAAGAAACTTGATCGGAAAGCCCTCAGGTATGTTCGTAAGTGGTATCAAAGTCAGGTTCGTTGTCGTGTGCAAGCCATGGAACAGAACACAAGTAGAACGGTGAGCTTCAATGGAAATAATTGGGCGGTATGGAAATCGAAGATGGAATATCTTCTTTACTGCAAAGATCTCGCCGAGCCGATTGAGAATGATGGAAAGAAGCCGAAAAAAATGACCGAGCCTGATTGAAAGAAACTTGATCGGAAAGTCCTCGAATATGTTCGTAAAAGAACGTAGCATTAGTTCTATTTGTATATTAAACTTTACAGACATGACAATATGACCGAGTGATCCGTCAATCCATCAAAAACTCATAAAAATGGTGAATGGAGAAGGGCAATTTGTGCACACTTTATAGCTAGTTGTTGAGCATCCAAATACTAGGAAGAAAACTTATTCTATATGGCTCGAGTTCAACTACGAAGGACGGCGTCCGTTTCAGAGAAGTGAGGGAGAGTCGAAACAACGATACAAGGGTCAAAAGAACCAAGAATATTGGAGGACATATCGCTGGTATACCAGTGCGTCAGGTCCAGGCTGAATTTGGGAACGGTTCAGATCTAAAGAGTTTGCTTCAACGCTTATATTGCTCATGAGAAATAGAGGAGATCATATTTAAGGGTTTTCTCAAGCCCTAGAAAGTAAGCTTGGAGGTTTGAAGGTGTGCTTGAGAGTTTTTGAGCAAAAGAACTTTGTTTGGTTATTTTGTTAAGGAAGTCATAAGGGAATCTTGAGAGAGAAGAAGAAGAGAGAGTTGGAGATCTCATATGGGAGCCTTTTGCAATATGGTATATGTTTGTGTAATCTTTTTAAGGTTTACTCTTATTGATTCAATAAGGGATTCTTCCATTGTCCCATGGAATAGGTCGATTTAGGTCAAACCACGCGTGTTTGTGTTCTTGACTGCTATTGTTCGACTAATTTGTACCTTTGTTATATATGACACAATACCTAACCTGCATGTCCCCAGTCGTCAGCGGGGAGAGGTACCTACTTCCCAGCTCCATGAGGAAGCAAAAAAGAATAATAAAAATTCAAACAACGCACATAATACTCCAACACATTATCAGCTTCATTTATAGTACCTCATTTTCCATAGAAATATAAAAAAAAACTTGTGATTCGGAAAGTTGTTCAGCTTTATATAGAAATTAATGTGCAGTAAGTACATAAATGATTCGTCTTAGGAATGATAATAAAAGAATTTAAAAAAAAAACAGTTTTAGAGGTTGTTCAATGACAAGGAGTTCTGATCTTCTTCCCCAGCACTTCTTTGCGTCCTGCAGAAAAGGTTGAGCCTCACGCTCTGTTGTTCCCTTGTTCTTCAGTCACTGATGGTGATTATGAGCAAAGGTCATGGCATATAAATAGGAAATAATTTCTTCATCCATCTGAATCCTCCTTGTTTGCTCCAGTTGTGGAAGATTGTTGAGGAGCTTGTGAATCTAAAACAAATCAATCGTTAATAGCTAAAATGGCTGTATAAGTTGAAGGTAAAAATAGTTCTATTTGCCTATTGAATTTTACAGATATGACAATATGAGTGTTCCCTCAAAATCAAAATAATGAAAGGAGAATGGAGAATGGCGATTGGTGAATGATCATAGCATATTATAGGGATGGCAGACATGAGAACAGTCCATGTAGCTCGTTGAGCATCAAAACACCAAGGTTCACTGTTCACAGTATTGGTATCTGAATCGGTATCGGACATTCATATGAGTATAGGATCGGCGGTCTCGGCAGTATCTGCGATTTCGGATCGGAGTATCAAATTTTTCGCTATCAAAAAGTAAATAATTATTAATAAATTATTAAAATTTTAGAAAAAAAATATTTTTATACATTATTTTATACATTTAGACATAATTATACGTATTTCCAGTGATGTTTCTTATTAGTTTTAAAATTGAACCCTTGCAGATTGGTTTACTTCATGATAGATAAGTTTTCTTCTTTAAAATGCTTTTACAAACTTATTATACTTTTACACCCTTATTGGTTGGTCTTTTTCGGTTTTTTTCCCCCAAATTTACTAGAAAAGGGACTCCCAATGCCGATACGGTCAGTATCGATATCGGTTGGTATCGTATCTGGACATGTCAAACCGTATCGGTATCGGCCGTATCGGATCAGTATCGGCTAATACTGCAAACTAAGCAAAATCCTATGAACAGAACATCAGGTTCAAAACCAAACAACTTATCACAAAATTTCTAGAAGCCACCTAGATCCAGGGACCTAGAAACCGATTGGTATACAAAAACTGTTAACATTATTGTGACTCGCTTTCCTATAAACTCCTATAAACTAGAATTTGTACATATGAGAAAAACACAATAATATAGTTAAGGTTGTGACTAAAGAAAGATACCTGTGTTGTCAAGGGGCAGCCTTGAATGAGGTGGGAGCCGAAGTTGGAGGTTGTAGGGTAGTGAGGGAGCGGAGGATCCTTCCGCGTGGACCGTAGGATATTGCATGTACGGTGGACGATGGGCCTGTATTGGTGACTGAAATCCCGCTCTCGGATTTTGCAATGTGTATCCCATGTAAGGGTAAGGATACGCTTGAGGACCAACAGGAGATGAAGTCGGTCCGTACATTTGATTGTAATAATGTGATGCCATTTGAGGATTATAAACACCCTGTTCACGAAATTATAATGGTCAGAAACATCATATAGAACCATATAATAATATGATATGCTAAATACATAAATGTGAAGAATTTGTATATAATCTAAATATTAGGATTCACTGCTAGAAATCAAGGTTCGCAGTATCGGTATCAGATCATTTCTATGAGCATCAGTATCGGCAATTTTGGAACAAGGTATCGGATTTGTTTGATATCAAAAAACGAATAATTATAATAAATTATTAACATTTTAAAAAACATATCAAGTATTTCCAGTGCTGTTTTGGTTTTTAATAGTTTTGAAATTGAATAAAATAATAGTCACCTCTGCCGATTGGTTTACGTGCAATAAATATGTTTTCTTCTTTTACATGCTTTCACAACTTTATTATGCTTTTACACCTTTGTTGATTGGTCTTTTTTGTTCAATTTTCTTTGTTGTATTCACAGAAAAAAAGACCTCCAATGTCGGTATCAGTATCGAATATCGATCGATATCGGATCGGAACATGCTAAATCGTATCGGTATCGACTGTATTGAATCGACATATCGATACTGTAAACTATACTATGAGTCCATCTTTGTCTAAGGCTCAGAGATAAAATGTCAAGAACTCACAAACAGGCATGATGGCTCTCATATTAAGATTTCTTGATGCATGTAGATGTCATTCATTTTCTCTCTGACTTTGCCTTAATGTGTCATAGAGATGAAGGTAATTTCTTATTATCAAAAGTCCGACTCTTTGGCTTTAATGTATCATAGAGGTGAATAAAAACCGGTCATAATGGCGTTGTCAAAATCTCTCATTGAGCTTTCTTATGTTACATAACCGATCATATTCTCATGGGAGAAGATTTGGATGTTTTGTAGAAAAGTATTAGCATTCGTTGTGGAGAAAATTGATCACAAAGAACATGCTGCCATAATATTAATTGATTAGAGCTTTCAACATGCAACTCCTATCCACTTGACGTTGACATTGATAAACCCTAAAGCCTAAATAAGATGAGTCACACATGTTATATACTTCTGCTTCAATTATCCGAGAAGAAAATACTTTTAGAAATAGCATAGTTTACACTATCACCAGATATCGATCCGATACAATTGATACTAATATGGTTTGGCATGTCCCGGTCCGATGTCAACCTATATCGATACCGACAGATATTGATATCGCGGGTCTCTTTTTCGACCAATTCGACAAATAAAATTAAAAGCAAAAGACCAATTATCAGCAATGGTGTAAAGATATAGTAAGGATGTAAAAGCTTATAAAAGAAGAAAAGTTATCTATCGCAGGTAATAAACCGATAGACAAGAGTGACAAATATTTTATTTAACTTCAAAATTACTAAGAAACAAAATAATAAATATTTAAAATTATGCATAAATATATAAAATATTTTTTGTCTAAAATTTTAATTATTATTTGTTTTCCGATTAAAAAAAACGATATTCTAATTCGAAACTGCCAATACTGTCTATACCGTCATATCAATACTGCGAACCTTGAGTAATAGGACTAACATAATAACCATGTAAGAACACAAGCAGGAATCAATGTAAAGAGAGGAAAAAAGCTATTACTTGTTGGTATGCATAATCACCTGGGTAGGCCATGTACCTGCATGGAAAATGAACAACAAACACATGAGATGAGGGATAAAAGAACCAATGACACCACTGAGACGACGACACGATCGAGCATCTGCTCCGGCGGTCCGAACCGCCCAATCGTGCCGACGTGGGTCCTGCAGAATCAATCAATATGGGTCATTTGACTAGCTCTGGACCAAACAATCACTTTTGAGTGTGTGCAGGAGCCATTCACTTCCTGCGCTTGATTGCGCAGTGCAAGTGGACCAAAGGTGGGTTGAAAGCTGCACCAGTCTATTTAATGGGCTTTATCTATGTGGCCCACCCATTTGGTGGGCCCAATCTTTCATGAGATGTAGAAATTCTTTAGGGGAACTCTTCGTTTGGTTCGCAGAATCATAGTCTAGGAAAAAGAAAGTCATTTTTTTTCGGTGCTTGAATGCGAACGAAAATGAGGAAAGGAAAATAATTTCCAAAGGAAGTAAAAATAGGAGAGAATGATTCCTTCAATCCAACCAAGGATTCACTCTCCCATCTCTAAGGATTCAGTTTTTCTTTAAATTTTTTTGCTTTTCCAAACACTGGAAAAGAAAATTGATGAAAATTACAAGTTCCCAAAGGAAAGAAAATAACAAAGAATTGATTTCATTTTCTTTCTGCGAACCAAACGAGGCCTAAACTCACTCTAATTAGCAAAAAGTGTATGTTATTAATCCCTTCAAAGTGTACCATCTTATGTGATAGTTGACGTGGCATGTTAAATAATATTATATGACATCTAATATGGTAGCTAATATGACAAATTTTTATCCAAAAAATTAATTTTTTAAATGTTAATATTAATATTAAAATTTGTTATGTTAGATGTCGTATTAAACGTCATGTCAGTTGTTACATAAGGAAAGATAGTTGGGAATGACACTTTGAAGAAATTAATAGCATTATTCTTAGAAAAAAAGAATATAAACCAGGATAAGCAAAAAAACTTCTCTCAACTCACCCATATGGGGTGGGATAGATGACTGGAAGGGGAGGAGGGGGCATCTGAGCCGGTAGACGACTGTACTGTAGGCCTGTTGCTTGAGGTGGACCTTGTTGAATGCTTCCAAATTGATTTCGGACTGCATAAAATAAATCAAAATAAAATCAAATATAAAATCAAATATGTATATAAGTTGGATTAAATGCAAAGGGAAAAAATAAGCAAGGTTTTCCATTTTGCTAAACTATATTAAAGTCTTGAAAGAAATTGCATTTTGAGCTATCCTCAAAATTGTCACAAATTTGCAAGAAATGTCTACTTGTTTGGTTGCTAAGAGAGTGAAGGAAAAGGAAAAAAATAAAATATCCCATGTAAATTGGACTCCAAACATTTTTATTTTCGCCCCATTTCCCATGCTTGCTGACGTAGGACCCATTTTCAATTATATATAACATAGTTTCCTGAAGAATTATCAGAATGCGTTTCTGATAATGGAAATATCACTACTCAAGAACATGTTTAATTATAAGTTCCATATTAAAACTCAATATGAGAATAAGTCAAACAGATATACCAGCCACGTGACAAGAAATTGTATTTATATTCGAAGAAAGTAAATATTATAGATAAAAACACGATGATGATAAAAACACGATGATTATAACTATAATTCAGTTCAAATTACAAAATAGGTCATCTGGGATCTAGAATATTTATGTCAGCAATAATATTTCTTTGTACAGCAAAAATATTGAGAAAAAGATCCTAAAAAATGTGTCAATTTTGTTCCCACCACATGTACCAGACCAACACTCCAAAGATTATTCTGAGAGGACGGTATCCTCTTGTTTCGTTGCCCTTCTAAGCTGTAACTTTATTCAAAACAAAAGAGAGAACTCTACAATACGTGGTGGAAATGCTAAACTTAGACCTCCGAGAGCTCAAAATATTTAAACAAAGTCATATATATATATATATATATATATATATATATATATATATATATATATATGCATACATACATACATACTAGTGGTATTCACGTGCGATGCGATCGCACGTAAGAGAAAAGAATTTTCTGATAAAATTAAATAATTAGATAAAAATTTAAATTATATTAAATAGTTTAAATATAATTTTAATTAAAAATTATATTTTTAGAATTTTGGATATATATTTAGATAATATCATCTAGTTGGTTTAAATATATTAAAATAGTTAAGTTGTATAGGAATTTAAATTAGATAGAATTTTTAAAAAAAATTATGTGACGGTGAAGGATAAACACACGTGACATTTAAAAAATTAAAAAAAGGTTGAGGATTACAAATAGCTTGGACGGCTCACTTTTAAGCTGTTTCCAAACAACATTATATATATATATATATATATATATATATATATATATATATATATAGCAGCCAATAACCATTAGCTCAATTGGTTAGAATGAGACATATTTTTCCAGGAGGTTGCTAGTTTAAGCAACGAGAAAAGCACTTTAATTTTCTTGTGTGGAAATTAAGCGAGGTAGGTGTGGTGCGGCCCAGGTGCGGATGTGATGTCAGTGTGGGACCTTCGGACCGGTTGCCTTCAGATTGGGATTATAGGCCTTCGAGTAGATTAGTATAAAATCTCTAGCCTAGTCACGAGGTCTTAGATTCACCTAAGACTAGGGTACCGGTGTGGGACCTTCGGATCGAGTTACTTTCGGACTAGAATTGTAGACATGCGGATCAATTAGTGTAAAATCTCTCACGAGGTCTTAGATTCATCAACCGGGTGAGTAACATTCTCTTCTAATATTGAATATTTACTTTCTTTTATATATATATATATATATATATATATATATATATATATATATATATTCTTGAAAGTGCATGTCTGTAAAAGGAAATAGCACTAGTCAAGAATACATTGTATCCTAAGTTTCATGTTAAAACTCAAATGTGAAGAAGCAAAATGTAATATCAGCCACATTACTACATGTTGTATTTTGTAAGCCAAATGGAGCTGCTCAACGATGGTAGATACAGAACTATCATAGAAATATGGAAAATGATACGGCACAGACTTCTTTAGACATATTCTATTGCCACACTGAAGTAACAGTATATTATTCTATAAAAAAAAAAAAAATTAAGAGAAAAAATAATTAAGATCCAATAACATTATAAGAATATCAAATTAAACCTTAAATGCATATATATATATATATATATATATATATATATATATATATATACATATATATATATATATATATATATATATATTATGCTAAAACAAATGCTAGTCAAGCCACACTGGCATATTCTTCCATTGTCTGTCATGTATGTTCAGATTATATAAAGCCAGAGCCAGCTGGAACAAGTCAATGAGGGTTGATATAGAAACAGTATGATAAATATAAATTAATAACATGCCATATAAAAAAGTATATAAGGAATCTGCACATTTATATATGTTCTTATCTCAGTCAAGACAAAGTAGGAGACTTGTGAGCAATCAGTGTGGAGAGCTGTGAAAAGCTATAAGTATTTTGTTCGATTTAGATAATGATAATTGTCAATGAAGTTTTATAATATAAACAGAATGTTCAAAGTGAGTTATTAAAATTATTTTTTATTTTATTTTGGCTAAATTATAACTTGATATATTCAACTATTCAAGTTTTTCAACTTATACATTAAACTTTAATAGGTATCAACTTGGTACCTCAACTAAAATTTTAAAACTTAATATCACATTGGTCATATTGGTGTTAATAAAAAATAAAAAATAAAAAATGACAAAAATATCCTCCTTTACTTTCTCTTCTCTCTCCAGCGGCAGCAGCAGCGACGCAGAGGTCGCGTGAGGGGGGGTGGGTGGGGGTGGGGGGAAGGGGGCTGCAGGGTCGAAGGGGAGAGGAGAGGAGGGGGGCACACGCGGGTTGCCGGGGGCAGGGGTCGGACTTTTATCACTTTGGGGTCGACTATTTGAGTCATTTTCTTTTATTCGACTATTTTAATAGTCATGACATCTACAATGCTAACAAGAACTATATCCTTATTTAGAACTTTGAATTCATATCCGTCTAAACCTATCATTAGACCTAGCGACTCCTTTAAGTACTATCTTGTCGTCCATACTAATTGAAGCATTTACTAATTTTAAGACAATTTTCTATCTTGTCCAATTGGTGTCACCTGATATATATATATATATATATATATATATATATATATATATATATATATATATATATATATATATATATATATATGAATCATGTACATGTGGACAAATAGGAATAGAGTGTACTAGTGCACATGAGATATATGAGTCTATTCCTATAGGCCCAGATGTGCATGATTCATGTTGGCTCATATCCTGTTTTCCACACACACATATAAATATAGAGAGAGAGAGAGGGAGAGGAGGGATCAGAATACTCGCACTTATGCATCTCCGTATGTTTTTCGAAATATTAGTAGTTTAATTGTCTTTTTTTACCGTTCAGATTTGATCAAACAAAAAAAAGGATAGTTTAAATATCTAATCTGAATGGTCAAAAAAAAAAATTCAACTACTGCTATTTTGG
Source organism: Iris macrosiphon (assembly GCA_036927795.1). Taxonomy (NCBI): domain Eukaryota; kingdom Viridiplantae; phylum Streptophyta; class Magnoliopsida; order Asparagales; family Iridaceae; genus Iris; species Iris macrosiphon. The sequence continues at coordinate 181,053,643 of JAYESA010000012.1, forward strand.
AAAACATACAAGAAATAAGTGCGGAGAGTACGATCCCACAATATATATATATATATATATATATATAAGGTCTCGTTTGGTTTGCGGAATCATGGAATTGAAAAAGAAAAGTCATTACTTTCTGCCAAAGGAATTGAGGAAGAAAGAAAAGTGATTCCCAATGGAAAAAAAATTAGAGTGGGAGAGAGGAAGGTTTTCTCTGTCTAACCATGTATTTACTTTTCCACCTTTAAGTATTCATCTTTTTTTTCAATTTTTTTGGTATTTTCAAACACCGAAAAAAAAAACAGATAAAAATTATAATTTTTTAAAGAAAAGAAAGAAGAAGAAGGAATTGATTTCATTTTCTTTCTTTTTCGCGAACCAATCGAGGCTTAAGCAAGCTCTCCTTAAGCCCAAGACCCCCAAACAATTGGCAGTAAACCATCATATTCTCCTAATATTTTGTCCTAATTAGCTATTAAATTCTCCTAATATTTAAGTCCTACGTAACTAATTAACTACAAATACCGTCTCTCCGACGTGTCTCCAGCGAACATCCTGATTTCTCTCTTTCATGATAGTAATTTCTCCAATAAATCAACAAATAAAATAACTATACGAAGAAATGTACGAAAGAAAGATTCAGCCTACTTCAAGCACAGGATTCCTAAACCACAAATTAACCTAAAAACTTGAGCAAACTTATTGAATATTGGAAGTGCCAGCCTGGCCCCCACATGAAGTCCTGCTCCAGTGAGCTGGCACCCTACACTTGTCCGCGGGTCCCACCGCGCTTTAAACCAATTCCACACTGGCCAAGGCCACCCCCCACCCCCCCCCCCTTGGTCCAAGGATAAGAACAAAGTACACAGCAAAACACAGTGATGTGGACCACTAATTATAATTATTCCTAACACAACCAAATTAAACTAATTAACAGTTAACATTAATTAAAATTGGACTAATTGATACCTCGAGGGAGAGAGGGCCGGGGCCGGCCGAGGGAGGCAATGTTGCAGTTGGCACGCCTGCCGTCGATGATCGGGTTCGGTTCGGCCACGGACCGCCGGGCCGAGTCCGGTTCGCTGAATGTCACCTGCCCATCAAGCAAGCAACTAATCAATCCTTCCCTTCTCATTGACATAGATGTTTAATTTAGCTAGTTGATTATAGTACTAATCCCCAATGGGAATGGAGATCATAGGAAGGGATAGACATGGAAAATAAAATTTATTCTTTTATAACATAAATCTGAATGTCTTTCTATTTGGTCCCTTTCTTCTTCTTCTTCTTCTATCCATGGGAAAAAAAATTCTTGCATGCAGTTCTGGTTGAGTTGATAATGGAATATCAATATCTATTTTATTGTATTTTTTGAAAGACGGTAATTTTTTATGATCGTTTCTACTGGAATTCGAATATCTTATATTGTCTCACTTACCACTTGAGCTAGAGTATCGGTATGTTTTTTTTTTTTTTCGAATAAGGTAAATTTTATTCAGGTTCCTTCGAGAGGCTACAACTCAGACCGAAAATTTGCAAAACATCCGGTCCGAACACCTCACGCAGCCGCACACCCACCACTTAATTCACTCAAAAAGAAACTATGAGTAGTATGCATCGATTTTAACCACTAGATTAGACGTCACTTTCAAATCAGTATGTATGTATGTATGTGTGTATGTTATGATGTTGTAGTAAAGAGAGGAGGAACTTACGAAGCCGTAGCCTTTGGAACGTCCGGTGTTCTTGTCGGTTATGATGACTGCTTCGAGGATGTCTCCAAACTGGTGGAAGTAGGCTCGGAGCTCCTCGGTCGGAGTCTCCCACGCGAGGCCCCCGACGAACACTTTGGTCAGGGTGGTGTCGCCGAACCTTGATCTGTACTGTTGAGGGCTCAAGCTAGACATGATCATGACAACAACAACAACTCTCGATCGATCACTCTTTCTCTCTCTCTCTCTCTAGAAAGTGAGCCAACCTTTGTTTTCTTGATCTTCTTCTATTGTATTGGCCTCTGCTTCCATGTCAAGCGAGAGCGAGAGAGAATTATAGAGAGAGAAAGGAGGAGGGAAGGGAGAGGGACAGAGAGAGAGAGAGAGAGAGAGAAAGAGTTGGGGTGGGGTGGTGGGGGGAGGTGATCGGACAGGTGCAAAGGGGTTACCCTCGCTGTATCAAAGGGGGTTTGGATATCGAATGACAGCTTTGCTTTGGTCTCTCTCTCTCCTATACCCCCCTTCAGTTAGACTAAAATCGATCGAATCGAACCGATTTAAAACAAAATTCGATTCGATTTCAGTATTGAAAATACTAAAAAAAAATTTATTTATTTTCGATTTTGGTTTCAGTTTCGGTTCAAAATCGAAAATCGAATAAAACATATGCAATTATGTAAGACTAATTCTAAAGACACATCAAAAGTTGTTCAGAACAGTCCATTACTTGGTACTAATTATGACAGCTTTGCTTTGGCCTCTCTCTCTCTCTCTCCTATTCCACCTCCCACTTGGTCCCTCCTGTCTCTCCCCTGTATATAGAGGGGTGAGCACTATTCGGTTTTAGACGAAAAACCGAATCGAATTGAATCGAACCGAACCGAATAAGAGAATCAGATCGATTTTAAAGCAAAATTGGATTCGGTTTCGGTTTTGAAAACACTAAAAATTCTTATTCGTTTTCGGTTTTGGTTTTGATTCCAATTTCGATCCAAAATCGAAAATCGAATAAGATATGTGCAATTATGTAAGTATTATCAATTCTATGCATATTTTGTTATTAAAAATGTGTATATTTTGAAAATAATAATCCTCCGCATGTATTTTGAAGTCAAAATTTGATAATTTAACAATTAATCCAACTTTCGACGCAACTTAAAAATACAACTGGATATAAAATTTATAATTTTTAATATAATTTAACCACGATTTCAGCTTTAGACGATCCATTAAACAATATATATAACTCAACCGAACAAAACCGAATATCGGTTTTAGCTAATTTTGATTTGATTTCGGATTTGAATTTTTTAGAATTTCGATTTACGCAATTTTGACTATTTAAGCTCGTTAAAACAGAATATATATATATATATATATATATATATATATATATATATATATATATATATATATATATATATATATATAAGGAATAATATTTTTTTAGTAGGTTCGAATCCATCTATATCTTCGTCTGTCGACCACTAGAACTAGAAGATTTTGTCTTATTTATATACATAGACAAATCTATCAAATATGTATATGTTCTATGTATGCACACCCGTTTAATCCCCATTTATTCCCACTTGTTAATTAATTAATGACTTGTTTACAACTAAATTTACTAAATTTGTTCTAGTTTTTGAACTAAATAATTTTAAAAAATATTAGTAACTAAATATGTTGAACGATTAAGTTATTACCAAATTGAAATATTCTGTTAACAATTATATTTTACAATCAATTTGTATTTGTTAAGATTGTTTTGTCCTAATAATGATAATTACTTCTTTTTTTATATAAAATTAAAATATCAAGAAAAAATTCATATTAATATATAATTCGAATAGTAGAGGTACCAATATTTTTTGGCAAATTCTAAAAGCACTCCAAATCTTACTTAGAACAGCCCATTACTTCAGAACATTCCAGATTTTTAAAATTTTTACTAAAGACAGTCCAAAATTTACTCAGGATAGTCCAACCATAACTCCAACCCCAACCGCCGAAGAAGGAGAATGAGGCGAAAGAGGGAGGAGGCGGAGGCCCCCGTGTGCGTGCAACATATGGTCGGACGGGCGGTTGGACTTGACGTGGGTGCAGATGAGGGTGCTGAAGGTGGCGACGTTGGGCGGGCGGCCGCGGTCGAACATTTGGCGGAGGACCTCCTGCGTGCTGGAGACCTGTCCGGCGCGGCAGAGGACGTCGATGACGGTGGTGTACCCTAAACCCTAACCCCAACCCTCCGCTGCCTCAGCTGCACGCAGCCCCACGCGCGCGTGCGCGCGCCTCTGCAGTGCGCAGCCCCCCTCGAGCACCTGCCTCCTCCGCGCGCAGCCCCCTGCGCCCTCGCGCCGCCCACAGCGCGCGCGCCTCTGCCCCGCGCCGCCCCCGCTGCTGCTGCTTCTTCTTCTTTTACGCATTTTCTTAGGACTGTAAACAAAATTGACAGTCCTTATAATAGAAAGGACTGTCAATTTTTTTTACAGTCCTAATTATTTAGGACTGTCACAATGTTGACAGGAGTTCTGGAAAAAAAAATGTCGTGCCTAAAGCAATTTTTTGATGACAAATTTGTAAAAAAAAAACCAAAATTTGGACTAACCTAAGTAATTGTTGGAGTGCCTTTAGAATTTGCCTATTTTTTTGGGTACACACTAACATGCTAAAAACTTTAAGGAAAAGATATCTCATTTACTTTAATCTATTGAATTATTTTATTTTATTTGGTCTTTTGAACAACCAATTGAAGTATACACAGTTATTTACAGATAAAGGATCCCCTTGTACAAACGATTAATATCTTAATTCCAATAAATATTATCTTCTATTATAATATATAAAAAAATTAAAATTTTTTGTTCAATATAGACATGCTGATTATTCAAATAATATGATAATATTCTTCTATGGAGTATGAAAACGCAATCGACGAGATTTGGTGATTCACATACCAATCACGTGTGAATCACAACACTCTTAGTACATAACACTCATCTGAAACCATATTTGGAGATTCTAAATTTAACGGTAAGTTGAACGTTTTTTTGAAATACTTTGTGTTACTATAGAGGCCTAATCATAAAAAGAATTTAGGTGACCTATTTAGGATTTTGCACTATGATGAGTTTTCAATTTTTTGGCCTTGTTAATTAAAAATTATTCAACGTAATTATTCGACGTAATTTGAAGATTATTTTGTTATGACCATGACTTGGGACTAGCTTGGTTCTCATTTTAAAGTTAAATGGAGTGTTCTTCTTTTCCCTCTACTTCTTCATCCAAACTCAAACAATATATATTTGGTTTTCAAGACTTGTCATTTTTATCATAGAAAATTTTCGAAAACTCAAAACCAAACATTTGTGAAAGTATTTAATGTTTGTCATTTGAAATAAAATGTTTGTCCTTTCAAATGGAACCCTTTTTTATTAATTTTCATTTCAGACATTACCAAACTATCCATCTCATTTTTTAACTTGAAAAATAATTTGATAGTTAGTTAATGAAACTATAGATACCACAACAAATATAAACTTTATTAGGATGGGGGGCACATGAGAAAATAGAAAGTATTTAGAGGACATATATGCTTAAGCCCATCAATAAATAAATAACTTGCAAGTCCACTGTAGTCTGTACCTTTTCTGGGTGATTATCTATCTGGCCAGCAACTGTACCATATGGTTTGTTAGTAGGATGCGAGTCATCCAGTGCAAACACAACCTGGTGAATTCTGGTGTATGCCCCCAACTTTTTTGCATGCATCAACCAATTTTCCATGATGCTTGTTTTGAGCACCTAGGTACGTTTTCGTCACCTTAGGCATAGTTTGATAAGGGGCTGCTTGGATTGATATAGGTCAAGGTGTGAACTGGGCCGGACGGCTCTCGAAATCAAACTTTGAATCGGTCCGGTCAACGTCGGTCTAGGTCCGTCCGGGTATGCTCAACAGGTCGATCATGTCCAGTCCACAAGACATCCAAGACTGGACTGGATCCGAAGAAATGACCCGATAGTCCGGTCCGATCCGGACCGATTAAAAAATCGAGTCAAACCGGTTTAGCCACGACAATTCAGTCGATCCGGTCCAAACCAACCTGGTCCAACGATCCGGTCTAGGCCTGGGCCATGTCCGAAAAAATTCGGTCAGCATCCCCATAGGATTATATATATATATATATATATATATATATATATATATATATACACAAACGGGGGGTCCGAACGTGCGTTCACGTGGGGCCACCTCGATCCAGCGGTCGGGAGCGACGTGGCTCCCGTGGGACTCCCGATCCGCTATATATATATATATATATATATATATATATATATATATATATATATATATCCAGCGGGCTCTAGCTTATCGGTAGGGTGGGGGGGTCCCCGGAGGTGGTAGTCCGGTTCGAGCCTCCCCCCCCCCCCCCCCGCGCGGCACTTTTGCATCTCCTAATATCATCTCTTTCACAACCGTTGGATCTTGTTTAAGTCATCTAATCTTAATCGTTGATTTGAACCATTCAAATCAATAGTTAAGATTAGATGACTTAAACAAAATCAAATGGGTATGATCATGTGGATGTTTTGGGGATGAAAAAATATGGTGATCCCGATCTCTCCTCACACACACACATGGAGTAAATGACTAGAATACCCTTCTATTACAACCGTTTGGAGAAAAGTTGGAGGAATATTTTAGTAATTTATCCTTCCAATTGTCATATTTGTCTTGAAAAATATTTTTACCAAAATATTCTATTATTATGACTGTTTTATAACCGTTTGAAGGATATTTTGACCACTTTGCTGAAAATGACAAAAATATCCTTATAACAACTATATTTTAGAGATATTAGGGACAATTTGGAACCCGAAAATTTCTATAAATATGACAAAATTTACCAAAATTAACCACAATAATCTTTTTTCCTCTCTTACAATATTAACAAGCAATCTAGTGTTAAAGATGCTATTTACTTTTATGAAAAATGATCAACCACCACAACAACCGCAAGATCAGGAACCTCAATCCGCACCGCAACAAGGACCTCAACTTGAAAGAAAATCAGAAATTTGGCATTATTTTAGCTGAGTTTACAATGAGCACGATACGGAAAGAAGATTCTCGCATGGAGTTCTTGTCGAATGCTTTCATTGTAGAAAACGACTCCAATGAAATCCTATCTATAGCACATGAATTCTACATAGGCATCTGAAAAAATGTATGAGTATATAATAATTTTGTATCTTTTCGGAAAAAATGTATTTTTTTTAATAAGTATTATTATTGTTAGATAGGTCATAGATATATTTAAATCTAATTGCAACTTATGTTTGAGTTTCAGCTTTCAATCTCCCTACAAACTTTATTTGGAGTAATACAAATAAATTTTGAAGATAGGTTGAAAAGCTGTAGCACAAATATAAGTTTTATGACTTATATATATATATATATATATATATATATATATATATATATATATATATATATATATATATATATATATATATATATATATATACTCAAGGTATCGAGATACCCTCCAATACCTCACTAACTACCCCCTTAGCTAACTAACTATGCTTATAGATATACTCCTAGTTAATAATCTAGGCTAGAAAATATATACCTAACACACACACACACATATATATATATATATATATATATATATATATATATATATATATATATATATATATATATATACGTGTGTGTGTGTGTGTGTTTGCATATATATATATATATATATATATATATATATATATATATATATATATATATATATATATATATATATTAAAAAATTTATCTTATTTCTGATATTCTTATGTATCAGTATTATCAATATGATTAATTTTAATTACATTAATAAAATTTATCTTTCTTTCTTTTCTTTCTCAAATTTTAATTTCTTGATTTTTTTTATAAAATTGGGCCGGCCCTGAACCAGCTTTGAACTGGCCCGGTTCGGCTCGGCCCACTCCCGACCGAACTCAGATCCGGACTTGATTCTCCCCCTTCTTTTTTGGTCCGGTTCGATCCGACTCCCCTCCAAGCTAAGTCCGGCCTAGCCCAGGCCCGATCAACACTGGATCGGAACGGTCCAATACACACCATGATATATAGGTGGAGTAAAAGTGTTACTTTCACTACACATGCAGCCAATTATAAACAGTTACTTCTGGTGGAACTTTGGAGTTCATGGTGGCAGGGTCGCGTGATATCAATAACGGAGGTGGGGTAGATAGGCTCCTGGATAGTGGTGACGAAAGACTGCTTTCCAATTAATGTTTTTAGAGATAATCAACAATATTAATTATTTGAAAGAAATTTGGTCCTAAATTGAAAAATCCTAACTCTAATACCATGAAACAACCCAAAAAAATCAATTTTAATAAAGGATGATGTAAAAAAAATTATATTGTTAGTCCCGAGGCATAATCAAAGATGGTAGAACCTGAGTTGAAGTCGAGATCAGGAGTTCACATAAGTCGAGATCAGGAGTTCACATAAGAGTTTCCTTCCTGATATTTCTCGATCCAACAAGAAATTATATATAGGATATGATTACAACTTGAAACAAGATAACAAATGAATCGGAGAAAACTATCGTCTCGTTCTTCCTTGCAATCGCAGTTGCAAACGGACAGAACAGAGTTTACAACTTGCAAAAGAGAAGATGAAGAAGAAGAATAAACTCTACTTGCTGGGGTGATGAAGATCACCGTTGCTCAAAGCAAGATTCGCCTCACACGATCTGCTCCCAGGAACCAGCAAGTTCACGTAGAACTTCTGGAACGCTCGCTGTCACCTCCTTGCTTGTACTCGCACGAACTTCCTAGACTACAATGGCGGCTGCTGGCACTCTCTCCGTCTCCTTTATTTTGAAGTAAGTTCTCAATGTAGGTACGAATATAGTATTTATAAAGGAGCCTGGCCGCCCATTAGTTACAAAAAAATTGGAATAAATTTAATCCATATCCCACAAGATTGGAATGAATTAAATTTAAATCCCATATGATTGATTTAAATTATACATGATTGGAATGAATTAAATTCAAATTCCACATGATTGATTTAAATCCTACATGATTAAAATGAATTAAATCCAAATCCCACAAATATTGAATTTAAATTAATGACTCAATCTTTCCATAACTGATTAAATCTATCTGATAGCAGCGGATCCGCATGCAACCGCTCATGCGGCCCCGCAAGCAACAACTCATGCCTTAGCGAATGGGGCCGCGCAAGCAGCAGAGCATGCGTCCGTCCAAGCGACCGCTCATGCAGCCCGCTCATGCGGCCAGCTAATGCGGCCCACTCATGCAGCCGGCTCATGCGGCCAGCTCATGCGGTCGGCTCATACGTCCCTCGTATGTGTCCAGCTTATGCGGGGCATGCAACGCCACATGCAAATATCAAATAACTGAGCGCATCAAATGCGCACAAGCATCATACGTCGATGTTGACATGCTAAGTGTAAAGTGCGCCAACAAAGTGCCACTTTGTGCCCTTGAGTCCGAGTCTGAGTCGCTAAGACCCTTTGGGGCATAGCTCCTATGGAATAAATTTTAAGAGAATGACAAAAAGCATAAATGCTTTTATTAAAGAGTTAATCCTTCTTCATCCTAATAAAATACCCCCACATGGCACCCATATACCTCACCACACCCCATGTGCACACCTCAACACAAGCAAAGCATTATATTAAGATACTCACTTGATGGTGTAGCCAATGTGGGACTATCTAATAGAGTCCAAAGGCAAAAATACCAACAATCTCCAACATATCTTAATATATGGGTTGAGCGTTCCTTACAGTGACTGCCCATCATGTATTAGGATAGATGTCGCTTTGACTTGAATCTTCCTGCATGGATCAAAATAACAGTATGATACAAGAATGGACTAAGCCTTGAATTCTGCACCATAGTTAAAAAAAATTCCACTCACACAATGACATCAACTGTGCTTCCGGTTGCATATTGAAGGCCCTATGCATGCCTGGTTTCGGTGTATGTATTTTGGTTGTCTACAAGTTTTCTCTCAAGAGACGATATGTATCTCTTTCCATACACTATAGGTGAGTTCTTAAAGAGTCATTAGTATGAATCATTGTGCTTCCTTGTGGTACTACACTGCTATGACATGGCCTTCTGCCGAGGTTCACTCCCTCATATGGTGTTATCCACTATAGCATGAGGTTCACTTCCTCTTTGTAATGCCAAACTACATAGCACGAAGCCTTGTGCTTCCTTGCGGTGTGATGCCGCTGTGACATGGCTTTCCGCCGAGAATTTATATCTTTTACCTCTGTGGTGTCACACCACTGTAACATGAGGTCATCGACCTCTTTGTAGTGTTGCCTACCACTCTTCATTCTATAACATCACCTGCCTATCCGCGGTGCTACGTCGCCGTGACATGACTTAATACCGAGGATTTACATCTTTTACCTCTGTGGTGTCACGCCACTGTAGCATGGGATACAAGTCCCTTGTAGTGCTGAAACTGCGTGCTTCCTGTAAAGCATATCGGACATTAACTCTGTCCGAGAACTCATTAAGGTGTCAAAGCCATCATTCCACAGAAAATTGTTCTTCATAAAGAACAAGAAGTAGACAACAGTGGTTCTGTAATCCCTCAATATCTCAAAGGACTACCCACTGTTCATGATATTCTCCCTGTCAATGGTCGTTCTTTGAACCAAAAACTAGATGCCTAGTAGATTTTTCTTTGAACTAATAACATAAAACTTTATGATAGAATTACATAGACACAATATCATAATGTCTTCAAACCCATTTTGGTTGCTGTGTCCTCGACTAGCTGGCGCTTGAGACCCTTGGTGAATGGGTCCGCCAGGTTCTCCTGCTCCGAACATCAATTACAGCAATGACTCAAGTCTTTATCAGATCATTCACTGCCTTGTGCCACAAATGCACAGTCCTCTTCTTACCATTGAAGAGGTCATTTGATGCGACTATTGCAGTCTCCTGGTTGTTGCAGTATATCGGTACCGTCGAAATCTGTGCACCAACCAATGGAAGATCATACATGAGCTCCCGAAGCCACTCTGCTAAATCCGTTGTAGCTGCCAGTGCATAAATCTCAGATTCTATCAAGGAATGAGAGAACATAGTCTGCTTCTTCGACTTCCACGATATGTCAGCTCCACCCATAGAAAAGAAGTATCCTCCTGTGGACCATTCGCTCTCTACTTCTGAACACCAGCTTGCATCACTGAAGCCTTCCACTACTGTCGGATACCCGCTGTAGTGCAGTGCATACTTCTGAGTCCTTCTGAGATATCTCATCACTCTCTTCACAGCCTTCCAGTGCTCTACACCTGGGTTGCTCGTGAATCGACTCAGCATTCCCACATCAAAAGCTATGTCAGGCCGTGTGGCAGTTGTTGCATACATCAAATTTCCAATGACGCTTGAATACTCCCTGCCTGACGCTTTTTCTAGGATTTGGCTTCTGCTTCTGGTCACATCTATACGGAGTATAGATCCCTAGAATTTCCTGATATCCATAGCATGTGATCATCTTCTCAATATAATAAGACTGAGACAGCTGTAAATCCCCAGAATTTTTTCAGATTTAAAAAATGAATTTTCTAGAATTTTCTTTGATTTTTAACTAATTAAATCAATATTTTTTGGTTTTAAATAATTTTAAATATTTTTATTAAATATTAAAATATTATAAAAATAATATTTTTGGATGTAAAATAAAATATTAGACATAGGGTAATTTTTTGGAATTTATTGGACCCCGAAAATATTTTTAAAGACCTAAAAACTAATTATTTATTAAACCAAAACAAAGCCAAATAAATCCGGTTTATTTCTGACCAAAACCAACCTGAACCGGACCAGACCCGGTCTAGCGGAACCAGGCCTAAACCTTAACGGGTCGGATCCGGGCCTAAACCGCTGACCCGCTGTAAGTCCCTGATTTTTTCAAAAATATTAAAATTGGATTTTTCGTAATTTTCTGGACTTTCTGGGAATTTTCTGTAATTAAATTCAGGGTTTTGAATTATTACATGATTTTTAATTAATAATAAATAACATTAAAATATTATAAAAATAATATTTTTGGGTGTAAAATGGAAAATTGGACTTAGGATAATTTTTCTGGAATTTATTGGACCTCGGACCTATTTTTAATCACCTAAAAACTATTTATTTATTTATTTATTTATTAATTAATTAATTGATTTATTATTATTATTATTATTATTATTATTATTATTATTATTATTTCTATTAGATCCGGCCCAGCCCGCGAACCCAGCCCAACCCGGCCCATTAGGGCCCAGCCCACGACCGCCTAGCGGGTCGGGTCGGGTCCACCCGCGCCAGACCCGCACCCGCTAACCCGTCTCCCCCATTCCCCCAGCCCCCGAGTCCTCCGCCGCCTCCGCCGCATGCGCCGCTCAGCCCGGCCACGCGGCGCCCCGCCCGGCCATGCAGTTCCGCCTCCTCCGCCCCACGCCACCACCGGCTCCCTCTCTCCTCTCCCCCGCCCCTTTAAATCCCCCTCCGGCAGAACCCTCTCCCCCGAGCCCTCCGGCCACCTCGCTCCTCCGACCCAGCGCCGCCGCGTCCCTGCGTGCCGCCGTCTCCGCCTAGCCGTCCCCCACTCCGCCACCTCCGGAGACGCCGCCGCCGGCCAACAACCGAAGCAGCAGCAGCAGCAGCAGCAGCGGGCCAGAGCCCCGGCCAGCCTCGGCCCACCGCCCCCGGCGCCTGCCGCTCGCCGCCGATCAGCCAGCCGCCGTGCAGCCCTGCCCCGGCCCGCCTTGCCGTCCTTCGGCGCCGCCCCGTCATCAAACCCTAATCCTAATTCCCAAATTTTGTGTCGGACACGTGTCGGACACGGTAAATTCGGGTTTTTTCGACCCTGTTCAGGTATGTGTAACTTTCTCCTCGTTGCCCCGTTTTTAATTCCGTATATTGCGTTACGAAGCCTGTATGACCCTCTCGGTGCCCGGATAAACCGCTCGGGACATCGCGTCCTGTGATGATCGCACACCGCGATCCAAAAACAGGGAAAACCAGACCCTGTTTCACCCCGGAAATGAGTACGCCCCGCCAAACGGGACGACTTGGTCGCGCGGGGTCTTCACAGATACGTGCGCAGCATTGATACGGATGTGTGGGATTTCACGGAAGTCGATTCGGGTGTGCGTGCACACCGGGATCAACGCGTATCCGCGGACACCGTCCCGTATCTGCCTTTTCTGTTTCATGCCCTAACTTCCTGTACACACGACAGATCGAAACGAAACTTGTGCCATCGGACTCGTAGCGATATGCTGGTCTTGTGGGTCAAGTTTGGTTCGATTCTGAGAACGTTGACGAAATCGCGTGTCCTGGGCCCCACAGGCCCCGCTCGACGGGCGATTTCGTGATCGGCTCATCGGAATCCAATTCTGGAAGTTTCGTTGGGTTCGTATCATCGTTCCTGACCTGTTGACACTAAGTTTGGTGAATTTGGAGACCCTTGACCCTGACACGTTTTTCGGTGCAAAGTGGGCCCACATGCGGACCCCGTTTTGACCCAAAATTACCGTTTTGCCTTTGTCTCCGAATTGGACCCAAGGACAGGCGTTTCTAGCTATTTGATATCTTCTGAGCATGATGGTAATATTTATTTCAGCATCCGGACACATCTCTGGAAATTTCTCGAGAACATAACTGTAATTGGATCCAAACATCAGGCAAGTACCTGCACTTCAAGTTTAATCTTTATATTGTGATAAATAAACTTCCTGCTTTATTAGTACCATTGATGATTACACGTAGAGTTAGAACACTGGATTTTATGTCTTGCTTTTCGTGTCGGGTGGGAGAATACTAGGAGGCATGTAGTTTACCCTTCCCCCTGTCGTGACTGCTAGCTGTTGGTACGTGACTGTACCATCAGCCTTATACTTATTTATTCCTGACTGCTAGTCGTCTATGACGGCCTTATTAGCCTTATAAACCCCTACATGCCAACTATGTATTCTAAAATAAACACAAGTTCACGCACATAATTCTTGCCTTGTTGTAGTTCTTGTTGTCTTGTTACAGTTACTGTCACATTTATTCCTATTTTACTCATATTTCTAGTTTGTAACAATTAACCATATTTTATTTCTAGTCCTGATTTATAGCATTATTTCTCTGTTAATCTCATTACCTACTTACGCATATTCTCAACATGATGCTTAGTCAGTTATTTTCTACCTGTCACAAATATTTAGTTTAAATCTTGTTGTGCATTGTGTACTTTGCTCCTTTCCTGACTGGATCCGTTGATTTAGGCGATGATGAGAATCTTGTCCCCACCTATTATGGCCCCTATGAGGTAGCAGGTGATACAGTTGCGGAGTCGGTTCCCGCACAGGAGACTACTCCTGCGGAGTAGCCAGCAGTAGTTATTTATTTCCTTTCATCTTAGTAATCGGGTTTGTCCCCGATTTAACTTCTGATTTCTGTAATAAAACTCTGGATCTGTTGTCACATTCAGTTATGAAACCTTAGCATTCTTTTCCTGTCATTTTTTCTTGCCTATTTAATTATTGTGAATGAGCTAGATTATTTTAACTGTGGATATGCCCTAGACAGCGAACTACCGCCGACTCTGCGACGTAGGCTGGACGTACCCACGTACTTGTGCCCGAATATCCGGGTGCGGGTCATGACACGTTTTTGTGGTGGCCCATGCAGGTCAGTATCCTTAAATAGGGTAATACCCTAGGACAGGGTATGGAATATGTCACGACCCGCACCCGAAAAATCGGGCATGAGTCGTGGGTACGTCCAGCCTACGCCGCAGCATCGGCGGTAGAATGCTGTCTAGGTCAACTATCTAGATAATAATTTCACACAAAAATCGACCATGACCTCTCCAAAAGGAGGGCAACCACACAATCAATATATAAACCTGTCAAGATCTCAACTCCAAACGGAGGAGCAATATCATAATGATAATCACGATATACTCAATCACGAATCTAAGCACGATAAGATAACACAGAAGGCTAACAACTCCAAAGTCTAACCAACAACAACTACTACAACAACCACAACATCAATAAATATACAACAATACAACATCATCCAAAATAATATACAAACAAGGTCTCAATCCAAAACCGGAGACAAATCCGGTGCTAAAAGCTAATAAAAATAATAACAAGGTCCTAGTGATCCCGGCTACCAACCCGGAACTCACCCCTAAACTAGAGGGTCCCTGTCTGCACCATCGACAGGCTCAGGTCCATAAAACGTCGGACACCAATCCTCCGGATACTCTGAAAAATATGTCCAGTCAGGACTGGAGCAAGTACATCTCTAACAGCAGTTCCATTTAAATGATAAAAACTATAAAACAGTTATAGCAAGTAGCAAGAAAAATGGAGCAAGTATGAACAAGGAAATATGTAAGTCACTGGTGCATAAAGGTAAAGATGCATGGATATCAGAGCAAGATAGTAATAACTACAAGATACAGGAAATCTAAGCTAAGATCAAGTCCGTGCACATGAACGTGTAGTGAGTCCAGCATGAAAAATATGTAGTGAGTCCAGTCCAGAAACATGTAAGTGAGACAAGTCAAGAAATGCATGAGAGTCCAGACTATAAAGAATGAACTCGGTGTCTTTAAAATACTTGTTTCGACATGTAAACGGCTAGGGGTAAGTACGGCTCACCGCGCACTGGGTGCGCGGCTGCTATCATTCCAGATTAGACCAGAGGGAGTGATTCCTGATGATGCCAGATAGGAATGTTTACATGTCTACTCGAGTATTTCCCCGCCCCGACTAATACAAGTGGATCCAAGACCCGACACGCAAATCAAGATGAGTCCAGCCTGTACATGAATGATGCCTGTAGTGATGCCTGTAGGTGATGCCAGTAGTGATTCCAGAATAGAGGCCAGAAATATGAAATGTACGTGTCGCAAGTAAATGAATCCAGAAATACCAGTCAGTGTCCCGTGTTGTGCCAGAATAATCAGATGATACTATACTAGAAGCTGAATCATAATAATCATCAAATAATGAAAACTATCAGAGAATGTACTCGCCTGACGTCCTGAGCAACTGGCGATCCGAACCGGTGTCGCAAGGACCTATTACGAAAAGCAAGGTTAAACAGGTTTCTAATGAGTTAAACAGATATAAAATAACTAAAAATAGGCTTCTAGGGTCGTTCTAGGTCAAACGGGTCAAACCGGTGAAATCTGGGTCAAAAAGTCAACTCTAGGTCCAAAAAGTCAACCCTGGGTCAAAACTAGGTCAAAAGTTGACTTTGGCGGTCAACCGAGTCAACTACGGTCAAGTCTAGGTCAAACTAGGGTGCTGCTGAAATTCTAGGTAAAACCGAGGTCATTAAGTTAGAAAACTCTCAAACTCGCCTCCTTGAGATACCGGGATACCCTCGGTATCCGATACCACAACCTACGCTACGCACCCCGCCTAAACCCGCTAAAACCTATGCTAGCACGCGTAAATATATACACATAAGCATATAAAAATCACTCCAATACTATTCCTAGGCTATTGCTCAAAAACCCCGCTTGAAACCCAATACCTTGGTTATCTTAAGGTATTGAAATACCTCGGTATCTCAAGGTATTGAGGTTTCGCTCTAAAACCCCTCTAACTAGCTATCTAGCTACTAATTATGCACCTAGTTATTAATCTAGGCTAGGTAGTATAGATATCTACCATATTTATATATATCTAAGTATGTATATACCTATATATATATATATATATATATATATATATCCACACACATATACACAAATACCCCTTTATCTTACCTATACACATATATATATAACTTATAGGCATATAGATATCTATATCCTAGATAGGTATATCTAAGTATCTAGCTATCTACCTATCTCGTATCCATCTATCTAAATACCTAGCTATCTATCTATTAATCTAGCCCTCTAACTATCTATTTATCTTATCTACCTATTTATCTATCCATAGATATAGGTATCTACCTATGCATCTACTTATCTATATATCTAATTATCTATTCTAGTAACTATCTACTTAGCTATCTATCTATAATACTAACTAATAGCTAACTATAATCTATCTATCTATCTATCTTATCTATTCTAATCTAGCTAGCTATCTATTTACCTAGCCATTTAACTATCTAACTATCTAATAAGTTATCTTACCTATTTATCCTACTATCTATTTAGCTATCTAGTTACCTATCAAACTACTAATCTATCTATCTATCTATTAAACAATAAATCTTCCTCTACTACCTAGCTACCTCGCTCCCCGCTGCGTGCTGGAGCTACCTGGAGCTCGCTGCTGCTGCTGCTGTACCTGTTACTGCTGCTGCTGTGCTTCTCTTAGTACTGCTGCTACTTGCTGCTCTTGCTGAACCTGCTGCTGCTGTGTTGCTGGTGCAGCAGCTTGCTGCTGCTGTAGCTGCAGTTGCTGGCCTCCCCCTTCCTCTCACATACACACACACACACACACTGCCATATACACATATATATATCACCCCCTATATATATATATATATATATATATATATATATATATACATACACATATATAACTATATATATATAACTAGATACACATATATACACACCTATATATCTATATACTAACACACACTAACACACTCAAACACAAATCAAAACACACACACATAATTATATACAAACACATATCTATATATACATACACACATATATCTATATATATATATATACACAAATATATATATATATATATATACACACACACTCACACTCTTAAACATATATATATCTCTATATATCCTCACTCACACACACTCAACCTCACACACCCTCACACACACTAGCACACACTCTCACAAACACACAACCTCACACACAAACCCTCATACATATATATATAAAAATATATATACATAAACTCATATATATATACATATAAACACTCACTCACACTCACACACACTCACCTACACACTCACACAAGCACTCACTCACACACACTCACCTACACACATACACTAGCACATAGATATAAATACACACACACATATATATATATATATATATACACAACACACATTCATATATATATATATATATATATATATATATATATATATATATATACACATATACACTAACACAACACAACACACAACAGCACACAAACCACACGTCCCACTCACGCCCAACGACCCCGACACTCACCAACACCCTAAAATATATAAAATATAACTCAAAAACTCTAGCACACACTCCCCGATACTAACCTAACGCGCGCACAAGCCCGAAACGAGGAAACCAAGTCGAAATAGCCGTTCGGTCATTTCGACGAACACGTGGTGCGCGGCTCGAAAAACCTCCTGAAACGCACACCAAACGAACTCAGAATTGGCCCAAAATTTACCCACGTGCTCTAAACGATGCCTAGATCCTAGAAAATGTACTCCCGCGTTGATTCTAGGCCTGTGGCGGAAACGCGTACGCACTTAGAATCGACAACGACAAAAACTCCAAATTCGCCCGAAACGCCCGTTTCTCCGCGACGTGGCTTTCCGTGTCCGAACGGAGACACGCACTCACCCTCAAGACACCCGACAACGTCTACCTAGGTCCATCTAACCTAGGACATCACCCAAAATTGGGCCAAATTCGGATTTCACCCAAAATTGACACAAAACCTAGTGTTAAAGTCTCTAAACACTACCCAACTAGTTCCAACTTTCTCCCACGGGTAGCCTAAGGGTCTAGGAAGGTTCTAAAATATTAATTACACTATATAAAAATAATTACAAGGGAGAAAATTAGGGTTTACCTCTTGGGAGTTGGAATCCCAAGCCAAAGTCTCAAAAATGCTCCAAATCCTCCAATCCAAGCTTCCAAGCCTCAAATCCAAGCTCCAACACCAAATCTAGGCTCTACCCACCTAGGTTGGGGAAGAATGTAGGGTTAGGGTTAGCATAAGGAAGAAGAAATGGAAGAAAGAAGAAGAAAAATGGAAGGAAGACTTACTTGGAGAAGGAAGGAAGAAGAAAGAAGAAGTGGAGAAGAAGAAGAATGAAGAAGAAGAAGAAGGAAATAGGAATGGGGAGGGCTGCTCGTGCTGTCTACGGGTGGGAATGGGGAATAGGGGTCGGGTCTCACATGTAATAAGGGTTTACAAGTCTCAAAAATACCCAAAATGCCCTCCTAACTCTCGGTTTTGGGTTCCGGGTTCCAAAAGCACTCAAACTAGCTCCAAATCTCTCCCACTAACCTTCTAAAAATAAAATAAATATTTCTAAGCCCCAAAATAATTCTCACAAGGGTGTGGGCTGGGTCGGACATGGGTCCACTAGGGTCTGACATGGGTCCAGGATAGCCAAAATCCTAAAATAATCAATAAAAATATAATACAATCATTAATTAATTATAAATATAATTAATTAAAAATAATGCACAATTAACCAAATTAAAATTAAAAAAAATACCCGGCTCTGGAAATGGGGTGGTGACAAGCCTATCCTCCTTAGAAAATTTCGTCCTCGAAATTTAAAGTCAATCACAATCTCTCTAGGTCAAACCCCCAACAATCACAGTCAAGAAATTCTACCTAAACATCATACAAGATCAGGGTCCTACTGGTCGTGTTATCACAGTCTCAATCAGGGTTACTACACTATCTACCACAGCACAAGAAAATCTAACAGGTACTAATGAAGCACACCACAGGAATGGAAAAGGACAGGAAGAAGAAACAAGAGACAGACCTGCTAACCCGACATCCGTAGCATCGGCCTCCTCGACCGTCAACGCATAAGCCCTGCCCTGCTGGGGTGTATCCCTCTGCTGGTGCGAGGCATGATGCTGTGCCACAAGTGGCCTAGCTCCAACTCTCTGATCCTATGCCCCACCCAACGGAGGTGCAGTGGGGCAATCTCGCATCTGGTGAGCAGCGGATCCACAGAACAAACACACCTTCAGCCTCCTCCTACAAACATCCCAAGTGTGTCCTGCCTTCCTGCAGTAGGCACAAGTGGGCACCCTCTGATCCTGACCCTGCTGCGCTGCCTTCTGCACATAGGGACGCTTAGCTGGTCCCGCACTGCCACTCGCACTGCCTGAATCATCCCTGTCTCTCTTGGACTTGAGCTCCAAATCATCCTCTGCTCTCTGAGCATCTCCTACTATCTGCTCAAAAGTCGCCTTGCGGTCGCTCTTGGTCAAAGACTTGACCGCCATGACCAAGCCCTTGCGAAACTTCCTCGCCTTAGCTGCCTCACTCAAGCCATCTACAAATCTGCCCAGACGGCAGAACTCTGCTGCATACTCGTCCACCGTCATGCTCCCTTGGACGAGTGCCTCGAACTGGCTCTCCAAAGCACTGAGCGCCACATCTGGGAAAAACTTCTCCTTAAAAAGCCTCTTGAAAGCCTCCTAAGTAAGCCCTGGTACCGCAATCCTCGTATCAGTACGATACCATGTCAAAGCGAGGTCGAACATCTGGCTGCCCGCTGCCTCTATCTGCATACTGTCTGGAATCTGCGCCAGCCTGAAGATCCCCTCGATCTGCTCTATCCAGTCATCCGCGTACATGATCCCTTCTGTACCACGAAACTCCTTGGGCCGCATCCTCTGGAAGTCAATGATACTGCCCGGCCTCGGATGCTGAATCTGATCTGCCTGTGGTTGAATCTGTGCCACCCTATCCACTGCCATCATGGCCACCTGGTGGGCGTTCTCAATGTCCAGCCTCATCACATCAACCTGACGGTGCTGCGCGTCTATCATCTCCCTGAATAACGCGAACAACTGCGCGGCATCTACTGGAGCAGGAAGTGGTGGAGGAACCACCGGAACGACTGGGGTAGTCCTCGGATCGACAGGTGAAGGAGGATCCCCGAGAGAAGCATATGCTCCATCAACCGCAGGAGTGGTGAGTGGAGCGGTAGCAGCTGCCTGAATACGAGCTGGACGAGAGGTAGCAGACCTCTTAGTGGCAACTGCTGGGACGGTACGATGGGATCGTGTCTTCGGAGGCATCCTGAACACAGATCAAAAGAAGTCAATACGGCGCAAGATACGATATCATCAAGAAAGGACAGTAATATTTCAAAAGAAACAATTTCAGAATAATTAGATTGGAATTGTTCCTAGTCGTGATTGAGTACACTCTCATCCTAGATCCTAAATCCTATAGCAGGCTCGCAGCAGTACAACTAAGTTGTTGTACCACCACGATATCGCACTAATTGCGAATCGAGACCTGCATGGGGCCGCCACCAAAAACGTGTCACGACCCACACCCGAAAAATTGGGCATGAGTCGTGGGTACGTCCAGCCTACGCCGCAGCATCGGCGGTAGAACGCTGTCTAGGTCAACTATCTAGATAATAATTTCACACAAAAATCGGCCATGACCTCTCCAAAAGGAGGGCAACCACACAATCAATATATAAACCTGTCAAGATCTCAACTCCAAACGGAGGAGCAATATCATAATGATAATCACGATATACTCAATCACGAATCTAAGCACGATAAGATAACACAGAAGGCTAACAACTCCAAAGTCTAACCAACAACAACTACTACAACAACCACAACATCAATAAATATACAACAATACAACATCATCCAAAATAATATACAAACAAGGTCTCAATCCAAAACCGGAGACAAATCCGGTGCTAAAAGCTAATAAAAATAATAACAAGGTCCTAGTGATCCCGGCTACCAACCCGGAACTCACCCCTAAACTAGAGGGTCCCTGTCTGCACCATCGACAGGCTCAGGTCCATAAAACGTCGGACACCAATCCTCCGGATACTCTGAAAAATATGTCCAGTCAGGACTGGAGCAAGTACATCTCTAACAGCAGTTCCATTTAAATGATAAAAACTATAAAACAGTTATAGCAAGTAGCAAGAAAAATGGAGCAAGTATGAACAAGGAAATATGTAAGTCACTGGTGCATAAAGGTAAAGATGCATGGATATCAGAGCAAGATAGTAATAACTACAAGATACAGGAAATCTAAGCTAAGATCAAGTCCGTGCACATGAACGTGTAGTGAGTCCAGCATGAAAAACATGTAGTGAGTCCAGTCCAGAAACATGTAAGTGAGACAAGTCAAGAAATGCATGAGAGTCCAGACTATAAAGAATGAACTCGGTGTCTTTGAAATACTTGTTTCGACATGTAAACGGCTAGGGGTAAGTACGGCTCACCGCGCACTGGGTGCGCGGCTGCTATCATTCCAGATTAGACCAGAGGGAGTGATTCCTGATGATGCCAGATAGGAATATTTACATGTCTACTCGAGTATTTCTCCGCCCCGACGAATACAAGTGGATCCAAGACCCGACACGCAAATCAAGATGAGTCCAGCCTGTACATGAATGATGCCTGTAGTGATGCCTGTAGGTGATGCCAGTAGTAATTCCAGAATAGAGGCCAGAAATATGAAATATACGTGTCGCAAGTAAATGAATCCAGAAATACCAGTCAGTGTCCCGTGTTGTGCCAGAATAATCAGATGATACTATACTAGAAGCTGAATCATAATAATCATCAAATAATGAAAACTATCAGAGAATGTACTCGCCTGACGTCCTGAGCAACTGGCGATCCGAACCGGTATCGCAAGGACCTATTATGAAAAATAAGGTTAAACAGGTTTCTAATGAGTTAAACAGATATAAAATAACTAAAAATAGGCTTCTAGGGTCGTTCTAGGTCAAACGGGTCAAACCGGTGAAATCTGGGTCAAAAAGTCAACTCTAGGTCCAAAAAGTCAACCCTGGGTCAAAACTAGGTCAAAAGTTGACTTTGGCGGTCAACCGAGTCAACTACGGTCAAGTCTAGGTCAAACTAGGGTGCTCCTGAAATTCTAGGTAAAACCGAGGTCATTAAGTTAGAAAACTCTCAAACTCACCTCCTTGAGATACCGGTATACCCTCGGTATCCGATACCTCAACCTACGCTACGCACCCCGCCTAAACCCGCTAAAACCTATGCTAGCACGCGTAAATATATACACATAAGCATATAAAAATCACTCCAATACTATTCCTAGGCTATTGCTCAAAAACCCCGCTTGAAACCCAATACCTTGGTTATCTTAAGGTATTGAAATACCTCGGTATCTCAAGGTATTGAGGTTTCGCTCTAAAACCCCTCTAACTAGCTATCTAGCTACTAATTATGCACCTAGTTATTAATCTAGGCTAGGTAGTATAGATATCTACCATATTTATATATATATATATATATATATATATATATATATATATATATATATATATATATATATATATATATCCACACACATATACACAAATACCCCTTTATCTTACCTATACACATATATATAACTTATAGGCATATAGATATCTATATCCTAGATAGGTATATCTAAGTATCTAGCTATCTACCTATCTAGTATCCATCTATCTAAATACCTAGCTATCTATCTATTAATTTAGCCCTCTAACTATCTATTTATCTTATCTACCTATTTATCTATCCATAGATATAGGTATCTACCTATGCATCTACTTATCTATAAATCTAATTATCTATTCTAGTAACTATCTACTTAGCTATCTATCTATAATACTAACTAATAGCTAACTATAATCTATCTATCTATCTTATCTATTCTAATCTAGCTAGCTATCTATTTACCTAGCCATTTAACTATCTAACTATCTAATAAGTTATCTTACCTATTTATCCTACTATCTATTTAGCTATCTAGTTACCTATCAAACTACTAATCTATCTATCTATTAAACCATAAATCTCCCTCTACTACCTAGCTACCTCGCTCCCCGCTGCGTGCTGGAGCTACCTGGAGCTCGCTGCTGCTGCTGCTGCTGTACCTGTTACTGCTGCTGCTGTGCTTCTCTTGGTACTGCTGCTGCTTGCTGCTCTTGCTGAGCTTGCTGCTGCTGTAGCAGCAGTTGCTGGCCTCCCCCTTCCTCTCACATACACACACACACACACACACTCCCATATACACATATATATATCACCCCCTATATATATATATATATACATACACATATATAACTATATATATATAACTAGATACACATATATACACACCTATATATCTATATACTAACACACACTAACACACTCAAACACAAATCAACACACACACACACATAATTATATACAAACACATATCTATATATACATACACACATATATCTATATATATATATATATACACTAATATATATATATATATATATACACACACACTCACACTCACACTCTTAAACATATATATATCTCTATATATCCTCACTCACACACACTCAACCTCACACACCCTCACACACACTCTCACACACACTAGCACACACTCTCACAAACACACAATCTCACACACAAACCCTCATACATATATATATAAAAATATATATACATATATACATAAACTCATATATATATATACCTATAAACACTCACTCACACTCACACACACTCACCTACACACTCACACAAGCACTCACTCACACACACTCACCTACACACATACACTAGCACATAGATATAAATACACACACACACACACATATATATATATATATATATATATATATATATATATATATACACAACACACATACATATAAATATATACATATATATATATATATATATACACACATATACACTAACACAACACAACACAACACACAACAACACACAAACCACACGCCCCACTCACGCCCAACGACCCCGACACTCACCAACACCCTAAAATATATAAAATATAACTCGAAACTCTAGCACACACTCCCCGATACTAATCCAACGCGCGCACAAGCCCGAAACGAGGAAACCAAGTCGAAATGGCCGTTCGGTCATTTCGACGAATACGTGGTGCGCGGCTCGGAAAACCTCCTGAAACGCACACCAAACGAACTCGGAATCGGCCCAAAATTTACCCACGCGCTCTAAACGATGCCTAGATCCTAGAAAATGCGCTCCCGCATCGATTCTAGGCCCGTGGCGAAAACGTGCACGCACTTAGAATCGGCGACGACGAAAACCCCAAATTCGCCCGAAACGCCCGTTTCTCCGCGACGCGGCTTCCCGTGTCCGAACGGAGACACGCACTCACCCTCAAGACACCCGACAATGTCTACCTAGGTCCATCTAACCTAGGACATCACCCAAAATTGGGCCAAATTCAGATTTCACCCGAAATTGACACAAAACCTAGTGTTAAAGTCTCTAAACACTACCCAACTAGTTCCAACTTCCTCCCACGAGTAGCCTAAGGGTCTAGGAAGGTTCTAAAATATTAATTACACTATATAAAAATAATTACAAGGGAGAAAATTAGGGTTTACCTCTTGGGAGTTGGAATCCCAAGCCAAAGTCTCAAAAATGCTCCAAATCCTCCAATCCAAGCTTCCAAGCCTCAAATCCTAAAACAATCAATAAAAATATAATACAATCATTAATTAATTATAAATACAATTAATTAAAAATAATGCACAATTAACCAAATTAAAATTAAAAAAAAATTACCCGGCTCTGGAAATGGGGTGGTGACAGAATAAGATTTAGGATTCTAGGAAAAGCTCATTCACATAATAGGATCTTCATTTCAATTCTTGATATCATTCCTAATCAATTTTCCTATCGCCCTTGATTTTCAAGTAATCTATTCTAATCTTCCTATCCCTTCATCTTCCAGAATGGTTCAGACAAGGAATACAGTAGGAGGCACATCAGAACCAGCTGAGCAGACTGTGCCTGAAACTCTTGCACTCCCGCCGCCTCCATCTACTCCAGCAGTTACTCTAGATGGGGCACAGCTACTCGAAGTATTCCAGGGACTTGTAGAATCCCAGAAAGAACAGACTGCCCTGCTATGGACTAGCCTTTCGGACGCTCTTCGGTCCCAGGAGTCACCACACAAGAGGCCAGGAAGTGCCAAAGACTTCAAAAACCTTAAACCCCTGGAATTCTATGGAACTGAAGGCATTCTCTATGCCGATGAATGGATAGAGAATGTGGAGCGACTCCTGAAGACTGCTCGGGTCCCTGATGATCTCAAAGTGGAGTCTGCAAGCCTGCAACTGTTCGACATAGCTCGGACCTGGTTTAGAGATGAACCCCAACTATCTGCTCCTGATCTCACTTGGAAGGACTTCAAGAGGCTGTTCAAGGAGAAATTCTATCCCGAAGTGGCTCGGAAAGCTCTCGAAAGCCAATTCGAGAGGCTGGAACAAGGTAACCTTTCTGTTGATGGGTACACTACTGAATTTAGCAGGTTGAGCCACTTTACAGAGTACATGGTTCGTACGTCGCAATGGCCAGCAGCACCCATCGACGAGCAACCGCCAGCGCCTCCACCAGCTCCGGCCACCTCAGGCAGAAACCCTAACCCTAGCCGCTGTGTCGTGTCGTGCCGCCTCGCGGACACGAGTAATTTTAGCCCTTTTCGGAGCCCTATTCAGGTAGCCGTTTCTCTCTCCTTGCTGTCCCGTTTCCTGTTCCGTCTGTTATGATGTGAACCCCGCGTGACCTTCTCGATACCCGTGTAACCCGCTCGGTGTGTCGCATCCTGTGGTGATCGCTTACTGTGATCCAAAATCAGAAAAATAATACCCTATTTTTTCCCGGAACTGAGTGCACCCTGCTAAACGTGACGACTTGGTCGCGTGCGGACTTCACCGAAAGGTGCACACCGTTAATACGGACGCGTGGGATTTCGCGAAAGTTGATTTGGTTGTGCGTGTATACCAGAATCAACGCGTATTCGTCGACAACGTCCAGTATAGGCCCTGATGGGTCCATTAAATTGGGTTTGTCCATCGATGGGTGCTGCTGGCCATTGCGGCGTGTCTAGTCCCTCGATATTTTGGGACTGGGGCGTGACATAGTTTTTGTGGTGGTCCATGCAGGTCAACGACTAAATTGTTCAGTTTCAACTTAGGGACCGAGCAAGCCTGCAATAAGAATATGATAAGTTTTAGGATCTCATCCACTTGCTTGAATCGTTCTTGATATCTATTGTTTGATAATAAACGAAAGAAATGAAACTAGGTTTATAGGAAACCTTTTCTTTGGTTTACAAATAAGAAAAAGAAGTACAATTAATCCTATACGAGGATGTTAAGTACAAAATTTAATCTGGGTAAATATTGCTATAGGAGTCTGATATGCGGTCGATCACTTTGTCCCTTGGACTACACGATGATGAAGAAGTGCTGTAGAAGAAGGAGAAACTTCAAAGATTGCAAGAGGGAGTGGATGCTCGATGCCAAAATCGTCGATCACTACTCTCTATCTGTACTCCAGATTCTTCTCTCTTCAATTTTTCCGACCTCTCTCTTCGATTTCTTCTTTTTTTCCCTCTCTTAAAAGAGGTCTCTATTTATAGAGTTTAGTGACAGTAACCGTCCAGTCGGCGTAAAAGCCGAACGATGGAGAGCATGGCACTTTTTATGCGGCGGTTATAATAACTGCCACCCACGTATAAATGATCTTCTGAATCTGCGTATGACGTGTGTCCTATTATGAGGTAACGCGTATAACTGCTGCGAAGATCACGACATACAAGCCACGTAGGTAACTGCCCCTCACATAAAAAAGGTTGGCGTAGAAGCCAATGACTGTCACCATGGCGTAGAAGCCAAATAGTTGTCAAGTTGGCGTAGAAGCCAAGTAGGCGTAGAAGCCCAGTAGTCCAATAGCTGTCAAATTGGCGTAGAAGCTAAGTGCTTTGCAAATATAGCCTGCTTTGGCGTATTTCGAGGAGATAGCGTACAACTTGCTCCTATAGCTGAAAATAGCCTGATGGCGTAATATGCAGGGGTGGTGATGTGGATATATTAGCCATAATTATGGCTTTCTCAGTCATTAAAAGTTGAACCAAATCTCGTGCATTGAATGCAGAGATCTGTCCCCATCACGCGCATTAACTGCAGAGACGTGCCTCGAGCTCTGTACGAAGAGTAGCTTTTGACGTGGCGGTCTATTTCGTCTCCTGCTGAGTGTAAAAGCTCACGTCTGCCTGCGTAAAACTAGGTAGCGTATTCCCTTGAATGCGTAAAAGAATTTATATCAAGGAAATGTCACTAAACGACGGTCTGGGTCTCTGTGCCGAACCATCATTACAGCCATCGTCTGGATAGTCGTGCAGTACTCTTTGTCATGAGTCAGGTTCATTGCATGATTTGACAGGTTCGTTCAAGGAATACGAAGAGTTCCCTATACAACTTCCCACTGCATTAAAAGCGAGCAGGTTTTACGCCAAAGTGGCGATGTGACAACCTTTTTATGCTGAAGCAGTATGGAAATACTGCATTACGCGGGTTGTCTTGGAGCTATGTTTTATGCTGTACTAGCGATGAAGCTCTGCTGTACGCCAATGGCTCTGAAGTCATGTCTTACGCCACACAGTACTGAAAACTCTGCTTTATGCGGGTTTTATCCCTACTGCGTATAATTCTGTAGCATATTTTTTATGCTTCTACAAGACCCCCTTCAAAGTTTTCAAATTCCTCGTAATTTGAAACACTTTAAATAAAGCATGAAACGGTTAAGTCTGACTCGTTCCTCGAGGCTGATTTTTCGACGGATTTTTGGGGGTTTGTTGGGATTCGGTGTGTTCTCTTTTGCCTATATAAAGGCTGATGAGTTAACCTGTTCTCCCCACACTTTCTTCACCACAAAGAGATGGTTGCCGAGGTTCGTATTGCTGACTTGAGGAAGAAGAAGATCATGTTCTTCCAGCGTATAGGGAGCCGAAAAAGAAGGCGTCTTCGAGCAAATGTCCTCTACAACGATGGATCATGGAAGAATATCATAGCTTCCTTTGCTCGGGATGATCAGCAATTTCATATGGCGATTCATCTAGGAGAGAGGAAGGGTCGTATTGGACCACATATCTTGCAAGCTGTATTTTCTCCCGTTACGGCGCTGGCCGATGATAGGCAGTTTGGCCCTGTCTTCCAGTATTGAGTTGGGTCTGAACCCCCAACTCAATTTTTAGGGCTCTGCCTGCCATGGCGTATGGAGGATGGGCTTGAATAATTTACACAAGCCCAGTTCTGTATCCTTCCGCTATTGATCATTTTCTTGTTCATCGACTGTGGAAGTCGATGAACTGCTGAAGAAGACTGAAAAA
Source organism: Iris macrosiphon (assembly GCA_036927795.1). Taxonomy (NCBI): domain Eukaryota; kingdom Viridiplantae; phylum Streptophyta; class Magnoliopsida; order Asparagales; family Iridaceae; genus Iris; species Iris macrosiphon. The sequence goes on from JAYESA010000012.1 coordinate 181,082,531, forward strand.
GATCTCCACCAGTATGAGAACCTGACAGAACAGATTTTTGGTGTGATCTTAAATGAAAATGAGAAACCCTTTGTAGCAAAAAGGATTTCCATCATATGTAATCATGAAGATGAAAAACCCTTTGTAGACTGGATTTCCATCATATGTAATCATGATTTACTAAAATTGTCTTCTTTTACGCGTCTAACGATTTGCCATATTTTGCTGTAATGAAGTCTGAATAGTGTGCAGCTTCGATACGTCTGAAATAACTTTACGCCGACTCTGATAAAAAAGAATATCTGAACTCGTCTTGTCTTTTACGCGTAGCAGAAGACGCGTAGAAAGCTCCTTAACATTTTAAGTTGAAAAATCCCAACTGTTATGCTGTCTTGAACGAGGAGTCATGCAGAGTTCTGAACTGTCACTTCTCTGATAAGAAGAATTCTTGTTCAGACCATCCTCTTCAAGAACGATTTCCTAAAAATCCCTTGAAATAGGGCGAGAAACGACCGTCAAAACTGGCCACGCTTGAACTTTTTGAGAAAGGATTTTGACTGGACTTGGGATGAACTTCTAATCGACCCAAAAGGAAGAGTTATCTTCAATGCTGAACTCTGTATGTTTTGGGCACTTGGAATGTTTTATGGCCAAGAAGGAGCATCTTCTGCATAAACCCTTGTAATTTGCCGTCTTGAAAATTTGTTCGGATATGCGCATACTCTGGCCTGTGTATTTTAAGATATGCGGAAAGTCATAGATCCGTAGTGTAGATTTGTAACTTCTGAGCGTAAAATCATAGGTTCGTAGCCTCTCGAGCGTAAAATAACTTCTGAGCGTAAAATCGTAGATTTATAGCTTCTGAGCGTGAAGTCGTAGGTTTGTAGCCTCTCGAGCGTAAAAGCATCCGGGCGTAAAACCATAGACTTATAGCCTCTGAGCGTAAAATCGTAGATTTGTAGCCTCCAAGCATAAAAAGCTCCTTTAGCATAAAACCGTAGGTCTGCTCTGCGCGAAAATTTTGAATCCGCTGACTGCCCGTCTTCCCTAAATGATAGACTGACGTGGTTCCAAATCATAATCAAATATTAAATATCGGATTTGGTTAGGGATTCGAGGAGTCATCCAAGTTCTATAAATACCCCAAGGCACACAGAGAAGAAACTCTTCATCTGTCTTTTGCAAAATTCTTTGTTCCTTTGAGAGCTCTTCTTCGTCTCTTCTTTCGAGAACTCTGAGTTTTAGCCATGGCACCGAAAAAACCTTCCACCGCTAAGGGAAAGAATGCTACATCTTCTTCTCGCTCCTCTGCTCAAGCACGAGCGATTCCCATTGGGCTGAGCGAACCTCGCTCTGAACAAAGTGTCCCATCGTCAAGCTGTGCACCAGGCGTCATAGGTAAAGCTTTTGGGACAACAAAAATGAAGAAAACCCTTCGCACACGTTGTATGTGAACGCGCTAGGTTATCTTCTGTGCTGAGAGCCTCTTCGAGGAAGATGATGCACAGGGACGTTTTATCATTTACGCCCACATTCCTAATGTGTCAGCGTAAAAAACTCCATATTTTCGCAGTCTGGCGTAAAAGCTTTGACTGTCAAAATTTGGCGTATACTTATAAACTTTGAGTGTTACGCTCTGGATGAAAATTTCGGTGTAACAACTCAAATTTTGGCAGTCTAGCGTAAAATCACAGACTGTCAGATTTTTTGTGTATACTGCCAATCTTGAATTTTATGCCTCGGAAATAGATTCCAGCGTAAAAACTTAAGTTTTTACAGTCTTGGTGTAAAAGCACAGACTGTTGATCTTTGGCATAAGCCACAAGACTGTAATGTCTAGTGTAGAAGCTGACTTATTCTTGCTTGCTTTTTGTAGTGGACTTGTAGATACCTCTGTTGGCTGAGGTGATGGGTTCTGCTGCTGGGATGCTGAACTCCAATTACCTGGAGGATTTGTCCCATGTGACATTCCCTATTTCTGGAACCCAGTATCCTGAAGGAAGGGGAACTCTGATATCGTCTCAAGGAGAACGAATGTTGTTGAGTATGATCAACGGGGAGCCCCTGACGTATCTAGATGGGGAAAAAATATATAAAACCAGCTTTCCTATTCGGGGATATGATTGATAAACAATCCCAGACGAAGCCCAAGAAGGAAAACTGGATTTTTACTACTGAAGGCATAGTCATGTACCTGCCCAGGATGCCGAGAGATTACCCTATCTCGGCATTCTTCCATGCCACGCATCCCAGGAAGATGTCGTGGACCCTGACCCCTAATCTTCACAGCCAGCCGGGGAAGATATTTTATCAGAAGGGATCAGGCCAATGATTATTTGTGAGCCGCCCTTCAGGCCCTGTCATGCCTTTCAGGGGATTACTGTCGGGCAGCGTCCCGAGTGAAGACACTTCACTGCTCCAGCCAGTCCAATTATTAACTTTTTGCAATGACTTCATGGGGCATGGAGGAGTATACCCCAAGGTTAATCCTCGGACCAACGGGTGGCTTACCCCTGTAAATCTTCGATGGGCTCGTTTAACTGCTTGGGCCCTGAAGCATTTTCAGGCGGAGCTGGAGAGCATTGGTCTGTTCGCGGCTGTGAATGCTACCAGTGTTGGGTTGCCTCTCAACTCCAACCTATTTTTGGCTTTGATGGAGCGGTATATCTCGCTCACCGGGACTTTCGCCACTCTGCTAGGGGAGTTGGGATTGGCCCTTCACGAGATGGCAGAGATCTCAAGACTGCCAATGGGGGACACTCCTTATGAGGAGTATGTCCCTACAAACAGGAAGTTAAGGGATACAAACCCTCGGGCAGTGGCAGTGTACCAGGCGCTAATGAGCCATTATCTAGCGTGCACCACCTTCTATAATGAGCCCTCTGATTTGGCTCATACCAACAAATGGGCGTCCTATCTCTTCGTTCATCAGGCCAGAGATGCTACGCCAGACAAAGTTGTGGATAGCAGGGATAAGCCTTTGAACCTTCTGAGCGTGCTTAATGCTCAAATAGTCGATGATCTTATTGAAGACACTGGAGCTTCAGATCAAGTTCTCGACGAGGGGATAGGGAGTTATCCTGCAGGCACTAAAGCCTACAGTTATATGAGGCATTGTCGTAGACCTCTATCAAGGGAAGCTCAACTGGCTGGCTTTCTCTCTGTATGGCTACACCGATTGGTAGTACCTGGCATCGCATCTACGGATCGTATTCATCGTAACACCTTTATGGCCCGCAGTGCGTTTGGTGTTTGGAGCAAGACTGGGCCTGCTCCCCGCCATGGTATGCCGGATACAAGCTGGCCTGAGGACCATTACTGATGGGCTGCTTGCAGATGAAACACGGCGTGAAAGCTTTCCCAGGGTAAAATTACCGTTCCTATATCTGATGGGATGGTTAATTCTTCATAATCCCAGGGTGATGTCTCCCGGCTCTGCCAGTAGTTCGGAAAATAATTTCTTGTTGAATTACAAGAATTCCACTTGGAACGTGACCACCGTCGTAGACAGTCGGCGAGCATTAAATTTTGCTCATAGTTGGAAGCTTTTCTGCATCGTTCCCACTGTACATATCAATCAACTGGGGACGAGACTTCAGGATTCAGGTGACGGGAAGACCGTTCTTTCTCCCGAAGCTTTTTATTGGTTGGTCTGCATTAGACCTTCCCATTTGTTGTACAGAAGTGAAGACTATTGCTTCTTAGAGCCTTATCTGCCTAGTCGGTTCGCCAGCAGTTTTGGTATGACCAATTGCATGTGGGAAATGCCATCACCAGCTTCAAGTCCAGAGGTGGGCTTATTGATGGAGCGAGATGATGGTGGTACTTCATGATGGGTTGTACTGGAGCAACCTTTACTGTGCCCGCGACTTCTCTATCCATGGAGTTGCGCATCCTCCATGGGTACGTCCAATTTTATGTGGCCATCAATACCTTCCATCGCGATTTTGATATGCGTGGAAGTTTTAAGATGCTGTCACGCCCTAGTCCCAAATACGTAGGACTAGAAACATGTAAGCATGCCAGCCGCATGGATATGGCAACTCCAATGTATGGAAACCATAACCCATACGTACGCTGTAATATGAATATAAACTCACATGTGGTATATATAATGTCACAAGTCACAGATATGCTAATCTCATCCATACAACAAGTCATAGAAAAGAAATACTAAGCTAGAATAAGGAGTCTGAAATATCCAGAAAATAATAGTCGGGTGGAGACAAATCCACTACCAATGACTATAACCAAAACTAAAATGAGAGAGGAGTATAAAGTCTCCAATATAAAATAATGTGAAGACAGAAGTGCATCAGCTAAAAGAATCCATCGCTAGATAATCAACGATGCTCAGAAGGTAAGACCTCCTCGGCAGAAAGGAATGCGTCAGGTCCAGGCCCGTACTCCTGCAAATACTCAAGAGCAGATACACCTGGCAGAGGACCAGGTTCTCAGAGGGACGTAACAAGATACAGAAAATACGAGCCAACTTGAATACAGTAAACATGCATATAATTTGAAAATAAATAAGTACGCTGTACAAGACAATCTATATGAATGCAAATGAGGACAACTTTTCGACGTATGGGCAAGGGTAGGCTACTCGATCTACCTCACAACTCACACACACGTCAATGGACATCAGAAATCGACATACCGCGGGGGTAGCGACCAGCGAGACTCCAGAAATCGACATACCGCGGGGGTAGCGACTAGCGCGACACACGCCCGTAGTACGAGCTATATACTATGGTTTACCAGAGTGGTTAAAAGCCCATACGCCTAATAATTGTCCTCTATGATACTAAGTGTCAAGTGTGTGTCAACATATCTAATATATAGTAATGACTGAAAGGAACTACACATGCAATAAATAAACAGAAATGCAATAAATATACAGAAATATACTAAGCATGCAAAATACTGTAAACAACTTGGCAAGGTATCTTGCCTGGTAAGAAAGCTGCAAGGTGTACTGTCCAGAAGTCAAACGCACAGGATCAAAAGCTATGGCCGCAGAACAATGTCTCCGGATGCTGAAATAAACATCACCAACATTTTCGGAATGAGCAAAATAGCTAAAAAGTACATCCCTTTCGTCCAATTTGGACATAGGGGCAAAACGGTAATTTCGGACAAAAGTGGGGTCCACGTGTGGCCCACTTTGCACCGAAAAGCGTGCCGAGAGTAACAGTCTCTAAATAGGACAAACTATAGGTCAAACAACTCTAAATGTCAATACGAACCCAACGGTATATCCAAATGTGGATTCCGATGAGCCGAACACAATTTTGTCCAAAAAAGTCAACTGTGGGACCCGCCAATTGGCGATTTGGTCAACCTTCTCAGAATTACATGAAAATTGGGTCACAGAATCAGCGCGTTACCACGAGTCCAGTGGCGTAAGTTTCGTCGCAATCTGACAAGCGTGCACAAAATACACGCGAGTTCCACAAAAGTTGCCACACGGGGTGTGTCCGCGGATACGGCCTGATTCCGGCGCGCACACGCGTCCGAATCAGTTCTCGTGAATTTTCACGTGTCCGGTTACGCTGCGTGCACCGCTCGGTACACTTGGTACACGGCGGGACGATCCCGTTTGGCGGGGCGCGCTCCGTTTTCCAACTTTTAGAAATCTGAAAAAAGTGGGTTCGCATAGTTTTGTAACGAATCTAATTATGTCCACAACAGCTAATAATATAGGGTTATTAACAGAAAATAAACTAGGTCAAGTGTTCTACACATATAAAAAAGAATCATCGAATTCGGATCTCTGTGGTGGGAGATACGAACTCGGCAATATGGGTGGTCACCGTAGTTTTCTGCGATCCCAGAATTGGGTCTGCTCGCGCCCACTTTGGACTCTGTTTTTCGCCTAGGGGTACACGTTTTTCGAGGTTGGCTATTATACAAATATGGAAGAGGGTTAAGGGGTGAGCATACCGGTGAAGACGGAACGACGTTTGGTTGAGCGAGTCGACGGGAAACAACTCCGGAGCGAAGGTGTCTCGTGTGGGAATCTGCAGTGCGCGAGGTCGGAGTCGTCGGATGGTTTGGACGGCTTGGCGGGGCTCTCTGGCTGCGGTGACGGCTCTAGATGAGAAGATGGGGTCTGGATATTTTAGGTTAGGGTTTTATGAAATAATATATATATATATATATATATATATATTATATAATAGGGAGAGAGAATAGGAGTTGTTAGGTCCGCGTGTAAAAAAAAGGAAGGGAATAGGCTGCTGAAGGGGGCGGGTCCTGGAAGCAATTTGCTAAGTTGAAGTGGGCGGTCCTTTATGAGTTAGCAAGTTTGCTAAAGGGGGGCGGTAACAGCAAGTGCTAAAGGATGGAGCAAGTTGCTAAGGATGGTAGAGTATAGTTGTTATTATTATTATTAGTAATTCTTATTTAATAATTCTTTTACTTTCTTTTCTTTTTCTTTCTAAATATATATATATACATATATATATATTTGTGTATACATATATATTATATATATACTCATAAAAAAATTCATGGATTAGAATAATGCACACCATTAGGCTAGCAACTGCTTAAGGGGGTCTCCTACATGGAATAAATTCGGAAAAATTCCTGATGGTCCCATAAATCCTCTAAGTGCCCGAACACCTAAAATAAAAATTATTAAAAATCTATTTCTCCTAATTAGCCACTAAATACTATATTTAAATTATTAATTAATAAAAAAATAATAAATACGTTTTTTTTTTGAAAAAGGGGTTTTACAGATGCCCTCTCATAAGTCCACTGGAAGGCAGGAGGTCCCATCAGTTTCCTCTGATGAAGGTGAGGACCCTGTCGGTACAGATGAGTTTTTGTTGACGATATCGAGAGGCGTAATACCTCCGCCTGCAGAGCCTCTTGTTATCCCCAGTAAGCGAAGGGCTCCTATTCTAAAAGAGACTTTCCCTCGTAAGAAAAAGAAGACTATTAGTGGTCCTGTCAGGACTTCCAGCCATGAGGCTTCTAGGAGTGAACCTGTTGTTTCCCCTGTTGGGGATGATTTTTTGACTAGAGGTCCTTCGCCTATTAGAGAGGGAACCTCCACAGTTCCGGCTGGCAATGCCGGAGATTCTTTGCTCGAGACTGTTGTCGCTGCTACTGCTTCAGGTAATGCTACGAGATCGCCTTCGAGGCCGAGCAAAATAAGATTGCATATACATTTATCCAGACCAGTAACGGGAGTAACCCCTGCCGCGTCTGTAAGTATATCCAACGAGATTCCACCCGATGAGCCTCGAGTGGATCTTGGTGAAGACCTGGAAGAATACCTGCCAGTGTCATTGGCACACCCCCTTCTCCAGGTATGACAGCTCTCTTAACATCATTAAGAAATGATTTAGCTGTACTGGTTGCAGATGCGACATATATACCATCGGTCATGGGTAAATGTCGTCTTTACGCCTCTTTTAGAAAAATTAACGTCAAGTTGATATTAACTTTCTTTTGTCTTCTTTTCAGGGGAAGACATCTACGGGGAGGGCAGCGTCGACGCAACCTTTGGCTTTGCTGCATCTCCTGCCGATGAAACGGCGGTGCTCGACTTTGAAGAGGCAACATTTTTGGGTGCTGGCTCGCCCAATACAGTCCTGATATCTTCAGAGGAGGATGAGCCTGTCATCACGACTATGCCTCATTTGCGTACGTCAGCCACTTCGGCCGTTGTTGGTGCCTCTACTTTTGTCGCGCCATCTGCTGAAGCGACGACTGTGACGACACCCTCTGCAGTCGTTCTTGGAAGGGGATTCGCCGATATTGCAGCTACTCCCAGCGTCCATTCAGATTTCGCCATGATAGTTGAGCAGTATACTAGTATTTTCTACATCACTTTGAAAACGCTGATATCAATGGTGGTGGAGAAGAATCTAGGCTTCAAGGCTCTGAGGATGTCCTCCCAGGTTACGATAGCGCCGATCAGAAGTTTCAATGACGCTGGGAGAGCTGATGCACTGGAGCAATTAGTTAATGGTTTGGAACAACCTATTAACAATTATTTGCAATTGTCTCGAGACAATGTCGATGATATGATTCAAGCTGAGTACGACTCCTTGACTGCGAGGCTTGTTGGGGAGATGGAAACTTTGCATGAATCCATCGAGGCACAGCAGCGAGAGATGAATGAAGAGCATGTCATATTGGGGTATGTCATTCCCCTGCTAGCTAAGTACGAGGCCGAATACGAGGAAGAGGTAGCGAAGGTCCGCAAATTGAAAGATAAACTCGCTCAGGAAGAGGAGAGGGTTCTCGCCTCATCGGCAGCTCGAGATGTGTTGAAGGACCGAATGGAAGCGGCTCAGCAGAACCTGGCACGTGTAGGTGTCATCCACGCAGGTTTTGTACATACTCAGTCTGAACTGTCTGCCTTGAACAATGAGGAGGCAAGGTTGGAGCGGGCTCGCGCTAACGTCTTGAACTTTCGGAATGAGAGGATGGCCGCTCTGGCGCAACAGATTCGCGACTTAACTGCTCCTCCCCAATGATGTATTTTTTGCTTTTCTATGTAATTTTGCTATTCTCGGAGATAATAAAGAAACTTTATCTGACTTTGTGGACCTATCATTTTGGAATATAAACGATAGGCTAGGGTGGAAGTGATATCAGAGGTAATATGGACGTGATATCCTTTCGATAAGCTTCAGCTGGATATATCTATTCAGAGGTTATATGGACATGATAGAATATGATCCAACTAAATTTGTGTACAAAATACTATCAGAGGTAATATTGGCGTGATAGGTTTTGAAGTTCCAAATTAGTTAAACATATCTATTCAGAGGTTATATGGACATGATAGAATATGATCCAACTAGTTCTTTGGACGTAGTGTTGTCAGAATGAGATCTTCACCATACTCCGTTTGAGCAAAGGAGATTAAGCGTAGTTCCTCTTGAGGAATTTGTCGTTGATAGGAGCCATTATCAGATCTCCGTTAGGCTTGGCTAATCTGTAGGCGCCATTTGAAAACGTCGTTTCAATCACATAAGGGCCCTCCCATTTGGGCTAAAATTTACCCTTACTCTTGTGTGTAATGATCATTGGCCTTTTCACAGCTAGAACTAGCTCGCCAACTTTGAAAACTCTCTCCTTCACTTTTCGATTAAAAGCTCTGGAGATGCGCGCCTGGTAGAATGTAATGCGCTGTTGAGCTAAGAGGCGTTTCTCGTCTAATCCTTCTAGCTCTTGAAGCCGTAGATGATCATTATTTTCCTGAGTCAACTCATTAGCTACTGCTATTCTGAGTGATGGAATTTGGATTTCAATGAGGAGAACTGCTTTACTCCCATAGACTAATGAGAATGGGGTACAATCCGTCGGTGCTCGTACCGTTGTGCGGTATGCCCAGAGATATTCTCCTAGCTTCTCGTTCCAATCTATTTTGTTCGAAGAGACAAACTTTTTCAAGAGTTTGATAATGGTTTTTTTTAAAGCTTCCGCCAGACCATTAGCAGCAGGATTGTATGGCGTAGAGGCCATATTTTGTATCTGATTTTTATTGCAAAATCGGTGAAACGCTTGGCTGATGAATTGAGGCCCATTGTCATGAATTATCCTTCGGGGTATCCCGAAGTGATAAATAACATGATGCTTGATAAAGCTGATCATATTGGATGTTTTTACCTTAGCAAGAGGGATCGCCTTTGCCCATTTGGAAAAATAATTCGTGATGGCCAATATGAACCGATGACCTCTGGAAGAAGACGGGTGAAACGGACCAATAATATCCATATCCTACACTTCAAAAGGCCAGAATGCAACCGTAGGATATAAATGTTCAGAAGGTTGATGTATAAAATCTGCATGAACCTGACAGACTTTGCATTATCTTGCATATTTTATTGCATCTGTGATCATAGTAGGCCAGTAATAGCCCATCCTCCTGATACGATCCTGTAGCTTAGGACCGGGTTGATGTGCTCCGCATACGCCATCGTGAGCTTCACGGATAACCCGCTGTACATCATCGTCTGAGAGACATCGTAATAGCAATCCCTTGTAGGTTCGGCGATATAGACATTGTGAAGACGCATCAAAATAGAAGCGTAATGATCATTTTTTGATGGATACTGCTTCTTTAGGATCCTCTGGTAAGATTCTGCATGCCACAAAATCTGTAAAGGGACTTCTCCAGTCTCTCTTGGGAGGATCTGTGTTCACAGCGTAGCTGCGTTCTATGTGAAAGTTGTTTTTCATACAGAATAAATCTCTGTTAAGAAGGATCACCAAATTCTGCCTTCTTATAGGAATAGCTAAATCTGCAGCTAGACTGGCCAGGGCATCAGCTTCCAAATTTTGAGATCGAGGTACATGCTTAGGAAGAACCCTTTGAAAGACATGGCTATCTCAATCGTTTCTTGGTGATAAGGAATGAGGTCTGGATTGGGGACTTCATATGTTCCTCTGACCTGATTGACGATCAGTTGAGAATCACCGAAAGCTTCTAAGTATTCGACATCCAATTCTTTAGTGACTTGTAACCCGATTAGCAGGGCATTATACTCTGCCACATTGTTAGAGCAGGGTTCGCTAAGAGAATATGCTAGATAGATGATGAGTTTATCAGGAGTGACCAGGACAATTCCTACTCCTGAAACCACGTTTCCCTTGGGATCGATCCTGGAGGCACCATCGAAGAATAGCTGCCAGGTAACTCCTTCCATTGCGGAATTACATTCTGCAACTTCGTCGGGAATGTCCTCGTATAGTTTAGACGTTTCCAAAATTGGATGAGTAGCTAAGAAATCAGCCAGTGCTTGGCCTTTGATGGACTTCTTAGGGACATACACCATATCATATGGTGTTAATAACATCACCCAAGTCACTAGTCGGGAATTAAGAACACTTGGCTTGTTCATCAATACTCGAAGAGGAATGATCCTAGAGATGATATAAATAGTTTGGCCTGTGACATAATGTCGCATTTTCTGAATGGCGAACATTAGGGCCAAGCATTCTTTTTCGACTGGATTGTACCGGTGTTCAGCTCCGATCATAATCCTGCTCAAATAGTAGATAGCCTGTTCATAACCTTCATCGTTCTTCTGTGCGAGGAGAGCTCCCACAGAATGATCCATTGCTCGAACATACAGCAAGAATGGTCTTCCTATGACGGGAGGCACCAGAACTAGAGGATTAGTGAGGTAGCGTTTGATATCATTAAACGCTTGCTGACAAGCTTCGTCTCATACGAAGGATACACCTTTCTTTATGAGGCGAGAAAAAGGCTGACATCTCCCAGAGAGGTTGGATATGAATCTCCGGATATAAGCCAGACGACCTTGAAATCCCCTGAGTTCTCTCAGATTACGGGGTGGTCGCATTTCTAAGATGGCCTTCACTTTATCAGGGTCCACCTGAATGCCTTTAGCGGTAATGACAAATCCCAGGAATTTTCTACTGGATACACCAAGAAAGGACTTTGTAGGATTCGTTTTGAGTTGGTGTTGGCGCATCAACTCAAACACTGTCTTCAAGTCTTGGATGTGATTATCCTTGGTGCGGCTTTTGACAGCTATATCATCCACGTAACATTCCACTATTTTGCGTAGGTGTTCATGAAATATGTTACTCATAGCTCGCTGGTACGTAGCCCCGACATTCTTTAGTCCGAAGGGCATAACCATATAGCAATATACCCCCAATGGTGTCCGGAAGGCGGTATGCTTCTCGTCTTCAGCATGCATCTTGATTTGGTTGTATCCTGAAAATCCGTCCATGAAAGACATGCGCTCAAAACCGCACGTGTTATCGATCATGACGTCTATAATGGGAAGAGGGAGCTCATCCTTAGGACAGGCTGTATTCAGATCTCAGAAATCGATGCAAACACGCACTTTCCCACTTTTCTTCATGACTGGGACAACATTGGCAACCCAGTCAGGATATTGTTCTTCCCGGATGAACCCACAGGCTATCAGCTTCTTGATTTCAGCTTCGATGGCATCTATCATATCCGGGCGGAACCGGCGTTGGTGCTGCTTTACAGGCTTCGAATTGGGCAGTATGTTGAGCTTATGAGTAGCCACTTTCGGATCAAGACCTGGCATATCCTCATAATTCCATGCAAAGACATCAATATATTCTTTTATCAGCTGGATAATTTTTTTCCTTTCTTCTTCGGAAAGATTATTACTGATGAATATCGATTTTGGTAAAGTTTCATCTTAATCTGGATAATTTTATCTTCAGTAGGCGGTTCTCTCTGCTCGAACCGGAGTTCCCACTGTGTATCCATTTGCTGAGCCCAAGAGTCATTCTCAAACGGTTCAGATTCTTGTTTGTCTGCTTTGAAGGAATCTATCAATACTGTATTTACTGATAATGCTCGTTCGATATCATCATATGAGCTGGCGGGCGATAGGCCATCTTGAGAAGAGGACAAGATATCCTGACCTGACTCAGAAGTTGTGAGGGAAATGGTATACCCTAATCCAAAACGAGTTTGTTGACAAGAGGGATCACCACGCAACGGCATTCGTCTGTCTTTTCCGTAGTTAAGGCCTGGTTCCAGCTTCAAGTCATAACCCATACTTTGCATAATCTTCAAAGCTTGCGGGCTATATCTGTGAACCTGTATTTTACCAGTATCGTCATCGGGAGAATCTTCTTGTACAGTCGGTTCATTGTGCATGCGACCGAAGACTATTGGATGCTGACTGCTGCGAGTAGGCGGGATAATAGAGATAGAATCCTCGTGTGGCCCATATGTCGTGATGACATTAGATGGTGACGCTACTTCCCACACATACGGATGATAAGAGTCTATAGCTTCCAAGAATTTTTGTGCTATAGGTTCTATGTCGTTATGGGAAGAGGATCCCTGATTTAGAATTTGAGCGTCAATGTACTGGAAAAGAGGATCTTTATTATCGTCAGAAACCACGTTCCTGGTTATATTTACATCAGTTGGTTGCTTGTTACGCCGAAGGTTGATGACCAAGGGTGGAGGCTTCTGGTTTAAAGTGATCACTAGGGGATCACCTCCTTTTCCAAACTTGGTTTTATTCAGGTGGATAGCCATGGATTCTATGACTTTCGGGCGAGTAGTCCGCCCTTTCACCTTGATTGACAGGGGTTGCTCGGCAGAGGGTTCTTTTGGCTCCCGGTGGGATTCCTCTTCTGTCTTGCCTGACACCTCCTCCATGTAGTCTTAGGTGTACAACATGGCATCAGAGTAGTAAGATTCTACTCCTTTGAACGGGTTAAGATTAGCAAACTCCGTTTGTACTGTTCCTTGGACATCTACATATTTGAAGCATTGATGTAGAGTTGAAGGAACGATGTTGTGATCATGGATCCATGGTCTGCCAAGCAGAATGTTGTATGACAGCTCTGAATCAATAACATAGCATGTAGCCACTGATCTGAGGTTGCCAATCTAGATCCTCAAGCAAATCTTCCCCAACGGCTTACTTTTCCTGGCGTTGAAGCCCACGATTGTAGTGGTGGTTTAAGCCAATTCGCTGGTAGGAATCCTCAGCGGTCTGAGCAGACTATGAGGAATGATACTGATCAATGATCCCGGATCTATGTGAATCCGGTCGACCTCCATAAAATTGACGTATCCGGTGTAATAGAGGGGTCTGTCATGCTTGTTATGTTTCAACAACATGTCATCTTGAGTGAAAGTGATATTCGGGACCACCTCCATCACACTATGGTATTAAGGATATGCCACAGGTTCATCATCAGGGGACTTGAGCTGGGTCAAGTATGCATCCGCCTGCATTAATGCTTCACTCAGGGCTTGACGAGTGTCTTTGGAGAGCTTGAGTAGTTTAAAAATGGACAACCTGGCTGGTGTATTAGCCAATTGGGCGAGGATATCGAAGTTATATGGTTTTTCTAAACCTTTGTTTTGAAGATTCTTCCACCAATGCCGAGTCTGGAACTCCGGGAGGCATTTGCAAAGTGGCTTGACGAAAACGTTCAATGAAAGTGCGAACGATCTCTTTCTCCTTCTGCTTTACTTCGATAAGAGAGGACATAGACATATCCATACCTCCTTCGTAGAATCGCGCGAAGAACAAAGTCTTAAAATCTTCAAAGGAAGTAATATAGTTGTCCGCAAGACTACGGTACCACTGATAAGCCACTCCCGAGAGACAGCCTTTGAACACTCGAGTGAGAAGGGCATCATTCCCTTACAATAACACCGTCATTATGCTAAAGTAGTTCATGTACTGGCTCGGTGACGTCTTTTCCTCAAACAAAGTCATAGCCTGTGGTTTGTATTTAGGAGGGAAAGGGATCTCATCCCAGATAGCTGGGTAAGGCTGGTTGATTCCCAATTTCTTGAGCTAGTCCTTATGCTTCAAGGCATCAAATTGGACTTTCAATTCCCGCACTGCCTACATCGGATCCTCAGCTAGTAGAGGGACCGCGGAGTGGGGAGAGATCGGTTGTATCGTAACTCCAACAGGAGGCAATACATTCTCCGAATGAGGAAGTGGAGGAGCTGCTGACTCTTAATTTAGAGCAAGCTCCTGATTCGCATTGGATGGTGGTAAGTCCACCCCCACACGTATTTGAGTCGAAGGGACCGATGCTTGAGCTATAGCAGCTGTGTGTTGAGTCAGCATCATCTGGTGCATATTCTCCATCATGGACTGCATCTATTTCAGAGATATCTCCAACACAGCGATGCATTGCTCAGTACTTTCTGATGGGGAAGCCTCTTCGCGTTCATCTCCAATGGCATAGACTCCCATTTCTCTGGGTGTCATTGAAGGGTTATTATAGGTCTCTGTAGAGATTGACTCTATACTTTCAGCATCCGATTCGGGAAACTGGCGACCCCAGTGTCGGAATCAGAAGAATACGAAGCCGGTTGTTGTGACCTCGAGCGGGTGTTTCGGAACACCCCAGGTTCAATATTCTCGAGGAGTCTATCGAATCTCCTTTGGCTTGGAGTTCTAGAGGGATGACGTATTGAATTCGACCTTCCTCTAGGAACGTGTGAAGCCATGTTCACTGATGCATATGTAGGATCTTCTTCCTGGAAAGACAAAGAGTAGTTCAACCGATCGAAAATTGACCGTTTTGCTTCAGAACAGCAATAATTAACTATAATTTTATGACTATTATAACAGTGCTCCCGAGGGGGTGTAATAGACATATTGGAAGATCCCCTATCTTTGCGCTTCTGGATCAAAAATTCACACAAGTCAGGAGGATTAACAGAAGAAGAAGAGGAAGAAGGCTTGTTCCCCTTATTTACATCAGTTGGAATACGGATATTGGGAACCATAATTCTCCTCCTGCCACCCGTATACAGCAGTTCAGCCATATGAGTAGCAGATGATCCCCGAGGAGCGTGTCTATCCGCAAACTGGGTCTTCTTTACGCTGAGGGGCTTGACCTAGCATAATCTGGAATTTTACTCAGGCTGGCGTAAAACTGAGGAAGTCCTCAATCGGCCATCAGCTTCTCGCGTAATCTGGAGAGCGGGCAGATTCTTCTCTTAATAGAGTAAAGGCCGAGAGGTCGAGAAATCCGCCACTTGTTTTCCCTTGCGTTGATTGTAAGGACCTTCTGTTTTTCCACAGAGGGAAGATGCATTTTTATGCGCGGAGCGCGTTCGGAATTTATGAATATGCGCTGAGGCATTATCAAAAATTTTGTCTGATGCGTCACAGACGGGAGACTGAATTTTACGCGCAGGGCGCGGAGTAGACTTCCGGGTTAGCTCTGAGGCATAACCAGAAGCTTTGTCTGCCACGTCACAGACGGGAGAAAGAGTTTTACGCGCAAAGCGCGGAGTAGACTTTTGGACTAGCATTGAGGCATTGCCAAAAGTTTTGTCTGCCACGTCACAGATGGGAGACAGAGTTTTACGCGCAAGGCGGGCAGGTTGCGAAGCTACAACCTTGTTGGTCGGAGAAACCAGAGAGTCGACAGGATTGGTAGGGGATGTCCGGGGCATCCACACTTTACGCAATTTCCTGTTGTCTTGGACGAAGAGGGAGTGAGGGCTACCCCCTGCTCAAAGCATGTCTTCGTAGGCTGACTGGTCGAATTGGACGACCAAGGTCTTCTTCATTGATCCTACTGATACTGCATCGTGTTGAGCAATTATTTTCTCGTCGGATGAGAAAGTTGTCCCCAGCAGAGTCACCATCTTGTGTTTGATAATAAACGAAAGAAATAAAACTAGGTTTATACGAAACTCTTTCTTTGGTTTACAAACAAAAAAAAGAAGTACAATTAATCCTATACGAGGATGTTAAGTACAAAATTTAATCTGGGTAAATATTGCTATAGGAGTCTGATCTGCGGTCGATCACTTTGTCCCTTGGACCACACGATGATGAAGAAGTGCTGTAGAAGAAGGAGAAACTTCAAAGATTGCAAGAGGGAGTGGATGCTCGATGCCAAAATCGTCGATCACTACTCTCTGTCTGTACTTTGGATTCTTCTCTCTTCGATTTTTCCGACCTCTCTCTTTGATTTCTTCTTTTTTTTTTCCTCTGTCAAAAGAGGTCTCTATTTATAGAGTTTAGTGACAGTAACCGTCCAGTAGGCGTAAAAGCCGAACAATGGAGAGCATGGCACTTTTTATGCGGCGGTTATAATAACTGCCACCCACGTATAAATGATCTTCTGAATCTGCATGTGACGCGTGTCCCATTATGAGGTAACGCGTATAACTGCTGTGAAGATCACGGCATGCAAGCCACGTAGGTAACTGCCCCTCGCGTAAAAAAGGTTGGCATAGAAGCCAATGACTGTCACCATGGCGTAGAAGCCAAATAGTTGTCAAGTTGGCGTAGAAGCCAAGTAGGCGTAGAAGCCCAGTAGTCCAATAGCTGTCAAATTGGCGTAGAAGCCAAGTGCTTTGCAAATATAGCCTACTTTGGCGTATTTCGAGGAGATAGCGTTCCGCTTGCTCCTATAGCTGAAAATAGCCTGATGGCGTAATATGCAGGGGTGGTGATGTGGACATATTAGCCATAATTATGGCTTGCTCAGTCATTAAAAGTAGAACCAAATCTCGTGCATTAAATGCAGAGATCTGCCCCCATCACGCGCATTAACTGTAGAGACGTACCTCGAGCTCTGTACGAAGAGCAGCTTTTGACGTAGCGGTCCGTGTCGTCTCCTGTTGAGCGTAAAAGCTCACGTCTGCCTGTGTAAAACTAGGCAACATATTCCCTTGAATGCGTAAAAGCAATTTATATCAAGGAAATGTTACTAAACGACGGTCTGGGTCTCTGTGCCGAACCATAATTACAGCCGTCGTCAGGAGTCAGGTTCATTGCATGATTTGACAGGTTCGTTCGAGGAATACGAAAAGTTCCCCGTACAACTTCTCACTGCATTAAAAACGAGCAGGTTTTACGCCAAAGTGGCGATGTAACAACCTTTTTACGCTGAAGCAGTTTGGAAATACTGTATTACGCGGGTTGTCTTGGAGCTATATTTTATGCTGTACTAGCGATGAAGCTCTGCTGTACGCCAATGGCTCTGAAGTCATGTCTTATGCCACAAAGTACTAAAAACTCTGCTTTACGCGGGTTTTATCCCTACTGCGTATAATTTTGCAACATATTTTTCATGCTTCTACATCTATATCGGATTCAAATTAATTTCTTGGCTTGCATCCTGCTTTGATTCATGTGCGCCTCTTATTATTTATTTTGGATGCAGATTTATGGATCCACGAGCAAACGATGAGACTCCTACAAGACCACCACGAGATGCTGTGGTAACCAACGAAGAATACCTCGAGAATCCAGCAAGATGATACTTCGCCGCAGTTCACTCCACCAATGCCCGTATTCCCACAAGGGCAAACTATGGATGGGCAACAGATGTTTTAAATGTACTACACGATGATGCAAGCCTATCAGAAGGTTCAGCAAAGCCAAATGGAGGAGTTCATTTATAGACTTAGCTCTGAGCTACGGAAGTTAATCAGCTCTGTTGCAACGGACGTTCTTGATGCAGCACGGGCCATGGAGTGCATCACCAGGATAGAGTCCGGCCAGAAGCGATCGCATACACCAGATCAAGCACATCAAAAAAGAGTTGCAAAGTGACCCCAGAAGAATCCACCACCGAGAGCAACACCAAGAGCCTCATTCCTTCCTACTTGTTACTATTGTCGCAAGCGAGGCCATATTGAGAACGAGTGCAGACACAAAATGGGATTATGTTTAGCTTGCGGATCCAGTCAGCATTTAGTGGGGGAATGCCTTGAGCGTCGAGAAGGAGCACCAATGGTTAACCAACAAGCTTTACCAGTACCGAGGCCAGCCTATCCAATATTGGGAGCACCGCAAACGAAAGTTGAAGGAGTCATACCACCACCTCCAGGAGGGTATCAGCCGATGCCACCTTTGACACCCCAGGCACTACTCTTTTAGCAGGCTCAGCAGCAGCAGAGGAATCCATCACAAGGACGCTGACAAGCTCTTACGATGACCTTGGAGGATGCGTAGACTCTTGGAGTAGCTAATGCGCTTAAGTTATTTCGTAGTTATCTGGTTCTAGTATTGTTTTAGCTCGTGCCTGTTAGTTCATGACCTTAGCCTTAACCTAGTATTTTTGAACTTGATAATAATAACCTAGTTTTCTAAAGCTGTAGTTTTCTTGCTTTTGAAATTGCATAACTTTTATTGCTTAGGAAAATGATGTTTTTATTTCCGATGTATTTTGCTTAAACCCTCACCCTTTGATTTTCCTTGATCATGATTCTTTGATGGTGTCGTGCTTCGAACTTGTTTTGCAAACCGTGTCATCTCTGCTGACCGGTTAATTCTTTGATTGCGAGGACGCAATCCTCTTAAGGGGGGTAGATTGTAAACCCCCGAAAAATTTTAGATTTTAAAAATGAATTTTCTAGAATTTTCTGTGATTTTTAACTAATTAAATCAATATTTTCTGGTTTTAAATAATTTTAAATGTTTTTATTAAATATTAAAATTTTATGAAAATAATATTTTTGGATGTAAAATAAAATATTAGACATAGGATAATTTTCCTGAAATTTATTGGACCCCGAAAACATTTTTAAAGACCTAAAAACTAATTATTTATTAAACCAAAACAAACCCAAATAAACTCGGTTTATTTCTGACCCAAACCAACCTGAACCAGACCGGACTCGGTCAAGTTGAACCGGGCCTAAACCTTAACGGGTCGGATCCGGGCCTAAACCGCTGACCCACAACCCGACCCGACCCAGATCTACAGTGGATCCCCAATCTGAGTCGTACCCGACACTCCGCCTCCTCCGCCCGTAACCGCTGGCACTCCGCCTCCTCCGCGGCGGTTACGCCTCCCCGACTCGTCCGTTCGTAACCGCCACCAACGGCCGCCCCTCTCCCAGCCGGTAACTGCCGACCGTTCCCCTTTCTCTCCCCCTATAAAACCCCCTCCGCCTCCTCCAGAGCCACCACCACCGCCTGTGCCCTAGCTCCTCAGCCTCGAACCCGGCCGCCCCGTGGTCCCCAGCCAACCCCGCAGCACCGCGAGCAGCTCCGGAAACCATCTCCTCCGCCTGTCTCACCGCCACCTTCTCCAGCTCCGACAATCTCAGTCTCCCCCATCACCCTCAGCCTCGAGCCCCGGCGAGCCGTCCACGGCCGACCTCGCCGGCAGCAGCTGCAGCAGCAGCAACTGCGGCCCGCCTCCGCCCGAACTCCGTCAGCTCGCTGCCTCCAACTCTGGCAGCCCCGGTCGACGAGCAGCCGCCAGCACCGCCACCAGCTCCGGCCGCCTCCAGCAGAAACCCTAACCCTAGCCGGTGTGTCGTGTCGCGCCGCCTCGCGGACACGAGTAATTTTAGCCCTTTGCGGAGCCCTATTCAGGTAGCCATTTCTCTCTCCTTGCTATCCCGTTTCCTGTTCCGTCTGTTGTGATGCGAACCCCGCGTGACCCTCTCGATACCCGTGCAACCTGCTCGGTGTGTCTCGTCCTGTGGCGATCGCGAACTGCGATCCAAAATCAGGAAAATAATACCCTATTTTTCCTCGGAACTGAGTGCGCCCCGCTAAATGGGACGACTTGGTCGCGTGCGGACTTCACCGAAAGGTGCGCGCCGTTAATACAGATGCGTGAGATTTTGCGGAAGTTGATTTGGTTGTGCGTGCACACCGAAATCAACGCGTATCCATCGACAATATCCCGTATCGGCCCTGTTCTGGAACTAATTGTAACTTCGTGTACAAATATCGGATCGAAACAAAACTTGCGCCATCGGACTCATAGCGATACACTGGTCCTGTGACCCCAGTTTGGTTCAATTCTGAGAACGTTGACAAAATTGCGTATCGTGGGCCCCACGGCTCCACTTGACAGGCGATTTTGTGATCGGCTCATCGGAATCCAGTTTTGGACGTTCTGTTGGGTTCGTATCATCATTCTGGACTTATTGACACTAAGTTGGACGAATTTGAAGAACATTCTCCCTGACACATTTTTTGGTACGAAGAGGGCTACATGTGGACCCCGCTTTGACCAGAAACTGTTATTTTTGCCCCTGTGTCCAAATTGGACTCAAGGACAGGCGTTTCTGGCTATTTGATATTTTCTGAATCTGATGGTGATATCTATTTCAGCAATCGGAGGAATACCTGCAAATTCCACATATACCAGAGCTACAGTTGGAGTCAGAACCCCAGGCAAGTGTACCTTGCCCTACTTGCAACATCTGTTTATACTATTATCTTGATTTATGACTGTAAGATCTCTGTTCAACCTAGGACCGTGTAAAAATACTTAGCGTCCGAATAATATTCTGGTGTCAACACCGTACGCGGAGTTGTGTAACGTCACATAGAGCTGGATATCGAGACATTATACATTTTGTGCTTGCATTATCAAGTACGTCATGCCTCAGGACACCTGAAACTTTTCATGAGACAGAATCTTCCTAAGATATTCATGGTGATTCTGTATAGGCTACATGATTCAGGACATAGACATTGCATGTGCTTAGCTATAATTATGACTTAATGCATCAGTTAGAGGTCATGATCCTGCGTGACATGGACATAAGACGTCGTGGACATGAGATGTGTGATTATATTGGGTGGGGATAGTATTACCATATCAAAGGTTGATTATATTATATATATTGTTATCTGGAGGTACTTTGGCACATATATTGGAGTCGTGATACTACTTGCTTTGGCATATACTGGAGTCGTAATACTAATGCTGCTATGGGTTTTCCCGACACAGAGCCTATAGTAGTCTCAGCCTGAGTATGATTAAAACTCTCATATTGTATATTACTTAGCTGGTTATATAGTTTACCCTATTGATTCATTTATTGCTGTACTACATTATTTATGGCTTGAGTTATTTTGTACCTTGCTATGTTCCCTGAGGACCTGGATCCGGATTATGTCCCCAGGTATAGCAGACGAGATCTACCCGAGGTATACGGGACATGAGCATTAGCAGGAGCAAAAACAGGAGCAGGCACTGGAGCAGTACCAGATCCAGTAGACGAGTGATCACCGAGGATATCTTCTGAGTATATGCTTTATCCATACTCAGTATATGTTGTTATCTTATTTCTTGACTATTGTACCAGACTCATTAATCGGGTTGTTCCCCGATTTGTTTACTTGTGACTTGATGATAATTATATTTCACTTTGTTGATATTGATGTATTCATTTCTGTGGATGAGATTAGTAGACCCTTATTGTTATATTACAGCTTAAGTACACTCTGATGGGTCCATTAAATTGGGTTTGCCTATCGGTGGGTGCTGCTGGCCATTGTGGCGTGTCTAGTCCCTCGATATTTTGGGACTGGGGTGTGACAACAGCGCCACTCCAGTGTCCGTCCGGATGATCTTTATCCCGAGGATAACATCAGCTTCCTCCAAGTCCTTCATACTGAACTTGGATGAGAGGAACTTTTTTTTCTCAGTGACTCGTGCTAGATCCGTGCCTAGGATCAACATGTCATCTACGTAAAGACAAACGATGACACCTCTTCCGTCAGTAAACTTTTTATAAACATACTTGTCCGTCTCGCTGACCTTGTAGCCGTTTGATCTTATGACTTTATCAAACTTTTTGTTCCATATCTTGGGAGCTTGCTTCAGACCGTAAAAAGTTTTTACAACTTGCAAACTTTGTCTTCAAGTCCTTTGACGACAAATCCTTCTGGATGGTGCATATAAATCTCTTCGGTCAACTCTCCATTCAGGAATGTCGTTTTGACATCCATCTGATGAATAACTAGTTTGTGAATTGCACTCAGAGCAATCAGCATCCTGATGGTCGTCATCCGCGCTACTGGAGCATATGTGTCGAAGTAGTTGATCCCCTGCTTCTGAGAAAATCCCTTGGCAACTAACCTTGCCTTGAACTTGTCAATAGTTCTATCGGCCTTTATCTTCCTTTTGAAGATCCACTTGCATCTGATTGTTTAGCTCCTTCCGGCAGATCAACCAACACCCAAATGTTGTTGAAGGTTATTGAGTCATACTCGTCATTGATAGCCTCCCTCCAGAACACAGCATCTCTGGTCTTCATTGCCTTATCATAGGTAAGCGAATCTGCTTCTACATAATAGGTGACGAAATCTTCTCTGAAGTCCTTCTGTCTCCCCACCCGCTTAGTTCTCGGTTCTGTGAGTTCTGGTTCGAACGTTGTCTCTAGAATGATAACTTCTTCATGTACTACATCTTCTCTGGAAGCTTCAGCCTCCTGTGCACCCACACTATTCTCCGGAATATTCACGATAATAATATTCTTGTGTCTTGCAAATTTATATTCAAAGAATTCAAAATTACGAGATTCAATGATATTATTTGATTATATATCAAGAAACCTCTGAGCATCACTCTTCTCAGCATAACCCAAGAAGATGGTCTTCGTTGTCCTCGTACCCAGTTTTTGAATCTTCAAGTCCGGGAGCTTCACATATGCCAGACACCCCCACACTCGAATGACATTTAAGTTGGATCTGACTTTGAACCAGAGTTCATGAGGAGTGACATCGCATGTTGCGTACGACACTCGGTTCAGGATAAACATAGCAGTCAACGCAGCTTCTCCCTAGAAGCAGTTTGGAAGACCCGCAGTTAACAGCATTGAGTTCATCATTTCTGTCAATGCCATGTTCTTCCTCTCAGCTACTCCATTTGATTGAGGAGAATATGGAGCAGTCGTCTCATTGACAATTCTATATTCTTTGCAGAACGATGCAAATTCAATAGACCAATACTCTCCGCCTCGATCACTTCTAAGTCTTTTGAGTTATTGCCCTATTTGACATTCAGCTTCAGCCCTGAATACCTTAAACTTCTCGAATGCTTCGTCCTTTGACTTGAGCAGATAGATGAACGCATACTTCGAGTAGGCGTCGATGAATGTAATAAAATACTTCATCTTGGCCTTTGTGAAGAACTGTTTGAAGTCACAGATATCTGAGTGCACCAACTCCAGAAGATCTGTGCTTCGGTTAACCCGCTTGAACGACTTTCTGGTGATCTTTGTCTGCGCACAGACCTCACACTTCTCTACCTCCTTACTCCCACATTTGGAGATAATCCCTAGACTAGACATCTTGTTTATTCTTTTACAATGAACATGTCCTAGTCTATTGTGCCATAACTCAAGAGAATAACCAGAAGAAGCGACTGCATTTATCATTGTAGCCGGAGTTACAAGTTAAAGTTTGAGTATCCATTTGGTACATAAAGCTTTATCGAAGTATGTTCCTTTGTAAGAAAATACCTATGTCCAACATTAATTTACATCCTCATGCCTGTGTTGCAGAGCAAACTTTCTGGGACCAGATTCTTGGCTATCATTAGTACATGCTTCACATCCTGAAGCGTCAGCGACTTCCCCGAAGTCAGGTTCAGTACCACCGTTCCGGTCCTGAGTACTTCATCTTGTGCTTGGTTCGCCACCATAACCTTCTCAGATGTATGCTTGTAGGTGGTGAACAACTCCTTCTTTGAGCAAACATGGCAGGATGTGCCAGTTTCCACCAATCAATCAGAGTCAACACCAGTCATGACAACCTGCGCAATCATAGCAACCTTGTTAGACACACCTTGCTCTGTCTGTTTGGGCTTGGATCTACAGTCACTCCGGTAGTGGCCCTTCTTGTCACAATTGAAGCAAGTCACTTCGGACTTGGGCTTTGGCTTCGGCTTGAACGAAGCCGACTTCACCTTCAAATGGTTGTATTCCTTCTATTTCTTTTTGTGACAAGCCTTCGGCTTTTCCTTGGAATCACCAGCATGTACCAAGTTGGCCTTTGCCAACTGTTTGGACAGAGAATCCAACTTCAGTTGTCCCTTGGCCTCTTCTTTAATGTGAATCCAGTGAAGAAGATCTTCGAACTGGATCTCCATCTTCTTACGGTACATGTCAGTCTTAAACATAATCCAACTTGGAGGAAGCTTGGTGACGATAGCCCCCACCATGAACTTATCTTTCCGCTTCATGCCCTCTTCCTCCAGCTTCTACTGCATCTTCAGAAGTTCCTTGACTTGCGGAAGCATTACCTTCTCGTCTTCAAATTATAAAGTAAAAAACTTTTCAACGAGATAGATTTTAGACATCTTTTCATCAGTTTTATAATGCTTCTCAAGAGCTTCCCAGACGTCTTTCGCCTTCTCTTTCTTGCTGTAAGACTCTGTCATTGAGTCCTCCATTGCATTGAGTATCAACAGCATGCAGAGGTCGTTGTCTTCTTTCTACTTGTTGTGTGCATCCCGTGCCACACCAACTTCAGGTTCTCCTCCATCTTCAGGGATGGTAGATTCTGGATCAACCAACACATAAGCAACTTTGACAAGACGAAGATTCGGAGAGATCTTCCCCTTCCAAATATTGTAGTATTTTCCATCAAACTTCTCAAGCTTGTGAAAGCTAGTATCGAGAAGGTTTGATCGATTCTCCATCTTACTCGAATCTTGCTTTGAGATTGTTAGTCCTGAGGCTTAATCAAATATGGTAGAACCAGAGTTGAAGTCGAGATCAGGAGTTCACACAAGAGTTTTCTTCCTGATATCTCTCGATCCAACAAGAAATTATATATAGGATCTGATTATAACTTGAAACAAGATAAAAAAGAATCAGAGAAAACTATCTTCTCGTTCTTTCTTGCAATCGCAGTTGCAAATGGACAGAACAGAGTTTACAACTTGCAAAAGAGAAGGAAGAAGAAGAATAAACTCGGTTTGCTGGGGTGATGAAGATCATCGTTGCTAAAAGTAAGATTCGTCCCACACGATCTGCTCCCAGGTACCAGCAAGTTCACGTAGAACTTCTGTAACGCTCGATGTTACCTCCCTGCTTGGACTCGCACGAATTTTCAATGGCGGCTGTTGGCACTCTTTTTGTCTCCTTTATTTCGAAGTAAGTCCTCAATGTAGGCATGAATAGAGTATTTATAAGAGAGCCTGGCCTTCCATTAGTTACAAAAAGATTGGAATGAATTTAGTTCATATCCTACAAGATTGGAATGAATTAAATTTAAATCAAATATGATTGATTTGAATTAAATTAAATTCAAATCTCACATGAATAAATTTAAATCCTACATGATTGGAATGAATTAAGTTCAAATTCCACATGATTGATTTAAATCCTACATGATTAAAATAAATTAAATTTAAATCACATAAATATCGGATTTAAATTAATGAATCAATCTTTCCATAACTGATTAAATCTATCTAATAAAAGTGGGCCCGCATCCAACCGTTCATACAGCCCCGCAAGCAACCGCTCAGGCGGCCGCTCATGCCGTAGCGCATGCGGCCGCCCATGCGACCATTCATGCAGCCCGCTCATGTGGCTGGCACATGGGCCTGTTTGTCATGCCTCAGTCCCAAAATACGCGAGACTGAGCTATGTGGCAATGGCCAGCTACGTCTACCGTGGACTCTTGCCAACAGTAAATATATAAGTTGTCTATAGTTTGGTATTCTAGCATGCATATCCTATGGTTGGCCTATTACTTTATCTTAATCCACATGGGTAATGAAAGCAAGACAGAACATATAATACTAGAGTTGGCCACCCGATAGCATTTATGTTCGAATATGTCCGTCGAGGAGGTCTTACCTTCAGAGTATCTTTAATCCAGACTGAGGAGGTCTTACCTTCAGAGTATCTTTAATCCATCGCACTTGATGGATATTCTAGTTGTTATTTCTTTTATAGATATTTATCTTATATTAGAGTTGATCTCTTCTCTCTTTTATAGTCGATTTGCAGTGGATTTGTTTCCATCCGACTATCATACTTGGAGACTTCATCTTTGAGATTCAGTTATTTATTTTCTATTTATTTATTTGTGCTGTGGATGAGATATAGATTGCATGTGACTTATTGACAGTATATTACCACTGGTGGATTTGATATTCATGTACAGCGTACGTGTGTGTATGGTTTCCATATATTGGAGTTCATATACATACGGCTGGCGTGTTACGTATTTCTAGTCCTACGTATTTTAGGACTGGGGCGTGGCATAATTTTTATGTTTCCAAAGCTGCAATCACACCACTTTACACAATATTTTATCCCATTTCCAATCCACGTCTACGGCACAACCCGCCAGACTCACAAATATATCCACAAGATATCCATCAACGGTGCAACCCACCGGATAAACAATACTATCTCTAATATCATCTATGACTATGCAATAAAGTTAATACAGTAACTAACAAGAGCATGTATGTATAGTCTATCTAACATGATCGTGCACTAGTAATACAAAAAAATAAATACTAGCTACGTCAATTCTAATCTACTGTCACTACTATGTACATATGTTGCAAAAGTGTAGTTACGGGAACAGGATTAGGGGCGGCCCTAGCCTTTATTTCTAAGGATAGGTTTCCACATGAAGGGATGGAGGGTGGTGATTGGGTAGAGGTTTAAATCAAGGACTAGGATTAAAAGTAGGGTGAATAGTGTCATGCAATGGGAGAGAGGGTGAGATGTGTCCGGTCACATGACCAAGGGGGTGGGTTTCTTCATTAGAATGCTCCAATAGGATGTTTACACCTTGCTACCCTTTTACACTTAGGTCCTTGATAGTTATAGATTTTGAAAAAATAAAAATTTGGATTGGATGAGGGTGGGACTCATGTTTTGTGTTTATAGAGGGAAAAAATTAGTGTGTGATATTTTGTATAAGTCAAGAGGATGTGTGAGGGTTTGAGTTGGGGTTTGGTCTAGTTTTGGGTTAGGTTGAGTCGGTTGCCCCAAATTAAATATTTTTTTTGTCTTAGGTGTTCTTAAATAAATTAGAAGTGCATGGGATCTAAATTAGGGGTGACACAAGTGTCATGGACGTAGGAGACTCGGAATAGATTATCATCAAATATTGGGTTGCAAGAATCGGGTCAAGGTTGTGTCTCCAATTTGGATTGGAACAACATATGTGCGATGTTTGGGTTTAAAAATTAGATATTGTTGGACGAATATTATACGATTAAAAAGAATCCCAAGAGAGGGTATATGTCACGCCCCAGTCCCAAAATACCGTGGGACCGGACGCGTGGCAATGGCCAGCAGTACGCACCGATGGACCAACCCAATTTAATGGATCCACCAGGGCATACTTAAGCTGTAAAATAACAAGTCTACGACAATCATGGCACAATTAATCTCATCTACACAAGATATAAAATATGATCCACAGAGTAAACAAAGAATGTAAATCATCCATCAGTCTCAACAAGTACTTCGGGGATCAACCCGATAAATATCAAATACAATGGTTCAACAGACCAGAAATAAATAAATAAATACTGAGCCAGAAAATATGGATGCTCAGGAGAAGTCCTCGGCTAACACCTCGTCCTCGGATGGCGGTACAGCTCCTGGATCAGCTCCTGCTCCGGTCCCGTATATCTCGGGATAGATCTCGTCCTCCAATCCTGGGGACATAATCCGGATCCAGGTCCTCAAGGGACATAGCAAGGTACAAGAAAGCTCATGCCAAAATAAATGCAGTGCAGCAGATAATAAATAGGGCAAATAAGTAACTATCTAAGTGAAAATGCAAGTGAGAGCAGCACGAGTACTCAGGCTGTGCCACTACAAGCTCTGTGTCGGGGAGCCGGTAGTGGTAATAACAAGTAATGTGCCTAGCTCTGCTACGAGAGTCTACGGCCTCACAATAGTAGTAGTATATATAAGAACAGCCTGTAGCCTGTGTGTCTCTCCCCACCCCATGTAACCACGCATATCATGACCATAACGTCTCATGTCCATGTCAAGCGGGATCATCACGAATGCAACAAGTCATATGTATCTATGAACATAGTATTTCTGTCAAGTTCTGTATCCTATACAGAATCACCACGAATATCTCGGGAATATCATGTCTCATGAACAGTGTCAAGTGTCCTGGGTCGTATGGTAATTGATAAGACAAGTACGAGAATAACAAGTGTCACGAAAGTCCATCTCTACATGATAGTACCCAACACTGCGTACAGTGTTGGCACCCGACTGATAATCGGACGCTAAGTACGTCACACGGTCCTAGGTTGAGCATGCACAGAAATATAATAAAGCAAAGTTTGGCAAGGTACACTTGCCTGATGTCCGAATACCAACAACTGTCCCTGTATCTGTGGATCCGGTAGGTACTACTCCAAAAGCTGTAATAAATATCACCGACAGTCTCAGAAGATGTCAAACAGCTAGAAATGCCTGTCCTTACGTCCAATTTGGACACAGGGGCAAAAAGGACATTTCCGGCCAAAGCGGGGTCCACATGTGGGCCACTTTGCACCGAAAAGTGGGTCAGGGTCAAAGGTCTCCAAATTTCTCAAACTCAGTGTCTACAAGTCAGGAACGGTGATACGAACCCAACGAAACTTCCAGAATTGGATTCCGATGAGCCGATCACAAAATCGCCCGTCGAGTGGAGCCTATGGGGGCCCACGATACGCAATTTTGTCAACGTTCTCAGAATCGGACCAAACTTGGGTCACAGGACCAGCGTATTGCTACGAGTCTGATGGCGCAAGTTTCGTCTCGATCCGACATGTGTACACAAAGTTACAACATGTTCCAAAAAGGTCGGATATGGGGTGTCGTCGGCGGATACGCGTTGATTCCGGGGTGCACGCACCTCCGAATCGACTTCTGCGAAATCCTACACGACCATATCGACATCGCGCACAGTTCGATAAAGACCGCTTGCGACCAAGTCGTCCCGTTTGGCGGGGCGCACTCAGTTCCGGGGTGAATCGGGGGGTTATTTTTCCTGTTTTTGGATCGCGGTGTGCGATCACCACATGACGCGATGTACCGAGCGAGTTGCCCGGCCACCGAGAGGGTTATACAGTCTACGCATGGCAACTGACGGAAACTAAAACGGAGTTACGAGTTGAGAGAAATTGATACCTGAACAAGGCTCCGTGAACGCTGAATTTTACGTGTCCAAGAGTACTTCTTCGTGTCCTGGTCGTGAATTCCTATGTCAGGGATGCTGCTGGGTCCGCGATTGCCGTATCCGAGATCAGGGCTGCGGCGGCGTCTGGATGGAGCGGGGCTGGGGGAATCCTGACTGAGCGGTCGAACACAGGGGTGTCGAGGTCGGCCTGGAGGAGGGCACGGCCGAATGCACCGATCGGCTGCCGCACCGAGGGTCGGTCTCGGCTGCTCTGTCCTGGTCGGGGTCCCGGGCTGCACTGCCCAGTCAGGCTCGCGCTGGCCGGAGCAGTGCACGGTCAGTCGACGGTCGGGATTCACCGCGACCGGTCGGGAAAAAAGTGGGCCGGTCGGGGTTCTCCGCGGCACAGCGGAACGGACAGGGAGGAGCGCTGGCAAGCTCCGGCTAGGGCTGACCCGGGGGTGGGTCGATTCCTTGAGGGGAGATGGCCGGCGAGATGGTCAGCGGCCAGCGAACTCCGGCGGGGTCGAGTATTCGACGAGAGATGAGGGTGAACAAGAGGAAGGTAGGGGTCGGCTGGTTCTAATCTTAAGTTTTGTTTGGGATTAAACTTTAGGGTTTGCTTTCTCCTTTACTAATTATGAAAAATTGTATTTATAATCATGGGAACTAGGGTTTTGTTGACCTAGGGGTGGGCTTGGTCAACCCTCCTTTGGGTTGGGCCTAGGACTTGGGCTTGGGTTAACGCTCCTGGGCTTGGCCTCGGCTCTCATGGGGATGTTGGGCATCTGGCCCGAGTTTTAAATTCGGTTTAATTCTACTATCATTTTTAGGACTTTAAAAAGATTCCGGAGTCCAATAAATTCACTGAAAAATATCCTGTGTCCGGTTTCCCATTTTACATCCTAAAATATTATTTTCAGAATATTTTAACACCATTAAACAGCATGTAAAATTCTTGAGATCACCTTCACCTTCGTTTTAAATTCCAGAAAAATACCAAAAATACGGAATAACTCTTTTTTAAAAATTATTCTCAAAATCAGGGTGTTTACAATCTTCCCTCCTTAAAAGGATTGCGTCCTCGCAATCGAAGAATAAGCTACTAAAGAAAGAGTTATGGAAATATAAGGTTGCTTAGTTTACAACTGCCTCTTCGAACAAGTGGGGGTATCGCTGGCGCATACTATCTTCTCGTTCCCAAGTCGATTCTCCAGGGGAATGATGTTTCCATGCTACACGAACCAGTCTGATTGTCTGTCCCCGCAATGTCTTCTCACTGACGTCGAGGATGCCAACTGGTTGCTCTTCATATCTCAAGCTCGGGCCTACTGCGATCTCGGAATGATCGACTACGTGACTTGGGTCGGTCACGTACCTTCGCGGCTGTGAGACGTGGAATACGTCATGCACTCCCTCTAAGGATGGGGGTAATGCAAGACGATAGGCCACCTCACCAATGCGCTCTAGGATATCAAATGGCCCAATATACCTTGGGCTCAACTTGCCTCTGCTTCCGAATCTGATAGTACCACGAGTGGGCAAAATCCTCAAGAACACGTGCTCTCCTTCTTTAAACTCTAGGGGTCGTCTATGCGTATCTGCCCAATGCTTCTGTCTGTCCTGAGCTGCTCGTAAATGAGTCTGAATCTGTTTCACCTTTTTTACTGTCTGCGTTACCAATTCTGGACCCAGTATTTGACGTTCACCAACGTCACTCCAACATATAGACGATCTGCATTTTCTTTCGTATAATGCCTCGAATGGTGCCATCTGAATGCTGGCCTGATAACTGTTATTGTAGGAGAACTCCACTAAGTGCAAATAATCTTCCCAAGATCCTCCAAAGTCTAGCATACATGATCGTAACATATCCTCCAAGATCTGAATGGTGCGCTCCGATTGGCCATCTGTCTGTGGGTGGTAAGCGGTGCTGAATTTGAGTCTGATGCCCAGACTCTCTTGCATGCTTCTCCATAAATGAGAGGTAAATCTTGAATCTCGATCCGATACAATACTAACAGGCACTCCATGTAGTTTGATAATTTGTCGCATATACATGTCGGCTAGTACCTCTGTGGACTGTCCAACTCTAAATGGCAAGAAGTGTGCCGATTTAGTGAGTCTATCCACGATAACCCATACTGCGTCTCTTCCGCTGGGGCTCCTCGGAAATCCTGTGACAAAATCCATCGTGATGTGCTTCCACTTCCATTCCGGTATAGGAAGCGGCTGTAACATACCTGCAGTCCTCTGATGCTCGGCCTTTACTTGCTGACAGACTAAGCATTTGGCCACAAATCTCACAATCTCCCTTTTCATTCCATGCCACCAGTAATACTGGCTCAAGTCTCGGTACATCTTGGTTCCTCCTGGGTGAACTGAGTATATAGAGCTATGTGCTTCAGTCATTAACTCTTGTCTCAATTCTCTATTTGGAACATACAGGCGATTTCCAAACCTCAATGTCCCGTCTTCGTGTATGCGAAGTCCTGTCTGCATGCCTGCTTCTGTCCTCTCTTTCAGTCTTCGAAATCTAGCATCGGTGGGCAATGCCTCCTTAATCTTCTCCACGAGTGATGACTTAATTTCAAGATTAGCCATCAAGCCATTCTGTCCTGGTAAGACCACCTCTATCTGAAGCTCCTGTAGATCTCTCAATAACTCTGGCTGCATCGTCAAGAAATAAGCTGTAGGCTTCCTGCTTAGTGCATCTGCGACGACATTCGCCTTTCCCGGATGATACTGCAGATCGATGTCAAAATCTACCATCAATTCAAGCCAACGCCTCTGCCTCATGTTAAGCTCCTTCTGAGTATATACATACTTCAGACTTTTATGATCGGTAAAGATTTCTACCTTTTCCCCATAAAGGTAGTGCCTCCATATCTTCAATGCAAATATAACTGCTGCTAACTCCAGATCGTGTGTTGGGTAGTTCTTCTCGTGAACCTTCAACTGTCTCGATGCATAAGCAATGACTTTGCCGTGTTGCATCAAAACACATCCTAATCCACTACCCGATGCATCACTGTACACAACAAAACCTCCTGACCCTTAAGGAAGAGTCAAGACAGGTGCTGTTGTTAATCTTCTCTTCAGTTCTTCGAAGGCCTTCTGGCAGTCTTCGGTCCATATAAACTCCTGGTCTTTACGTGTCAGCTTCGTCATCGGTTCTGCAATCCTCGAAAAAATTTCTACAAACCTTCGGTAATATCTCGCGAGTCCGAGAAAACTTCTCACCTCTGCCACTGATGTGGGTGTAGGCCAAGTCTCTATTGCCGCAACTTTCTCTGGATCTACTGAAAGTCTTTCTCCTGAGATGATATGTCCCAAGAAAGGTACTTTGTCCATACAGAACTCACACTTACTGAGCTTGGCGTATAACTTCTCCTGTCTCAAAGTCTCCAGCACGATTCTGAGATGTTCCTCGTGCTCTTCATGATTCTTGGAATATATGAGAATGTCATCAATGAACACCACCACGAATTTATCCAGGAACTGATGAAAGACTCTGTTCATTAAGCTCATAAATACTGCTGGCGCATTGGATAAACCAAACGGCATCACCAAGAACTCATAATGTCCATACTTGGTCCTGAAAGCTGTCTTCGGGATGTCTTCCTTCCTTACTTTGATCTGATGATAGCCGGATCAAAGGTCAATCTTCGAAAATACCCTTGCACCACTCAACTGATCGAATAGATCATCAATACGTGGTAAGGGATACATGTTCTTGATGGTCACAGCATTTAGTGCCCTGTAGTCAATGCATAACCGTACTGTTCCATCCTTCTTCGGCACAAATAATATGGGTGCTCCCCAAGGTGAAACACTGGGCCGAATGAAACCCTTCTCCAGAAGATCGTCAACCTGTTCTTTCAACTCTACTAACTCCTTAGGTGCTAGCCGATATACCGATGAAGTGATAGGCTCTGCTCCTGGAGTTAAGTCTATTGTGAATTCTATTTCCCGATCAGGTGGTAAACCTGGAAGATCATCAAGAAATACATCCGCAAACTCAGAGATGACTCTTGGGTAACCTGTCTCCTCTTCTACAGATAATACCCTAAAAGTAGGCTGAACTTCTTGCTCTACTGCTCCTCGAAGAAACTCGAATTCTGGATGTCCAGGCGGTCTAAATATAACCTTTCCAAGCCGACAATCAAGAGTCGCATGATACTGACTTAACCAGTCCATACCAAGTACGACATCATAATCCGACATAGAAAATATCAGAAATTGAGCTCGCATTTCTCTGCCACAAACTACTACAGAACATGATCTACTGACGTCACTAACCGGAATAATTCCACCTCCCGTAAGAATTCTCTTCATCTTCGGAAGGGGTGCGGTAGCTACTCTATGGGTGGCTACAAAGCTAGCTGCTATAAATGAATGCGATGCTCCAGAATCAAATAATGCTACAGCTGGTAATAAAGCTACTAAAATAGTACCTGCGATGACCTCGCCTGCTGTAGCCTCCTGCTCAACAGCTAATGTGAATGCCTGGCCTCTTCCCTGAGCTGGACCTCTCTGCTGCTGCTGCTGAAATAGGGCTGCCTGTGGTGCCAGTGGTGGTCTCTGCTGATAGCCCCCTGTAGCTGGTGGTCTAACTCCTCCAGCTCCTGTCTGCTGTGCTCCTACTACTGGATGAGCTGGTCGTGGTGCAGGCAATGCTAATCTCGGTGCTCCCTCTCTTGGTTTAGTGCAGTCTCTAGAAAAGTGCTGGTCTGATCCGCAAAGCAGGCATAGTCCCAACTTACGCCTGCACTCTCTCTCAATGTGTCCTACCTTGCCGCAGTGGTGATAGGTAGGTAGAGCTATGGCCCTGTGTGCCGCTCTCTCCGGTATACTCCTCTGGAATCGTTTTGCAGAATCTCCAGGTGCTATCTTGGTTGGTGCGGATGTGTTTGGCCTCTTCAGATTCGATTCCCTTCTAGTGACGCGCTCCATGCGTCGTGCTGCTGCAAGGACCTCAGTATAAGATGTAGGTGCGACCGAGCCAATCAATCTCTGAAGCTCGAACTTCAGTCCATCAAAGAACTTTTTAGCTTTCTCTTCCTCTGTCGAAATCAAGGTTGGAGCGAAGCGACTTAGGCGTATAAATTCCGTGTTGTATTCTTCCACTGTCATACTGCCTTGGATGAGGCGGTTGAACTTGTCTCTGAGCTCTGATCGTGCAACTGCCGGAATGTACATCTCTTGGAAGAGTCTGGAGAACTCTTCTCAAGTGACTCGGTCCTGTCCGACCCTCCTCTCTTCTGCTAGCCACCAGTGATGCGCATTATCAGTTAACTGCATTCTGACTGCAGTCATCCACTTCTCTCTCGGAAGTTCAGCGGCTTCCAACTGATGCTGGATGTTAGTGAGCCATTCATGAACTTCTGTTGGCCCTTCTTTGCCAGAAAATGTACGAGGCTTGAGATGACGGAAATCGGTGATAGATCCCGTCGCTGTTTGCCTTGTTGGTGGATTTGCCTGCTCCAATGCGGATACCAGGCTGGTCCTCAGATACTCGGCCTCCTGTCGATGGGCCTCTTGCTGAATCTGTTGCTGTGCTTGCATCATGGCATACATCATCTGGAATATCTGTTGCCCGTCCATGGCTTGTCCGGATGGGAAAACTGGCATCTGGGGAGTGAACTGTGGTGGAGGTGGGATGTCATCTCTCCGGAACCTTGGATTAGGTTGACCGGTCTGATCGCTCTGCGATGCTTGTCCTCCATCCCCTGGGGTCACTCCGTCTGTATAAGTAACCACAGCGTCGTGTGGTGTATCCAAAGGAATCTCGTCTCCGTTCCTGGGATCCATTACTCTGCAATCAAAAGATAAACTGTAAGAACGCTCAGAGGAATCAAACAGGATGCAAATCAAGTGACAATTTCGAGTTCGGTATAGAGTTCAATAATGGTTTAAATAATGGATGAGATCCTATAACTTATTCTATCCTTAGGGCAGGCTGGTTCGGTCCCTAAGTTGAAATCGAACAATTTAGCCATAGACCTGCATGGGCCACCACAAAAACTATGTCACGCCCCAGTCCCAAAATACCGTAGGACCGGACGCGTGGCAATGGCCAGCAGTACGCACCGATGGACCAACCCAATTTAATGGATCCACTAGGGCATACTTAAGCTGTAAAATAACAAGTCTACGATAATCATGGCACAACTAATCTCATCCACACAAGATATAAAATATGATCCACAAAGTAAATAAAGAATGTAAATCATCCATCAGTCTCAACAAGTACTTCGGGGATCAACCCGATAAATATCTAATACAATGGTTCAACAGACCAGAAATAAATGACTAAAATAAATAAATAAATACTGAGCCAGAAAACATGGATGCTCAGGAGAAGTCCTCAGCTAACACCTCGTCCTCGGATGGCGGTACAGCTCCTGGATCAGCTCCTGCTCCGGTCCCGTATATCTCGGGATAGATCTCGTCCTCCAATCCTGGGGACATAATCCGGATCCAGGTCCTCAGGGGACATAGCAAGGTACAAGAAAGCTCATGCCAAAATAAATGCAGTGCAGCAGATAATAAATAGGGCAAATAAGTAACTATCTAAGTGAAAATGCAAGTGAGAGCAGCACGAGTACTCAGGCTGTGCCACTACAAGCTCTGTGTCGGGGAGCCGGTAGTGGTAATAACAAGTAATGTGCCTAGCTCTGCTACGAGAGTCTACGGCCTCACAATAGTAGTAGTATATATAAGAACAGCCTGTAGCCTGTGTGTCTCTCCCCACCCCATGTAACCACGCATATCATGACCATAACGTCTCATGTCCATGTCAAGCGGGATCATCACTAATGCAACAAGTCATATGTATCTATGAACATAGTATCTCTGTCAAGTTCTGTATCCTATACAGAATTACCACGAATATCTCGGGAATATCCTGTCTCATGAACAGTGTCAAGTGTCCTGGGTCGTATGGTACTTGATAAGACAAGTACGAGAATAGCAAGTGTCACGAAAGTCCATCTCTACATGACAGTACCCAACACTGCGTACAGTGTTGGCACCCGACTGATAATCGGACGCTAAGTACGTCACACGGTCCTAGGTTGAGCATGCACAGAAATATAATAAAGCAAGGAAAAATATATATAAAGACTGCAAAGTTTGGCAAGGTACACTTGCCTGATGTCCGAATACCAACAACTGTCCCTGTATCTGTGGATCCGGTAGGTACTACTCCAAAAGCTGTAATAAACATCACCGACAGTCTCAGAAGATGTCAAACACCTAGAAATGTCTGTCCTTACGTCCAATTTGGACACAGGGGCAAAAAGGACATTTTCGGCCAAAGCGGGGTCCACATGTGGGCCACTTTGCACCGAAAAGTGGGTCAGGGTCAAAGGTCTCCAAATTTCTCAAACTCAGTGTCTACAAGTCAGGAACGGTGATACGAACCCAACGGAACTTCCAGAATTGGATTCCGATGAGCCGATCACAAAATCGTCCGTCGAGTGGAGCCTGTGGGGGCCCACGATACGCGATTTTGTCAACGTTCTCAGAATCGGACCAAACTTGGGTCACAGGACCAGCATATTGCTACGAGTCCGATGGCGTAAGTTTTACCTCGATCCGACGTGTATATACAAAGTTACAGCGTGTGCAGAAAGGTCGGATACGGGGTGTCGTCGGCGGATACGCGTTGATTCCGGGGTGCACGCACCTCCGAATCGACTTCTGCGAAATTCCACACGACCGTATCGACGTCGCACACGGTTCGATAAAGACCGCTTGTGACCAAGTCGTCCCGTTTGGCGGGGCGCACTCATTTCCGGGGTGAATCGGGGCATTATTTTTCCTGTTTTTGGATCGCGGTGTGCGATCACCACAGGACGCGATGTACCGAGCGAGTTGTCCGGCCACCGAGAGGGTTATACAGTCTACGCATGGCAACTGACGAAAACTAAAACGGAGTTATGAGTTGAGAGAAATCGATACCTGAACAAGGCTCCGTGAACGCTGAATTCCACGTGTCCAAGAGTACTTCTTCGTGTCCTGGTCGTGAATTCCTATGTCAGGGATGCTGCTGGGTCCGCGATTGCCGTATCCGAGATCAGGGCTGCGGCGGCGTCTGGATGGAGCGGGGCTGGGAGAATCCTGACTGAGCGATCGAACACTGGGGTATCGAGGTCGGCCTGGAGGAGGGCACGGCCGAATGCACCGATCGGCTGCCGCACCGAGGGTCGGTCTCGGCTGCTCTGTCCTGGTCGGGGTCCCGGACTGCACTGCCCAGTCAGGCTCGCGCTGGCCGGAGCAGTGCACGGTCAGTCGACGGTCGGGATTCACCGCGGCCGGTCGGGGAGAAACGCGGGCCGGTCGGGGTTCTCCGCGGCACAGCGGAACGGACAGGGAGGAGCGCTGGCAAGCTCCGGCTAGGGCTGACCCGGGGGTGGGTCGAGTCCTTGAGGGGAGATGGCCGGCGAGATGGTCAGCGGCCAGCGGACTCTGGCGGGGTCGAGTCTTCGACGAGAGATGAGGGTGAACAGGAGGAAGGTAGGGGTCGGCTGGTTCTAATCTTAAGTTTTGTTTGGGATTAAACTTTAGGGTTTGCTTTCTCCTTTACTAATTATGAAAAATTGTATTTATAATCATGGGAACTAGGGTTTTGTTGACCTAGGGGTGGGCTTGGTCAACCCTCCTTTGGGTTGGGCCTAGGACTTGGGCTTGGGTTAACGCTCCTGGGCTTGGCCTCGGCTCTCATGGGGATGTTGGGCATCTGGCCCGAGTTTTAAATTCGGTTTAATTCTACTATCATTTTTAGGGCTTTAAAAAGATTTCGGAGTCCAAAAAATTCACGGAAAAATACCCTGCGTCCGGTTTTCCATTTTACATCCTAAAATGTTATTTCCAGAATATTTTAACACCATTAAACAGCATGTAAAATTCTTGAGATCACCTTCACCTTCGTTTTAAATTCCAGAAAAATACCGAAAATATGGAATAACTCTTTTTTAAAAATTATTCTCAAAATCAGGGTGTTTACAGTATATATGAGTGACACAAAGGTCGGGATTGGAGATTGGCTTGTCTAGGTTAAGGGTATAAATTTTGTTGGAAGGTAAAGACTAGTGTTGTGCACCAAATATTGTAGCAACGGTAAGGTGCACCTAGTGTTACAAATATAAATAGATTTTTATTAAACCCTATTTTCTAACCCTATTTGAGTCACAATTAACCCTAATCTCTTGCTACACCAAGTATACCTAAAATTTTGTTAGGAGGTTTACATCCTATCCACCTTATAAGAATTTCGTCCTCGAAATTTCTAAAAGGTAGGGGCACGATCTAGAAATAAACAAACCATCATTAAAGATATTACATTAAAAGAAATCTTGCCAATCGAGTTGAGCGCGTGAGGATACCACCGGCGGGTAACGTCCATCTTGTCTCATGGGTAGACTCGTCGAAAGAATAATGCTTCCAAGTGATTCGAACTAGACGGATAGTCCGACTTTTCAACATATTCTCACGACGACCCAAAAATTTAAGCTGATATGATTGTTAGTCTGCACTCTCAACCAATCTCACCGAAAGTCTTCCAAGTCTCAAAACTCCATTGCAATATTCAATTATGATGTCGTCACTCGTTCTTACGAAGACCGTTCTCTGACCCAAAAAGAAGACTTGTGCCCGAAGACGAGAGATGAAAAAGTAAAAAGGTAGGAGTATGCAACACACAAGAAGAACTTTAATAAAGGATGAAAAGATAAAAGGCAAATGATGGCGAGGCAAGGGTACTAGACAAGGAGCAATAATAAAACTTGTTGTCGCACCAAAAGCTCGATATTGATATTAATCATGCAAGAGTAAGAATCAAATAAAATAAAATTAAATTAAATTAAATAAAATATTCACCAATATGGGGGAGATTATTGCAATGATTACCTGCTCTTACTCCAAATCTGTAGCCTTGGCCCTACTGTTAATAGTACTGATTCGACCAATATTGCATGCTTCGTTAAAACTGGAGAGCCCAAACCATGCATTGTAAACTAATATGGTCTCCTATCGGAACTACTACTTCCCTGTCGTGTTGTGAACACTCCACTGCTCGGTGTCCTGTTCCTCCACATATCAAACATTGGTTGTTCAATCGATAACAGTTCTTTTGATCATGTCCTTTCTTTCCGCAATACTCGCATACCACTGGTTCAATCTCTCAGTGCTGATATTGTTGTATTTGATGATGCTGGGCTCCTTAAAATTCTGTTGATGTTGGCACTACTGGTAGCTTGCTAAATCTGTATTGTGATGTAATGTGATCAGCACCTCCACAAAGTAAGCACTGGTTGTTCGGCCGATGACACTCCTCTTGAAGGTCTCTTGACTTGCCGTAGAAAGTATAATAGGCATGAGCAATCTGCTGGGGTTGGTGAAAATAATGCGTCGATCCTAGTATTGAGTCCATGGAAGTCTGTGTTGTCGGCAATAGGGGTAATCCTCCAGTGAGTCACTTCTGCTCCTCTTCGTCTCTTATCTTTCTCAAGATTTTCTTCTGGTTTTCAACTGCGTCTAATACGGCCTCAAAACTAGTAATTTATTGAATTGATATGTATGGCCGAAGCTCCAAGCCGAGTCCTCCCTCAAATTTCTCTACTCGTTCTATCTCTGTCAGAACTAAGGAAGGTGTAAATTTACTAAGCCGACAAAACTCTGTCGAATACTCTCCCACAGTACGGTCGCCCTGCTTTAGGTTGGTGAATTATTCTAGTAGCATACGTTTGGCCATGGAGGAGAAGATTTTTTTCTTGAACTTCTCCATGAAAGTATCTCAAGTGATACGTGAGGCGAGTCCCTGCTGTGTTGCACTCCACCAATCATATGCTATATTCTTAAGCTGGATGCGAACCACTGAAACACATTCCTCTAGAGGTATCTGAGATGCCTCTAATAGGATCTCCATATCCTGTAACTAATGGTCTGCCGCAAGTGCATGCTCTGTGCCGTCAAAGGTAGGTGGGTTAAGTTATTGGAAGGTTGTCACACTACTGGGACATTGACATTGGGTCATCCTCTCGATTGCTGCTAGTGTCGTCATCCGAGAATTCTCCATTCCTTATTATAGGAGGTCAATCTGACATTGCTGCATTTCCATCATCCTCTACATCATTGTCATCGTAGCCATCAAGTAGCCATTAGTGGCTTGCTGCTGTGGTGCAGTGCCTGTGATGATCCTGTCCGCGTTTGAGCCTGTGTGTGCGCTGTTACTGGGGCATAAGTATCCATCTCTCTGAACAAGAAAGAAATAAGAAAGACCAAAAATAATTATAAGAATCCAATGGTAGGCGATAAGTGAAAGATATTTGGGAAATCAAGAACGGACAAGATATTTTAAGAGAAGTTTCCAAATTCAGTTTATGGATTGAGATCCTAATACCCAACAAATCTCAAACGAGACCTGCATGGGACACCACAAAAACTTTGTCACGTCCCAGTCCGAAAATACCCATGACTGAGCCACGTGGCAATTGCTAGCTAGGTCTACCGTGGACTCTTGCCCAACGATCTATAGTTGGGTATTCTAGCATGCATATCCTATGGTTGGCCTATTACTGTATCTCAATCCACATGGGTAATGAAAGCAAGACAGAACATATAATACTAAAATTGGCCACCCGATAGCATTTATGTTCGAATATGTCCAAAACACAAAAATGTGGACGTATAAAAACTAATCTCATAAGAGTAGAATACCATGGGTAGCATATATCGCTCCTCATGAAAATATAAGAAAAGTAAATACGAAAGATAAAGATAACGATACAAGGAGAGGGTACCCACGGTTGCGCGGGTACTGACGTATCAACCTGACTCCTCGGTGGCATCATAGCTGGATCAATCCTCTGTCACTCACTTCCCTGAAACCTAGATACACAAATCTATCCCGTCAATTCGGAGAGAGCGAGGGTCCAAAAGAAGCCGCAATCATAACAGTACATCAAACACAAATATATACATAGGTATGTAACTAAGTCCATCATATCATTTAAATCATAACAAGAGCAAGCTACAATAAGGTACGGGTATGAAGTAAATATAATGCACTAAAGGCATGAGTTAAGAGATTTAGTAGGAAGTTCATACCTGCGTGCGGATATGCCTGCATATGAGTTAATAAAAATAATACATATACACATAATGACGGTATATAAAAGAACATCCAAGTATCGCAGTAAGACACCAAGTGCAAAACATCAAAGGTAATCTGGTTATCACAAAATAATGAAATCAAGTTGTTCTAAAGATGCAAGTCAAGCAAGCTATTTCAAAATACAAGTCAACAAGCTGTTCCAAGTCAAGTCAAGCAAGTTATTCCAAATCGAGTCAACAAGCTGTTCCAAGTCAAGCAAGTTGTTCCAAATTTAAACTAAAAGTTCTCAAAATTTTTGGCAGAGTCTCCTTTGTAATTTCTATGTTTTCAAACCTGCAATCACACCACTTTACACAATATTACACCCCATGTCCAATCCACGTCTACGGCACAACCCGCC
This sequence comes from Iris macrosiphon, assembly GCA_036927795.1. Lineage (NCBI taxonomy): Eukaryota > Viridiplantae > Streptophyta > Magnoliopsida > Asparagales > Iridaceae > Iris > Iris macrosiphon. The sequence continues at coordinate 181,124,403 of JAYESA010000012.1, forward strand.
GGCCTCATAAATATATCCACAAGATAACCATCAATGATGCAACCTACCGGATACACAACAATATCTCTAATATCATCTATGACTATACAATAAAGGTAATAAGGGAACTAATAAGAGCATGTATGGATAATTTATCTAACATGATCGTGCACTAGTAATACACGAAAATAAATACTAGCTACGTTAATTTTAATCTACTGCCACCCCTATGTACATATGTTGCAAAAGTGTAGTTACGGGAACGGGATTACCCAATCATTCAAGTTAACTAAGTTTGTTTATACAGAATTGGTGGTTTAGGAAACACAGGCTATGCTAACCACTACAAATCAAATTTATCAAATTCTCGTTAAATAAATAACACTACTTAATCAGTTATTTTAGATATACTTCCGGATGTAATTAAATGTACCAAGATGAACGAATACACTTAAAGCCATAGTTATGAATTAGCTTAATTAATCGATCAAGATAATTGTATTATTTAATCAAGTTGAGGGAAATTTAATTAAACTAAGCATGCATTTGATTTATGTTTGATTTACTAGTGATGAGTTGCGAGTGACCACTCGCCTGAGGGTGAGGGTACTGAATCTGCTCACGGTCACAATGCTCATGTCCACTCTATGACGCACCCGTCCCACTCCACTGGATCAAGCACCATGCAACCTGCTCAAACAACCTGAATTCTCAAGCTGTAAATACCAAAGTCCTGCTCTCGAAGCCTTGCCTGAACAATCCAACGAGCCTAATTATAATAATAATATAATATCAAATTAGTCATTATGCTAAGGTATGCTAAGTACGTACAAAAGTACATCTATACATCTATCCTAGAAACTAACTCAAGTAAGGTGGTTCTAACTAGGTCAACAACAAGGTTGGCTAGGCAACAGTCTAAAAAGTACATAAGTGTCAAGTCCCTCTAATCTCAATATTAACCTCAATGTAATATCACCACTTTAGTGCATTGATCTCATGTTAGGATAGGTCCCAATATAATCATGTAAATGCTACATACTTCACCCTTAAGTTCAATGATCCAAACTCCACAAATATTCTATGTATCAACTCCATTTGGAATGACAAAAGTCATGTGTTCCCAAGTTATTCAAATCTAGACATTACGTACATTAGGTGCAAAATACTATATAAACCATGGTATTGCATATTTTAGAACCTACAACACAACACATCTATGTATTATACCCTCCATTAATATTGTCTTAGAACATGTTATATAGCATGGAACAATTAACTTTCTTCCCACTAGATGCTGAAATTATCAAAATTGCACAATATTAACCAAAACTAGTCCAATCTCATACACGACACCCATACAAATCTCATAGTATATAACCCTACACTTAACATTAAAAATTTGAGAATAAAAGAGTCCTAAATATAAGCTCAAAAAAAATCATATTTGATGAGTGTTCAAACAATGGTACTAAGGGATGAGTGTTCTAGTGTTCATGATACACAAGATGAAGAAGAGGAAGAAGATGATGGAGAACATGAAAGAGAAGAAAAAAAAATAAAGAGCATGCATGTGTGTGTGTGTGTGTGTGTGTGTGTCTCTCTCTCTCTCTCTCTCTCTCTCTCTCTCTATATATATATATATATATATATATATATATATATATATATATATATATATATATAGAGAGAGAGAGAGGGAGGGAGAGAGGAAGAAGAACAAGAGGAATTAGGAGAAGAATAAGAATGAGGAGGAGTTACCAACACAAGAGAATGAGAGGGGGAGGCTCGGGTGGAGCTGCTGTCGGCAAGCGGGAGGAGGTGTTGGTCGAGGGGGTGGTGGTGAGGGTTGTGAGGGTCGTAGTGACAGTGGTGGCTGTGGCTGTGGTGATGGTGAAGGTCGTGGTGGTGATGGTTGATAAAAAAGGATGAGAAGAAGAAGAAGAAGATGAAGAAGAAGAAGAAGAAGAAGAAGGGGGGGGGGGGTTCTGTCGGTTGGTTTGAGGGAAGAGGGAGGAGAGAGAGTGAGGGGAGTTTCCTTGGGATTAGGGGCGGCCCTAGCCTTTATTACTAAGGATAGGTTTCCACATGAAGGGATGGAGGGTGGTGATTGGGTGGAGGTTTAAATCAAGGGCTAGGATTAAAAGTAGGGTGAATAGTATTATGCAATGGGAGAGAGGGTGAGATGTGGCCGGTCACATGACCAAGGGGGTTGGTTTCTTCATTAGAATTCTCTAATAGGATGTTGACACCTCGCTACCCTTTTACACTTAGGTCCTTGATAGTTATGGATTTTGCAAAAATAGAAATTTAGATTGGATGAGGGTGGGACTCATGTTTGGTGTTTTATAGAGAGAAAAAATTGGTGTGTGTTATTTTTTATGAGTTAAGAGAGTGTGTGAGAGTTTTAGTTGGGGTTTGGTCTAGTTTTGGACTATGTTGAGTCGGTTACCCCAAATTAAATAAAAATTTTTGTTATAGGTGTTCTTAAATAAATTAGAACTGCATGGGATCTAAATTGGCGGTGGTACAAGTGTCATGGACGTAGGAGACTCGGAATAGATTATCATCAAATATTGGGTTACAATAATCGGCTCAAGGTTGTGTCTCCAATTTGATTGGAACGACATAGGTGCGAAGTTTGGGTTTAAAAATTATATATTGTTGGACGAATATTGTGCGATTAAAACGAAGCCCAAGAGAGGGTATTTATGAGTGACACAAATGTCGGGATTGGAGATTGGCTTGTCTAGATCAAGGATGTAAATTTTGTTGGAAGGTAAAGACTAGTGTTGTGCGCCAAATATTGTAGCAACGTTAAGGTGCACCTAGTGTTACAAATATAAATAGATTTTTATTAAACCTTATTTTCTAACCCTATTTGAATCCCAAGTAACCCTAATCTCTTACTACACCAACTATACCCAAATTTTGGTTAAGGGGGTTTACACGGCTCATGCGGCGCATGCAACGCCGCTTGCGAGAAGTACAAAGTGCGCCAACAAAGTGCCACTTTGCGCGCTTGAGCGAGTTCGAGTCCGAGTACGAGTCGCTAAGCCTCTTTGGGGCTTAGCTCCTATGGAATAAATTCCAAAAGAATGACAAAAAGCATAAATACTTTCATTAAGGAGTTAATCATTCTTCATCATAATAAAATACCTCTTCATGGCACCCATGTGCCTCACCACACCCATGTGCACACATCAACACAAGCAAAGTATTATATTGAGATACCCACTCGGTGGTGTAGCCAATGTGGGACTATCTTATATAGTCCAAAGGCAAAAATACCAACATAGACAACTATAAATATATATAGAGCGAGAACATATCCATATCCGTATAAAAGATAGGAATCTGAATTCAAATAGGAGAAAAAAAAAATAATCTACTGAATCCGAATAGGAGAAGGAATCCAATTCTAAACCTATTTAATCTTAACGGATTATTTGGCTAACATGTATATATATCATTTAAAAAATTCCTTGAGAGTATGATAATCCCACTATTTAGCTACGCTCGATAGAAAATCGTATTAGCTTTCGACGTATTTAAAAAAAATTCTAAAAGGAAAAAAAAAAAAAGAGTAAATGTGACAATTTACAAATTTTCTTTAGTCAATAAACAAGTAGTTGAAGATGGAATGAATGGCAAGATGGAGCGACTCCATTTTATTGGAGGGCAATGCTATGATTACAACATTCATACAATCATTTTCTTACAACCGTATATGTGACGGTTATTAATTGGATTCTCTTTCTCCACGTGGGATAGGAAGAAGAGAATTGATCCAATTAACAACTGCTATATAGATGATTGTAATAGCATCCATAGTAGGAATATTTTAAACACATACTCTAAATATTAAAAATTGTGTAAATTATTATTTTTGGAGTGTTCCGTTGATATTGGCACATAATAGTACAGTTTAAATAAGTACTCCATATTAACCTCCTTTTTTGCCTCTATTTTTTTTTTCTTTTCTTTTCTTTCCTGTTTGGTAAGATTTTTCCTCGCTTTTTATTTTTATTTTTGTTTCTTTTGGTGGGCCCAGAAATTAATATAGTCGAGCTAGAGTAAGCTCCAAATCTGGAGTCTCTTAATTTTCTAATAATTTTCAAGTATGAATAAGTGTCTACTGCCGTCTTTAAGTGTTACAAAATTTAATTAAAGTAAAAAAATGTAGCATTAAAACTATTTCTACTGTGGATGGAAGCTCTAAAGAAATAGTTATATGGGGATTGTAAACTTAGGATTATTCTTCTTTTATGGAATTGGTTGTGTTGCTTTTGTATTTCATCTAGAGGAGGGCAAGCTTGACCCCATCTGGCCAAGAATCTGGTCAGTCCTTGACCCCAGCTTGGCCAAGAATGGAGGGACAACCATCTCCATCATCCAAACTCTCTGTAAAGTGGCAATTATAGAAAAGAAGAAGAATCAAATGAGATATTTATAGAGACAACTAAGACTTCACGAATAAATTGGTCGTTGGAGAATTTTTTTTTTTTCCATCGAAGTCCATTTTCTAAATTTTGGTAGTATTCGTGCAAATCGGGTTCTGAACGAGGGGTTGTTTTGAATATTTTACAGAGGTTCAACGGAGGGAGCCGCACCTTCCTCCGCTGATCATTAACCGACCGCAACCACCATCAGCTTGGTGGAGGATTAGCAACTATATCCATAACACCAGCCACAGTACCAAACATCCACAATCTGCCACGTGTAAAGGAATCTTTTCACGAGGATGACGTGTCCTTTGGTTATTCTATTTGAGAGATGTTTGTGTTTGCGGGGGGAGGGTGATCTGGATCCACGACCGGATTGCATCTGCACGTGCTCACGTGAGGGCTGCAGGAAGACAGTTTCCACGGAGGGGGATTGGGGGGGTTCTGCTGGGGCCCACGGACTGAAAAAAGATTCTATTTGGAAGAGTACAAAGTAAATCTTTGATGTCAAATAAATATTTTTGCAAATTGGCCTGTTTGTTTAGGAGATTTGAAGAGCCGAAGCAGTCAAAATTTGAAACAACGCTGCTACGTTGTCCGTTCTTAGCGGATGATTGCGTCGGCCAGCAGCAACGTAGAGATCAGACATTGGTTCCCTGATTGAGATGGGCTCGAACTAGCGGAGGACCAATGGTTGTCTGTTATGTGGACGCGTGCCAGCGCAAACATCCTCTGGAACGGACAAAAAAATATTTTTGAATTTGAAACTGAAACCACAATGTTTGGTTAGACAATATGCAGATAAAATTTACTATAATTTGACATGAACAGTAAACTTACTATGTCACGAAATCTGAGTTTTGATGTCGGAGTTTTGACATCAAGTTTTTTTGTCTTTTTGTTTTTTTTATCGTAGTGGAGCGAGATAGTGAAAAAATTCTCTTTTCTACCTCGCATGTTTGGTTGGAGAACCACTTCTCTACTTTAACAAAAAATTTTTTTACTATTCATGTCATTTCAACAAATTTTTTACACTTTTTAACTCACTTCAACAATCAACAATTAAATTTTAGAATTTTTTACATCTAAACTCTACTTCTAAGCTCACAAAAAAAAAAAAAAAAACAAATCACTTTATTTCTCGCCATTTTATCATAATACGTAGGCAAAATGTCAATTTTTTTATTTTCTACCGCACCGAGCCAAACAGTTTCCAAGTGACCCAAGTTGACAAAAATGACCGTTTATTCCGAGACATGTTTTATTTAGGAACAAAATAATCCAAATGAATGACAAGTTGTTCGTTAATGGGTTTGGGTTGATGTTATATTTTTATTATGAATTTTATTATATACTAAATTGTTGGAGTTTGTGAGATTTCGAACCTATGTGAAAAATATCTCCGAGTAGAATTGAGTATTTCTACATATAATAGGAATACCTCAATTTATTTGGATTGGATATTCCTAAATATAATAGAAATATCTCAATGGATTTAGATTGGATATTCCTACATATAATAGGAATATTTCAATGAATTTGAATTTGGATTTGGATTTGGATTGGATATTCCTATCTATAATAGGAATGCTAGTTGTGGATTTGAGGGTATATATAGATGTCTCCTGGCCCTAAAATATATCTCTATCTCTAAAAAAAAATATAGCAACAATGAGAGAAAATGAGCCAAGAGTGCCATTGCAACATTAGAGAGGAGAAATGAGGATTGGAGGCCGTTTCGAAGAAGGAGATCAGTTTCGGGTATTTCTCGTTGTCTTTCTTCTTCGTGGTTAAAATCTATTTTCTGTTCCAAAAGAGTCGTGGTGATCCGTTTGGATCGGTGAGAAGTTTGTAAGGAGTCAGTGTATTTCTTATTCCATTAGTGGAGGCTTTTCAGGGTTGGACTCCGATCGTCCCGTGGTTTTTTTCGTAAGGATTTTTCACGTCAAAAATCTCTGCGTCTGCGATTTGTGTTTAACATTTTTTGTTTGTGCGTTTTGTTCAGTTCTCTCGCAGGTACTCTCTGCTTTGGGGAACGGTTTTCGCACTTTCGTTCCCAACAAAGTGGTATCAAAGCCAGGTTCTGAAATTTCAGAAGGGTGTCAGGAGTTGACAGGCAAACCAGGGAGGAGAGATGGATGTGAAGCCGGTGCGCATGGTAAACCTAAACGGTACCAACTATCATTACTGGAGGAGCAAGATGAAGGATCTGCTATTTGTCAAGAAGCTGCATATGCCGGTATTTGCTTTCGAGAGACCCAGTGACAAATCTGAAGAGGACTGGAATTTCGAGCATATACAGGTGTGTGGGTACATCAGGCAGTTCGTTAACGAGAACGTGTACAACTATGTTGCCAGTATTGAGCACGCGAGGACACTATGGGATAAGCTGAAATCTTTGTATACGAAGAAGACCGGAGTAAATAAAATATTCTTGATCCGGATGATGATGGGTCTACGGTACAAAGATGGAGCGTCTATTACAGATCACTTGAGCGAGTTCCAGGACGTGGTTGACCAGCTATCATCAATGGGAGTCAAGTTCGACGACGAGGTTCATGGACTATGACTGCTGTGTACATTGCCAGACTCGTGGGAGATCGTACTAGTGTCTATGATCGCTTCTACTCTGGAAGGTGTGGTCAGTCTGGAGTTTGCCAAAAGCGGGGTACTGAATAAAGAGATGCGGAGACGTTCACAGGGCTCTTCATCCACATCCCACTCAGAGGCGATTGTTTCAGAGAGCCGCGGAAGGGGTAAAAGCAAGGGATCCAGGCAGTGACAGAGACAAAAGCAGAAAAATATCCAAGGATCGGTATGAGAACTCGGAGTGTTACCATTATGGCAAGAAGGGCCACATCAAGCAAAACTATTTCGCTTGGAAGAGAGAGAAGAAGAGCGACAAGGGGAACCAAAGTGAGAACACTACAGCGGCGGCCTCGACACATGGAGGCGACGTGATCATTGTAGGTGATGAGGTAGTTATGAACCTCGCCTGCGATGGCAACTCTTGACTGGTACTTCAGGGCACGTATCTCACAATATGGCACTATTTGCTACATACACAACATGCGACTGTGGAGTGTTGGAGATGGGTAATGGAGATGTGTCGAAGACGGTTGCCATTGGAGATGTGCATTTGAGGACAAAGACATGTGCAGTTCTTATTCTCAAATATGTCCGTCATATCCCTGATATCCGTTTTAACCTGATGTCGGTTGAAAGGTTGGATGATGAGGGTTTCTTCAGTCTCTTCGGGAATAATCAGTTGAAGCTTTCCAGAGGTTCGATGGTGATTGCCAGAGGAAGCAGGAGGTCCAGACTCTACTATATGGAAGGGAGCTCACAGGGGGCACATGAGGTTAACGCAGCTACTGATGCGTCTACTGAGTTGTGGCACAGGCGGCTCAGCCATATCAGCGAGAAGGGGATGAGCTACTTGGTGAACAAGAAGGTGATTCCAGGGCTAAAGTCTACAAAGTTGGAGAAGTGCACGTACTGTTTGGCGGAAAAGCAAAATAGAGTGTCTTTCCAAAGTCACCCAAGTTCAAGAAAGCCGGCGTTGTCACGACCCGCACCCGGTTATTCGGGCACGAGTGCGTGGGCACGTCCAGCCTACGCCGCAGAGTCGGCGGTAGTACGCTGTCTAGGGCATGATTACAGGTAATAAACCTATCTCATCCACAAATAAAGTAAATAGACAAGGAAATTAACAGGAAATAGGAATGCTGATTTATAAAACAGATTGTGATAACAGATCCATAGTTTATACATGAACAGAAGATAAATCGGGGACAAACCCGACTACTGAGCTGAAAAGGGAAAACTAGCTAACTGGCTACTACTCCTCAGAGATAATCTCCCGAGTGGGAACCGGCCTCTCAACTGTGTCACCTGCTACGTCATAGGGATCAGAATAGGTAGGGCAAAGTCCTCATCATCGCCTAAAACAACGGATCCAGTCAGGAAAGGAGCAGAGTACACAATGCACAACAAGATTAAACTAAATATTTATGACAATTAAGTATTGAATATCATATTGAGAAAATTGCATAGAGGGACATCATTATCTCATAGTTAATGCTGTAAACAGGAATATGAGAAAAGCAGGAAATAAATAAGACAGGAATAAAACTACAACAATCAACAAGAGCCATAACTAGACAAGAAGCTATGTGAGTGAACTTGTGTGTTTAGAATACCTAGTTGGCATGCAGGGGTCTATAAAGTTAAACCGGCCGCCATGGACGGCTATTATTCACGAATAATCGAGATCCGGCTGATGGACAGTCGTGTACCAACAGCTATTATTCACGACACGGGTCAGGGTAAACTACATGCCTTTCAGTATTCTCCCTCCCGACACGAAAAACAAGACATGAATTCCAATATTCAAGACATGAAATATAGTATTCTAACACTACGTGTAATCAGCAAGAGTATTAGTAGAGCAGGGAATTTAATTATCACAATATAAAGATTAACTTGAAGTGCAGGTACTTGCCTGTTGTTTGGATCCGATTAATAGGTCTTGGGGGAAAATATCCAGAGATGAGTCCAAATGCTGAAATAAACATCACCATCACGCTCAGAAGATGTCAAATAGCTAGAAACGCCTGTCCTTGGGTCCAATTTGGAGACAAGGGCGAAAACGGCAGTTTCGGGTCAAAACGGGGTCCGCCGTTGGGCCCGCTTTGCACCGAAAAACGTGTCCGGGTCAAAAGTCTCCAAATTCACCAAACTTAGTGTCAACAGGTCAGGAACGCTGATACGAACCCAACGGAACTTCCAGATTTGGATTCCGATGAGCCGAACACAAAATCGCCCGTCGAGCGGGGCCTGTGGGGCCCATGACACGCGATTTCGTCAACGTTCTCGGAATCGAACCAAACTTGACCCACAGGACCAACGTATCGCTACGAGTCCGATGGCGCAAGTTTCGTCTCGATCTGACGAGTGTGCACGAAGTTAGGGTGAATTGCCGAAAAGGCGGATACGGGGCGGTGTCCGCGGATACGCGTTGATTCCGGTGTGCACGCACACCCGAATCAGCTTCCACGAAATCCCACACGTCCGTATCGACGAGGCGCACGTATCTGTGAAGACCGCACGCGACCAAGTCGTCCCGTTTGGCGGGGCGTACTCAGTTCCGGGGTAAAATAGGGTCTGGGTTTTTCCTGTTTTTGGATCGCGGTGTGCGATCACCACAGGACGCGATGCCCCGAACGGTTTGTCCGGACACCGAGAGGGTCATACAGGCTTCACAACGCAATTTGCGGAATTGAAAACGGAGCTACGAGACAAAAGATACACGCACCTGAAGGGGACCCGAAAACAGGGTCGATCGAGTCCGATACGTGTCCGACACGACACTGTTACTGTGTCCACTGCACAGTAAAGGGGCTAGGGTTTACTGTGTCCGACTCCTGTGTCGGTGGCCGGTGGTCGGCACGGCGGCGGGAAGGCTGGCCGGGGACAGCGCGGTGCGGCGCTGCCGGCGCGGGGAGGCGCGGGGCGGCCGGAGCGCTGCCGGCGCTGCTGCTGCTCGCGGTTGCTGGCGTCGGGGACGGCGGAGCGGGGCGCCGGAGGAGGAGCGGAGGAGAGGGGAGAAGGAGCTGGGCGGCGCCGCGGCGAGGCGAGGAGGTCGGCGGGGAGCTTTGAGGCGGCAGCGGCGGAGTAGGGTGGCCGGGGAGTTTGGGTGAGGCGAGGGTGGTGGAGGAGACGGAGGCGGGGGCTTTATAAGGAGGGCGAGGCGGTTAGGGGAGCCGGCCAAGGCGGAGCGGGGGCGACGTGGGCGCGGGGAGCGCGGCGAGCGGGGCGCGGGACGTGCGGCGCTGCGCGCGGCGGCCGGCGCTGAACGCGGGCGGTTAGGGCTGGGTCGCTGCGGGCTGGCGGGTGGCGGGTTGGCGGGTCGGGTCTGACCAACCCGACCCGACCCGAAAGGGCGGCTGGGCTGGGCTGGGCTGGGCTTCGGCCCACTGGGCCGGGCCGGCCCAGAAGAAAATAAAAATAAAAATATAATATAATATAAATAATAATAATAATATAATAATAATAAAAACAGTTAATTTAATTAATTAATTAGAAAATTGTTTTTAGGCATTTAAAAAATAGTTCTGAGGTCCAGAAAAATCCAGAAAAATTACCCTAAGTCCAATTTTCCATTTTACACCCAAAAATATTATTTTCATAATATTTTAATACTATTTATTGCTAATTAAAAATTATTTATTAATTGAAAACCCTGATTTTAATTACAGAAAATTCACAGAAAATTTCAGAAAATTGCGAAAAATCCCAATTTGAAATTCTTGCAGAATCTGGGGGTTTACAATCTACCCAACTTATAAAAATTTCGTCCTCGAAATTTAAACTTAAGCCATACTCTGTTAACCCTTCATGTACATAAGGCAAGTCCATCGCAACCTCCTCGCGATAATTAAAATCCGAATCATGTCCACTGCAATCACTTCATTATTAAGGTGACCATTTGCTCTAATCAAAATTCAACCTATGGTTATCACTTCTTACTTCCTCAAATTATCCACAGGCAGATTTTAGATTAAGTTCATATAGCATTTTCAAGATTGCACATGACTATGATTTTGCCTCACTGTTCTGACTATCATAATTCCTCTAGAAATGATTCGAGTCTACTAGTATTCACACTGTATGCTTTAGCTTATTAAATTTCATTCACATCCTCAGTAATCCAACTAGGTAGTCCAACCACAAATTTTAATTTGTAATTCGAATCATCAAATTGAAAAAGTAAACTGTAGTCCACCAATGTTCACGTCTGAATCATAATACCCTCTAAATTCAAATTGACGATTTTACTCTCAATATTCAAACTTAAATCATGCACCTAGGATGTAACTATTGGGTCCTCGATATCAATTTATTAATCATCTTAGTCACTCCTCTAAATTTTCAAAAAAAGTTTGGAATGGCTTGCTTCTTCCAATCTAACCTTACTCGGCCACAATCCAAAGGACATTCCCCTCGAGTTGACAACTGCATTGCTACCCAACTTAGAATTTACCCATTCATCACCAAAAGACTATATACTTTAAGAAAATATTCCTTAATATGGTTACTCATGTCATTCAATCCTCGAAATTCAACGCCGATCATATCACATATGATATGTCCTCAATTACGAAAGGTTAGTCCTCAAGTATGTGATCGGCCTAGGTGGCATATCTACTACTATCTATGTATCAAACTTATATCAAGCACAGGATTTCGTCTTCCCGAAATAAGGGAAGACGAAGATCAATAATACGGAGTTCAAGGGTGGGGTGATAGAACAGAAGTATAGGGATCAAGGCGTTTAAAGAATTCTAGTGGGATTTGTCAGGTGGTTATGGATTGAGGTTCTATTCTGGTAGTCATTTATTCGCATGCTCATATTAGTTTAGTTATGAAACTGATACGATATGCTCAGCATGTCTAGGTCAAGTATGTTTGTCTACTAATCACTACGTATCTCAATCCACGTAAAGTAGTCGTGCGAAGTGCGAATCAAAATGCACCAAGGTTGATCAGACCGTAATACACTGATTCTGAACAGATACTTGTATTAGTGTACGCGTCCAATAATACACGTGTCATGAACAAGCCTGATAAAGAGTAAGCTTGCAAAACTAGGCTATAGAATAGCAGCATAAACAAAGTACATCAAAATTAAGTGCGCTAGATGATGATGAAAGGAGGTACAAAATTTAAATTCACATAATAAGCAAAATAACAGAAAACTCTATAATCTCTACAGTTATTAAATATAAAAGCATACCAGGTTATTAGCAAGTTCAAAATTACTAGGTTGGGGCTGAGGTCACGAACCAATAGGCGCGGCTAAACAATACTAGAAGGGTAGCTAAAAGAAATCACTTACGCGCATTAGTGACTCTAAGAGTCTGCACGTTCTCCACGGTCATCGCGTAAGTTTGTCCGTGTTCTTGGAGCAGCGGGACAGTCCTTCACTCGATGTGCTGCTGATCCACAAAGTAGACAAACACCTAGCCTCTTTCTACAATCCTTCCAAATATGACCTTGTTTCCGACAAAAACCACAAATGGGAACTCGTCGGTTCTGCCCTTGAGTTGGATTCATCTGTGGTCGCTTTGCAGCTCTTTCCTGTTGTGCTTGGTCTTGTGCTGACGCATACGGCCGCTTCCGGCTGGACTCGGTCCTTGTGGTACACTCCACAGGTCGCGCTGCAGTAAGAACGTCCTCGTCGAAGGTAATTGCATTTGAACTGCTTGGCTTCCGTGACTCCGAGCTAATTTTGTCGACGAAGTTCTCCGCTTGGTTTTGCTGTGCTTCTTGTTGAACCTTCTGATATGCTTGCATCATTACGTAGAACATGCGGAACATCTGTTGTTCGTCCATAGGCGGTCCCAGTGGGAAGGAAGGCATCGGTGGAGTAGGCTGACTTGCTTGACTGCCTTGTGATGATTGGACGACTGGCATTACATTGTCTTCTTGGTTAACCACGACGGCTTGTGGTGTTCCTGCGCGAGCCTCGTTGCTGGCTGGTGGGTCCATTTTCTGCATTCAAAATAACCAATAAGAGGCGCACAGAAATCAAAGCAGGATGCAAGTCAATAAAATGATTCGGAACCGATATGAATATCAAGAACGATTCAATCAAGTGGATGAGCTTTTCCTAAAATCCTCAATCTTATTGCAGGCCTGTTCGGTCCCTAAGTTGAAACCGAACAATTTAGTCGTTTGACCTGCATGGGCCACCACAAAAACGTGTCACGACCCGCACCCGGTTATTCGGGCACGAGTGCGTGGGCACGTCCAGCCTACGCCGCAGAGTCGGCGGTAGTACGCTGTCTAGGGCATGATTACAGGTAATAAACCTATCTCATCCACAAATAAAGTAAATAGACAAGAAAATTAACAGGAAATAGGAATGCTGATTTATAAAACAGATTGTGATAACAGATCCATAGTTTATACATGAACAGAAGATAAATCGGGGACAAACCCGACTACTGAGCTGAAAAGGGAAAACTAGCTAACTGGCTACTACTCCTCAGAGATAATCTCCCGAGTGGGAACCGGCCTCTCAACTGTGTCACCTGCTACGTCATAGGGATCAGAATAGGTAGGGCAAAGTCCTCATCATCGCCTAAAACAACGGATCCAGTCAGGAAAGGAGCAGAGTACACAATGCACAACAAGATTAAACTAAATATTTATGAAAATTAAGTATTGAATATCATATTGAGAAAATTGCATAGAGGGACATCATTATCTCATAGTTAATGCTGTAAACAGGAATATGAGAAAAGCAGGAAATAAATGAGACAGGAATGAAACTACAACAATCAACAAGAGCCATAACTAGACAAGAAGCTATGTGAGTGAACTTGTGTGTTTAGAATACCTAGTTGGCATGCAGGGGTCTATAAAGTTAAACCGGCCGCCATGGACGGCTATTATTCACGAATAATCGAGATCCGGCTGATGAACAGTCGTGTACCAACAGCTATTATTCACGACACGGGTCAGGGTAAACTACATGCCTTTCAGTATTCTCCCTCCCGACACGAAAAACAAGACATGAATTCCAATATTCAAGACATGAAATATAGTATTCTAACACTACGTGTAATCAGCAAGAGTATTAGTAGAGCAGGGAATTTAATTATCACAATATAAAGATTAACTTGAAGTGCAGGTACTTGCCTGTTGTTTGGATCCGATTAATAGGTCTTGGGGGAAAATATCCAGAGATGAGTCCAAATGCTGAAATAAACATCACCATCACGCTCAGAAGATGTCAAATAGCTAGAAACGCCTGTCCTTGGGTCCAATTTGGAGACAAGGGCGAAAACGACAGTTTCGGGTCAAAACGGGGTCCGCCGTTGGGCCCGCTTTGCACCGAAAAACGTGTCCGGGTCAAAAGTCTCCAAATTCACCAAACTTAGTGTCAACAGGTCAGGAACGCTGATACGAACCCAACGGAACTTCCAAATTTGGATTCCGATGAGCCGAACACAAAATCGCCCGTCGAGCGGGGCCTGTGGGGCCCACGACACGCGATTTCGTCAACGTTCTCGGAATCGAACCAAACTTGACCCACAGGACCAACGTATCGCTACGAGTCCGATGGCGCAAGTTTCGTCTCGATCTGACGAGTGTGCACGAAGTTAGGGTGAATTGCCGAAAAGGCGGATACGGGGCGGTGTCCGCGGATACGCGTTGATTCCGGTGTGCACGCACACCCGAATCAGCTTCCACGAAATCCCACACGTCCGTATCGACGAGGCGCACGTATCTGTGAAGACCGCACGCGACCAAGTCGTCCCGTTTGGCGGGGCGTACTCAGTTCCGGGGTGAAATAGGGTCTGGGTTTTTCCTGTTTTTGGATCGCGGTGTGCGATCACCACAGGACGCGATGCCCCGAACGGTTTGTCCGGACACCGAGAGGGTCATACAGGCTTCACAACGCAATTTGCGGAATTGAAAACGGAGCTACGAGGCAAAAGATACACGCACCTGAAGGGGACCCGAAAATAGGGTCGATCGAGTCCGATACGTGTCCGACACGACACTGTTACTGTGTCCACTGCACAGTAAAGGGGCTAGGGTTTACTGTGTCCGACTCCTGTGTCGGTGGCCGGTGGTCGGCACGGCGGCGGGGAGGCTGGCCGGGGACAGCGCGGTGCGGCGCTGCCGGCGCGGGGAGGCGCGGGGCGGCCGGAGCGCTGCCGGCGCTGCTGCTGCCCGCGGTTGCTGGCGTCGGGGACGGCGGAGCGGGGCGCCGGAGGAGGAGCGGAGGAGAGGGGAGAAGGAGCTGGGCGGCGCCACGGCGAGGCGAGGAGGTCGGCGGGGAGCTTTGAGGCGGCAGCGGCGGAGTAGGGTGGCCGGGGAGTTTGGGTGAGGCGAGGGTGGTGGAGGAGACGGAGGCGGGGGCTTTATAAGGAGGGCGAGGCGGTTAGGGGAGCCGGCCAAGGCGGAGCGGGGGCGACGTGGGCGCGGGGAGCGCGGCGAGCGGGGCGCGGGACGTGCGGCGCTGCGCGCGGTGGCCGGCGCTGAACGCGGGCGGTTAGGGCTGGGTCGCTGCGGGCTGGCGGGTGGCGGGTTGGCGGGTCGGGTCTGACCAACCCGACCCGACCCGAAAGGGCGGCTGGGCTGGGCTGGGCTTCGGCCCACTGGGCCGGGCCGGCCCAGAAGAAAATAAAAATAAAAATATAATATAATATAAATAATAATAATAATATAATAATAATAATAATAAAAACAGTTAATTTAATTAATTAATTAGAAAATTGTTTTTAGGCATTTAAAAAATAGTTCTGAGGTCCAGAAAAATCCAGAAAAATTACCCTAAGTCCAATTTTTCATTTTACACCCAAAAATATTATTTTCATAAGATTTTAATACTATTTATTGCTAATTAAAAATCATTTATTAATTGAAAACCCTGATTTTAATTACAGAAAATTTACAGAAAATTCCAGAAAATTGCGAAAAATCCCAATTTGAAATTCTTGCAGAATCTGGGGGTTTACAGGCGTTGCTTGAGTTGATTCACTCGGATGTCTGCGGTCCTATGAAGACCAAGGATCGGGTGTTGCCCACTTTCAAGGAGTTTCAGGCCTCAATTGAAAGGAAGACGGATAAGAAGCTGCTATGTGTTCGGTCGGATAATGGCGGCGAGTATATCGGTCTCTTTGATGCTTATTGTAGAGAGCAAGTGATACGACACCAGAAGACTCCACCAAAGATACCGCAGCTCAACGGTGTAGCAGAACGGATGAACATGACGCTAATGGAGAGGGTGCGGTATTTGCTGTCAGAAGCAAACTTGCCAGGAAGCTATTGGGGTGAGGCACTTTACACAACTACTTATGTTATTAATTTATCTCCTAGTGCTCCTTTGCAGGGTGATGTGCCTAACAAAGTATGGTACAGCAAAGAGCCGTCATATAATCACCTGCGAGTGTTTGGTTGTAAGGCCTTCGTGCATGTACCGAAGGATGAGAGATCCAAACTTGAGCCAAAGACGAGGCGGTACGTCTTTGTCGGCTACGGTCGGGATGAGTTTGGCTATAGACTCTACGATCCAGTGGAAAGAAAGCTCTATAGAAGCAGGGACGTGGTATTCGTCAAGGATTCTGAGATGCCTTCTGAGGTTGAAGAATTGTCTGAGTTAGAGTTATTTTGTTTCGAGCAGTTTTCAAAGGACAAGACCAACACTCAGGATTCTGAGTTGCCTTCTGAGGCTGTTGAATTGTCTGAGTTAGAGTCAATTTATTTCGAGCAGTTTTCAGAGGACATCGATGTCACGCCGCAATCCCAAAATACCGAGGGACTAGCCACGTGGCAATGGCCAGCAGCACACACCAATGGATAAACCCAATTTAATGGACCCATTAGGGTGTACTTAAGCTGTAGACAACAATAAATAGGTCTACGATACAAGTCACAGTCTAATTCTAATCTCATCCACAGAAGGTAATCACAGATTAATGCCAGAATAATCAAAATAAAATATAATCTAACAAGTCTCAATAAAAAGTGTCTCGGGGAACAACCCGAGAATAAGTTTGATACATTAATTCAATAGACAGGAAATAAAGTAACAAGAAACAGAAATAACTGAGTATATAAAGCCAATACTCAGGAGAAATCCTCTGGCACGACCTCGTCCTTGGGTTCTGGTACTGCTCCAATGTATGCTCCTGTCCCGTACACCTCGGGATAGATTTTCTCTGATAAACCTGGAGACACAATCCGGATCCAGGTCCTCAGGGGACATAGCAAGGTACAAGAATAACTCAAGCCAAAATATATGCAGTACAGTAATAAATAAATCAATAGGTTAGACTATGTAACCAGCTATGTGATATGCAAATGAGAGCATTAATCATACTCAGGCTGAGACTACTATAGGCTCTGTATCGGGGAAACCTATAGCAGCATTTTCTCGAAGGGCCAATAAATGTGCCAAAGCTCTGTGTCAGATTCTAAGGCACCTCCAGTAATGTAATATATATATATAATCAGCCTTTCGTATGGTAAGTCTCTCCCCACCCAATGTAATCACACGTCTCATGTCCACGATGTCTCATGTCCATGTCACGCAAGATCATGACCTCTAACTGATGCAGTGAGTCATAATGATAGCTAAGCATATGCAATAAAGTCTATGTCACAAATCCTGTAACCTATACAGAATCACCAGAAATAACTCAGAAGATTCTATCTAATGAACAGTGTCAGGTGTCCTATGGTATGACGTACTTGATAATACAAGCACGAAGATATATATAGTATCGCGATATCAATCTCTCGGTGACGTTACACAACTCCGCGTACGACGTTGGCACCCGAATATTATTCGGACGCTAAGCAATGTCACACGGTCCTAGGTTGAACATTTATATCAAGAGTATATTTATATGTACAAAGAATTTAAACAAATACTGTAACAGGAACCACTGCAAGTTGGCAAGGTACACTTGCCTGGGGTTTGGTTTCTAACTGCTACTCTGGTATCAGCAGGATCTACAGGTACTCCTCCGGTTGCTGAAATAAACATTAGCAACATGTTCAGAAGATATCAAATAGCTAGAATTGCACGTCCATAATTTCAATTTGGACACATGGGCAAAATTAACAGTTTCTGGTCAAAGTGGGGTCCACTTGTGGCCCACTTCGCACCGAAAAATATGCCAGAGATAGTGTTCTCCAAATTCGTCAAACTTAGTGTCTACAAGTCCAGAACGACGATACGAACCCAACGGAATGTCCAAAAATGGATTCCGATGACCTGATCACAAAATCGCCCGTCAAGTGGAGCCGTGGGGCCGACGATACGAAATTTTGTCAACGTTCTCAGAATTGAACCAAACTTGGGTCACAGGACCAGAAAAATGCTACGAATCCAATGGCACAAGTTTCGTTTCGAAACGACGAGCACACATGAAGTTACAACGAGTTTCAGAACAGGGCCGATACGGGACGTTGTTGACGGATACGTGTTGATTTCGGTGTGCACGCACATCCAAATCAACTTCCGTGAAATCTCACACGTCCGTATCGACGGTGCGCACCTTTCGGTAAAGTTCACACACGACCAAGTCGCCTCGTTTAGCGGGACGTACCCAGTTCCAAAAAAATCAGGGTATTAATTAACCAAGTTTTTGTCCATTTTCACCCGCGAATTAATCACAATCTACAATACCAAAAATAGAACAAAAATAGGTTTTTAAAACTTGGTCATAAGGTCTAAATTACTGTTTAAGCGGATTTTGAAAACAGTTAACAGGTTGCACGCAAAATGGTCGTGAACTTGCGAGTTCGGGACGATTTCTGAATTTTTAGAAATTGGGAATTATTTTCCTGTTTTTGCGTCGTAGTTTGCAACCGACACAGGACGCGATACCCCGAACGAGTTACACGGGTTTTGAGAGGGTCACGCAGTCTACGTGCATGATTCGACAGAATGGAAAATGGATCAACGTATAGGGAGTTACGAGGCTGGGAAGACAGGTACCTTGCTGAGAATTTTTGACAGGACGACGCGGCGGCGGCTGCGGAATGGCGGAGCTCGGCCGGCGGCGTGGGTTGCTGTGCTATGGTGGCGGCGCTGGGGTCGCCGAGGGCTCGTCATCTGTGGTGGGGGAAGGAGTCGGTGGGGCGTCGGGGTGGGCCGAGATGGTGATGGCGGTGGCGGTGGTTCGATGGAGGCGGTGGTGGCAAAGGACTTATATAGAGAAGGGGAGAGGGAGAGGGAGAGGGGGAGCGGGGAGGCCGGAGCAGGGGGGACATGGGGCCTTGGGGCGCCGGAGGCGGGGTCGTGGCGGTCGTGCCGGCGGAGGGGGCGGGGGAATCGGGGGTCGTGGGTGAACAGGGGGGGTTAGGGTCACTGGCGGGTACGGGTCGGGTAGAGTCGGGTCGGGTCGGGTCGGGTCGGGATCCGATCCGACCCATTAGGTCTAGGGTCCGGGTCAGTTTGGGTTGTGTTGGGTTGGTCCGGTTTAGTCCGGTTCAACCAGGTTTAGCTCGTTTCAGCCTGGTTTAATTAAAACGGGATTTTTAGCTATTTAAAAATAGTTTTTGAGCCCAATAAATTCCAGAAAAATTACACAACACCTAATAATTATTAATACACCCAAAAATATAATTTTTGTAATATTTTAATAATTATTTTAATCCATCAAAATATTAATCCCTGAAGGACATTTTTAATAATTAATTAAAAATTACTGAAAAATCCAGAAAATTTATTAATTTTTTTTAAAAAAAATATGGTGTTACAATCTACCCACCTTAAAAAAATTGCGTCCTCGCAATTAAAAAAATAACCGACAGCAGAGATGACGCGGTTGTAAGACATGTTCGAAGCACGACACAAACAAAGAATCATGATCAAGGAGAAACCGAAAGATGAGGGTTAAGAAAAACACCTAAAGTATTTCCCTAAACAATGAAAGTTAGGTAATTCAAGAGTAAAGAAATCTGGTTAGAGCAAGGAAAACTACAGCTTAGGAAAACTAAGTTATTAATCACTAACAAGTTCAAAATACTAGGTTTAAGGCTAAGGAAATGATCTAACAGGCACGTGCTAAAGTATTACAAGGAATAGATAGCTATAAATAACTTAAATCTTACGCTCATTTGCTACTCCACGAGTCTGTGCGTCCTCCATCGTCATCGCATAAGCTTGTCCGCGTCCTTGTGGTAGTGCCCTCTGCTGTTGCTGGGCCTACTAGAAGAGTGCTGCTCGAGGTGCCAAGGGTGGCCCCGGCTGATATCCTTCTGGTGCTGGTGAAGCTTGTCAATTTACTATCGGTTCTCCTTCTCGAGGCTTAGGGTAGTCCCTCACTGAATGCTGATTAGATCCGCAAGCTAAACATAATCCCAATTTACGTCTACACTCCTCAACATGGCCTACCTTGCCACAGTAGTGACAAGTAGGAAGGGTTAGGAATTTGGATACATCTCCCTGTGGTGCTTGATGCAGGTGAGATTTATTTGCAGCTTCTCCATGTGGTGCTCTGGCTGGTGCCGACGGGAATAGCCGCTTAAGGCCGGATTCTCTCCTAGTGACGCGCTCCATACGTCGTACTACAGCAAGGACGTCCGTGTATGAAGTAGGTACAACGGATCCGATCAATCTTTGTAGCTCAAAGTTTAGTCCGTCGAAGAACTTCTCAGCCTTCTCCTCTTCGGTCGGAATCAGAGTAGGGACGAAGCGACCCAAATGGATGAATTCTGTATTGTACTCCTCCACTGTCATCTTGTCTTGAGTGAGGCGATTGAACTTGTCCCGAAGTTCTGATCGAGCAGTAGATGGAATGTACATCTCCTGAAAGAGTCTGGAGAACTCCTCCCAAGTGACTCGGTCTGGTCCGAGCCGTGTCTCCTCAGATAGCCACCAATGATGTGCATTGCCCGTCAACTGCATCCGGGCGGCAATCATCCAATGCTCTCTTGGAAGCTCAGCTGCTTCTAATTGATATTGAGTGTTTGTGAGCCACTCATGAACTTCAGTTGGATCCTCCTTGCCAGAAAAAGTGCGGGGCTTCAGTTGGCAAAAATCGGTGATAGAGCCCGTCGATGACCGTCGAGCTGGTAGGTTCGCCTGCTCCAGTGCAGTCACTATGCTATTTCTCAGATTCTCTGCCTCGTGACGCTGAGCCTCTTGATAAATCTACTGTTGAGCTTGCATCATTGCGCAGAACATTTGGAATATTTGTTGACCATCCATAGGCTGTCCTGGTGGAAAAGGAGGCATCTGTGGAGTAAACTGCGGCGGTGGTGGTATATCGTCTCGCCGAAATCTTGAGGTAGGTCGACCTGCTTGATGGCTTTGTTGTGCTGATTGACCTCCATCCACTGGTGTCACTTCATCGTCGTAGGTGACTACTGCAACTTGTGGTGTTCCTGCGGGAGTCTCGTCGCATGCTTGTGAATCCATTACTCTGCATCCAAAATAAACTATGAGAAGCGTACAGAAGAATCAAGGCATGATGCAAGTCAATAAATTATTTTGAAGTCGATATAAAGGTCAAGAATGAATCAATCAAGTGGATGAGATCCTATAACTTATCATATCCTTGTCGCAGGCTTGCTCAGTTCCTTAGTTAAAACTGAAATAATTTAGTCGTAGACCTGCATGGGCCACCACAAAAACCATGTCACGCCCCAGTCCCAAATACCGAGGGACTAGCCACGTGGCAATGGCCAACAGCACACACCAATGGGCAAACCCAATTTAATGGACCCATTAGGGTGTACTTAAGATGTAAACAACAATAAATATGTCTACGATACAAGTCACAATCTAATTCTAATCTCATCCACAGAAGGTAATCACAGATCAATGCCAGAATAATCAAAATAAAATATAATCTAACAAGTCTCAATAAAAAGTGTCTCGGGGAACAATCCGAGAATAAGTTTGATACATCAATTCAATAGACAGAAAATAAAGTAACTAGAAACATAAATAACTGAGTATATAAAGCCAATACTCAGGAGAAATCCTCTGGCACGACCTCCTCCTCGGGTTCTGGTACTGCTCTAATGTATGCTCCTGTCTCGTACACCTCAGGATAGATCTCCTCTGATAAACCTGGGGACACAATCCGGATCCAGGTCCTCAGGGGACATAGCAAGGTACAAGAATAACTCAAGCCAAAATAAATGTAGTGCGGTAATAAATAAATCAATAGGGTAGACTATGTAACCAACTATGTGATATGCAAATGAGAGCATTAATCATACTCAGGCTGAGACTACTATAGGCTCTGTGTCGGGGAAACCCATAGCAACATTTTCTCAAAGGGCCAGTAAATGTGCCAAAGCTCTGTGTCAGAGTCTAAGGCACCTCCAGTAATGTAATATATATATATATATATATATATATATATATATATATATATATATATATATATATATAATCAGCCTTTCATATGGTAAGTCTCTCCCCACCCAATGTAATCACACGTCTCATGTCCACGATATCTCATGTCCATGTCACGCAAGATCATGACCTCTAACTGATGCAGTGAGTCATAATGATAGCTAAGCATATGCAATAAAGTCTATGTCACGAATCCTGTAACCTATACAGAATCACCAGAAATAACTCAGAAGATTCTGTCTCATGAACAGTGTCAGGTGTCCTATGGTATGACATAATTTATAATGCAAGCACGAAGATATATATAGTGTCGCGATATCAATCTCTAGGTGACGTTACACAACTCCGCGTACGTCGTTGGCATCCGAATATTATTCGGACGCTAAGCAATGTCACACGGTCCTAGGTTGAACATTTATATCAAGAGTATATTTATATGTACAAAGAACTCAAACAAATACTGTAACAGGAATTACTATAAGTTGGCAAGGTGCACTTGCCTGGGGTTTGGTTTTCAACTGCTGCTCTGGTATCAGCTGGATCTGCAGGTACTCCTCCGGTTGCTGAAATAAATATTACCATCATGTTCAGAAGATATCAAATAGCTAAAATTATTTGTCCATAAGTCCAATTTGGACACAGGGGCAGAATTGACAAGTTCTGGTCAAAGTGGGGTCCACATGTGGCCCACTTCGCACCAAAAAATATGCCAGAGATAATATTCTTCAAATTTGTCAAACTTAGTGTCTACAAGTCCAGAACAACGATACAAACCCAATAGAATATCCAGAACTGAATTCCGATGAGCCGATCACAAAATAGCCTGTCAAGTGGAGCCGTGGGGCCCACGATACGGGATTTTGTCAACGTTCTCAGAATCGAACCAAACTTGTGTCAGAGGACCAAAAAAATGCTACAAATCCAAGGGCGCAAGTTTGGTTTCGAAATGACAAGCACACACGAAGTTACAACGAGTTTCAGAACAGGACCGATACGGGACGTTGTTGACGGATACGCGTTGATTCCGGTGTGCACGCACATCCATATCAATTTTTGTAAAATCCCACACGTCCGTATCGATGGCGCGCACCTTTCGGTGAAGTTCGTACACGACCAAGTTGTCTCGTTTAGCGGAACGCACCCAGTTTCAAAAAAATCAGGGTATTAATTAACCAAGTTTTTTGCCATTTTCACCCACGAATTAACCACAATCTACAACACCAAAAATGGAACAAAAATAGGGTTTTAAAACTTGGTCATAAGGTCTAAACTACTGTTCAAGTGGATTTTGAAAATAATTAACAGGTTGCACGCAAAACGTTCGTGAACTTGCGAGTTCGGGACGATTTCTGAATTTTCAGAAATTGGAAATTATTTTTCTGTTTTTGCGTCGCAGTTTACGACCGACACAGGACGCAATACCACGAAAGAGTTGCACGAATTTCGAGAGAGTCACGCGGTCTACGTGCAGGATTCTACAGAATGGAAAATGGGTCAACGTACAGGGAGTTACGAGGCTGGGAAGACAGGTGCCTCACTGAGGATTTTTGACAGGACGACGCGGCGGCGGTTGCGGCTGCGGGATGGCGGAGCTCGGCCGGCGGCGTGGGTTGCTGTGCTGCGGCGGCGGTGCTGGGGTCGCCGAGGGCTCTTCGTCGGCGGTGGGGGAAGGAGTCGGCGGGGCGTCGGGGTGGGCCGAGATGGTGATAGCGGTGGTTCGATGAAGGCGGTGGTGGTGGAGGGCTTATATAGAGAAGGGGAGAGGGGGAGCGGGGAGGCCGGAGCAGGGGGGACGTGGGGATGTGGGGCGCTGGAGGCGGGGTCGTGGCGGTCGTGCCTGCGGAGGGGGCGGGGGAATCGGGAGTCGTGGGTGAACGGGGGAGGGGGTTTGGGTCACTGGCGGGTCGGGTCGGGTAGAGTCGGGTCGGGTCGGGATCCGATCCGACCCATTAGGTCTAGGGTCCGGGTCGGTTTGGGTTGGGTTGGTCCGGTTTCGTCCGATTCAACCCGGTTTAGCCCGGTTCAGCCTGGTTTAATTAAAACGGAAGTTTTTAGCTATTAAAAAAATATTTTTTGAGCCCAATAAATTCCAGAAAAATTACACAACACCCAATAATTATTAATACACCCAAAAATATAATTTTTGTAAATTTTAATAATTATTTTAATCCATAAAAATATTAATCCCTGAAGGACATTTTAAATAATTAAATAAAAATTACCGAAAAATCCAAAAAATTCATTAAATTTTTTTTAAAAAAAATAGGGTATCACAATCGCAGAGGATTCAGTTATGGGGAGCCAGTATATGGAGTTGCTCCCAATCTTGATCATCAGCCTGCTGTTGGTGGTCATGGTGACCCTCAGGAGGATGAGCATGCCGAGGAGGCAGTTCCTGGAGGGGAGGAGGCTGTAGATATACAGCCAGCACCAATGGTTCCGTTGAGGAGGAGCTATAGAGAACGTCTACCATCTACGAGATACTTACCGGGTGAGTATGTGCTATTGACTGACGGGGGAGAACCCAAAATTTTTGCAGAGGCTACGAAAGACGAACACAGGCAGGAGTGGATGGAGGCCATGCAGGAGGAGATGAGTTCCTTGGAGGACAACTCTACTTATGATCTGGTACGATTGCCAAAGGGCAAGAATGCTTTGAAGAATCGATGGGTGTTCAGAGTGAAGAAGACAGATGACGTTACTCGCCCTCGATACAAAGCGATGCTGGTAGTTAAAGGCTGCGGTCAGCGAAAAGACGTAGTTTATGATGAGATCTTTTCGTCAGTTGTCAAGCAGTCGTCTGTACGGGTGGTGCTAGCATTGGCAGCCAGTTTTGACTTGGAGGTCGAGCAAATGGACGTGAAGACGATATTCCTCCACGGTGATCTTGAGAAAAAGTTGTACATGGAGCAGCCAGAGAAATTCTGTGAGAAAAAAAAGTCACATTTGGTCTGTCGGTTGAGGAAGAGCATGTATGGTCTGAAACAGGCTCCGAGACAGTGGTACAGAAAGTTTGAGTCATTTATGGGGGAGCATGGATATGGACGATTGACGTCGGATCATTGTGTTTTTGTGAGGTACTTCGCCGAGGATGATTTTATCATTTTGTTTCTTTAGGTTGATGACATACTGTTGGTGGGTCGGAATGCCACCAGGATAGCAGAGTTGAAGCGCCAACTGGGCGCGGCCTTCTCTATGAAGGATTTGGACGCAGCGAAGACTATTCTTGGAATGGAGATCAGCAGAGAGAGAGTCCAAGCTGCTACACTTGTCCCAAAAGAAGTATATTTATAGGGTACTTCAGTGTTTCGGGATGGACTGGTCGAAGAAAGTGAGTAACCCCCTTACGGCTCACTTTAAGTTCACTGAGGAGCAGTGTCCATCTACCGAGGATGAGAAGGAAGATATGGAGCGAGTTCCATATGCCTCGGACGTGGGGAGTCTTATGTATGCTATGGTATGTACGAGGTCAGATATTGCTCATGCAGTTGACACAGTTAGCAGGTATACTTCCAATCCTGGAAGGGTACATTGGAGTGGGGTTAAGTGGATTCTAATATATCTTCAGGGTACTGCCGATTGGAGACTTTTATTTGGTGGTGACGAGCCGAAGCTGGTTGGATATACCGACGCTGATATGGCTGGAGATGTAGAGACGAGGCGATCGACTTTGGGCTATGTGATGATGTTTGCTGGTGGAGCAGTATCGTGGCAGTCGCGTTTACAGAAGTGTGTTGCCTTGTCGAAGACAGAGGCAGAATATATTGCAGCGACGGAGGCTTGCAAGAAGTTGCTGTGGATGAAGAAGCTGCTGCAAAAAATTGGGCTAAAGCAGGAGCAGTATCTTTTGTTTTGTGATAGTCAGTGTTATTCACCTTGTGAAGAATCATACATTTCATAGCCGGTACAAGCATATTGACCCGGTATCATTGGATACGGGATGTGGTTGACAAGAATGAAGCAGCACTTGAGAAGATTCATACAGATGAAAATGGAGCAGATATGTTCACAAAGGTTCTACCAAGGGAAAAGTTTGAGTACTGCAGGCGGATCGTCAGGATGACGACCCCCTCCACATAGTTGTGAAGGGGGAGATTTGTTGGAGTGGATGGGGTTCCCAACCTATGTGAAAAATACTCTGGAGTAGGATTGAGTATTTCTACACATAATAGGAATACCTCAATTTATTTGGATTGGATATTCCTAAATATAATAGGAATATCTCAATAGGTTTGGATTGGATATTCCTACATATAATAGGAATATGTCAATGGATTTGGATTTGGATTAGATATTCCTATTTATATTAGGAATGCTAGTTGTGGGTTTGAGGCTATATATATGTGTCTCCTGGTCCTAAAATATATCTCTCTCTCTAAAAAAAAAATAGCAACAAGGAGAGAAAATGAGGCAAGAGTGCCATTGCAACATTGTGGAGGAGAAAGAAGGATTGGAGACCTTTCGAAGAAGGAAATCAGTTTCAGGTATTTCTTGTTGTCTTTCTTCTTCGTGGTTATAATCTATTTTCTGTTCTAAAAGAGTTGTGGTGATCCGTTTGGATCGGTGAGAAGTTTATAAGGAGTCGGTGTATTTCTTATTCCATTAGTGGAAGCTTTTCAGGGTTGGACTCCGATTGTCCCGTGATTTTTTCCGCAAGAATTTTCCAACGTCAAAAATTTCTCTGTCTGCGATTTTTGTTTGACGTTTTTGGTTTATACATTTTGCTCGGTTCTTTCGCAGGTACTCTCTGATTTGGAAAACGGTTTCCGCACTTTCGTTCCCAACATAAATGTATGCTCCGAGCTAGATTATTTTGTTCGTATTCGGTTAAGAATATGGCTACAAGTGAATATAAATCAATCATTTTAGGATTCAGTTGGATTTGAATTATGATTGGATTATTCGTATTAACTTATGGTGATACAAATATAGATCCACTCCATTATCCAAATCCGAGCCTAAATAAATATATTAATATTAATATATCAAAGCTTCTAACCCTTTATAGGGTTCTCTTTGTAACTAAATATATTATATTTGAAGTATATAACATTAAACCGAATTTAACTGACTCTTGTGGTCAGTGAGAAGAGGTATAACTTTTCTGTCTAGACAGACGGTCTCGGGATCAAAACGTGAAGAAAATGTATAACAGTGAATCCAAATAACATGCAACACAGCGTACACAAAATCTCGTGCGTATCGTCGGACATCTAATATATATATATATATATATATATATATATATATATATATATATATATATATATATATATATATATATAACATTACGAAAAATAAATAAATTAATAGTTAACTAAACTTGTTTGAAATTATTAATTTTCTTAAGAATCCAAACTTTAAGTTTTCTCCAAAATACTATTATTTTGTATTCGTTTGTTTTACTGATATCCGTTACATAATATATTTAATCCAAACATGAATCCATTTTCTCCGAATATGTTATTGATTTTCATATCCAAACAACATCGTATCCATATTCGTATTCGCATTCGATCTTAAAATATATATTAGGGTCTGATTTATTAAGGGCCAAGATGTATGTGAATTTTCTTTGTTTCTATCTGGCTTTTTTTATATTCATTTTGTGGCATTGAGTCCAGAATAAATGTTCTCTCTATATTTTTGGAGCATGTTTTCTCTAACCGCAGTCACGTTATTGCATATATTAGACCATAGCTATTAGTATGATCATGTATGATTTAACACTCTGGTATTGTAGCATTTTGTCCTACTAGTTTCATGTTCATATGCGATATAGTATTTGGGATATCTTAATATTTTTCATGTATGATATACGCTTGTATTTGCTGTTGATGGATTGAGAGTTAAAATTTGTCGATGTCTCTTGAATGTTAAAGTTTTCTTACTTGTCAATTTGGACGGCCATGATCTTCTTACGACGACCTGGTGTACTTCGTATGGTATAGATGGACTCGTCCGTTCTCGCTTTTCAGTATTTTAGTTTTGAAATGTGACATACAATTACGAAATTTGACCACATCAAATTATAAATAATTTTACAATCGAACGAAATCATGATGAAATCAAGCTACGACTAGACCCATGCTAGTTAGATATTTAGTTGCACTCTATCTTTCGTTGAGTTATATTAAGAATATTGTGTAAACCTACAAGTACAAAGCATTAAATGTAAATACAACAAAGTTGCAAATGTGATTCCTTTAAAAGAATCTTGAAGAGGATTTAAATTTGATTAAGCGTAGTTGGATTGTATTAACGCTTCATTTGAGACTATGCGATGCCAATCATTTATTTGGCACTGAAATGAGTTTTCTTCGAACAACATTCTGAAAAAAAAAAAAAATATATTTGAATAAACGGCAATAATCCAAACAATCATAAGCCTAAAGCTTAATTTACTTACAATTATGGGTGTTCAAGATTACGGTTTAGTTATTGTTCTTTTTAAATATAATTTTCATTAATTAGTGGTTATGACTTACAACTTGAATTAACATCGGACTCGAATCCTAATATGTATAATTTATTTATTTGTTCTTGTTTTTGTTATTCATGTAGGTTTATATAAAATATTTTAAAAAGGTTAAATTTGGAGGTTAGTGAGATTTTTTTTTTTTTTTTTTTTACATTTAGGATAGTAAAAACAAAAGCTGGAGTCACAAAGATTTATAATATAAAATTAACTACATATTAAATTGATTTCGATCTCGTTAAATATGGATATTATTCCATACTTTTTTGTCTGTTGGCTAAAATAAAAAATTAACTGCCTTATTGCATTAACATAAACAATATATGCTTTTGAAATATATAAATCGACATGGCCGGTCCTGAGTTCATGCGGACCTTAGACGAACCTTAGACGAACCTTCAACATAAACATAAACATTTTTTTTATAATGTAAAAAAAAATTTGAAATAAAGGTAAATTAAAAACAAAAATATTGCCACAAAAAATTGAACCTAGGAACTTCTAGTATACAAGTCTAACATAATAACCACTACACCACAATTGTTTTGTGTTAAAATAAATCCATAATATATATATTAGTTCTATTTTAGATACAAGATTATTAATATATATATTTAAATTATTATTTTTTGCTCTCCAACTCTATGGGCCCTAGACAGTCGTCCTGACTATCCTAGGCAGGGCCGACCCTGCCCTTTATACAAATTGTATTCTATAAAGAAGTATAAGTTGACTTAAATCTTCTTTAATGGTTATCCCTATTTTTTGAATTTATGTTTCTAAGCCTCCATATCCCCCCCCCCTCTCTCTCTCTCTCTCTCTATATATATATATATATATATATATATATATATATATATATATATATATATATATATATTTGAAAAAAGGAATATGAGCCATATGTTCATATTCCTACATGAACCAATGCATATGTGGACCAATAGAAATGGAGTATACTAGTGCACATGACTGCACATGGGATGTAGCAGCCTATGACTCATATCCCATTTACCTATATATATATATATATATATATATATATATATATATATATATATATATATATATGAAAAAAATGGATATGAGACATAGACTCATATTTCTACATGAGTCAATGCACATGTAGACCAATAGGAATGAAGTGTACTAGTGCACATGGGTGCACATGGGATGTAAAAATCAGTTTCTATTGGTCCACATGTGCACGACTGATATAGAAATATGAGTCTATGACTCATATCCCGTTTACCCATATGTGTCTGTTTTATTAATATCCTACATCTTATTTAAGAAGGTTTTTATGTGTCAATTATATTTATCCATATAAAAAAAATCAAGTATAGGAAAAAATTATTGTGGGATGCATATTCAAATAACACAGATAAAGAAAACCTTTATTAATGACTACAAATAGAGTCCCAAGTAGAACCATGGCACTTTTTACCCTAGAGAAAAATTCAGTTGCAGAATTTCGAAGGAAAAATCTTGTAGAAGGCCTTAGTTAACAAAACTCTTATCGACTTTATTGACAATAAGTTTACAAATCGACGTGCATACTAGGTGTGCATCGGTCAATGATTAATCTATTTGATCACAACCATAGTCGAACCAAAGTAAATCGATTTTGAAATAATCACAGTCAAACCAAACCAACCGACTGATCGGTTCAGTTTTGAAACCAACCAACTTGGTCCGATTGGACTTGGCTTAGCTGATCGGTTTTTATAGTAAGAACACAATCAATCACATATCCAATCAATCACATATCCAGTACATATCATAATAGTGTATATGTGATAGTGAGAGCGAATAAGTATAACATCAAAATATTTCAGGAAGTATGCCACCATAATACTAAATTAATATATAAATAATCTATATATATATATATATATATATATATATATATATAAACATCACAAACAGATATATAAACAATGATTTTTTGATGATGCTATCTGTATAAACTGTGGCCTGACAGGTTGCCGTTGGATGGAGTATAGACCGGATCCATTGGACCCTGCTTATTTACAGACGTGGATTCGATTTGGTTCGAATTTAATCAATTTTTTAAATAATTAAATCCTAACCAAACTAAACCGGCCGGTTATTCATAAAATCTAGCCGATTTAATCCGACCAGACCAAGATCGATTCGATTTGATCCGGATAAATTTTGTCAGTTCGACCAAAATGTGCACATCCTGTGCACGTCTACTAACATTACAGATGTTTCAAATCACTAATAATTTGATGTGCATAAAAGCTTTGATGGGACCAACTAAGGGCTGGGTTGAGCTCCACTATTTGATAATGCATGGAAACTATAGAATAAAACAGTCCAGAGCTGCTGTTCACAAATTACTGTCCACACACTTATTTTTTTCTATATTAGCTCGTGGGTTCCATAATTTTGATTTGATGAGACCCATAAACTAATAGAGAAGACGGATTTAGGAATACTAGTTTGTTGATAGTAGACCTGGACTCGGAATAAAGTAGGAGTGTAACTCGGACGGACTAAACTCGAGTCCGATCGGATACCCGTTAATAGGTTGGGTTAGAGTTGAAAATACTTGAATTCGAACTCGAATTTGGATTAAAATATTTGAATCCGATAAAAAATCGGTTTAGACTCAAGTTCATGTGTTGGATTACCTAATTGACCAAAAATCCGATATATATATATATATATATATATATATATATATATATATATATATATATATATATATATATATATGTTTCATATTTTTTAAATAATAAGTTTAAATCCTAAATTTTTTACACCCAAACTTTTCAACTTCTTATCTTAAATCTCATTTCAGTTAGTATTTTGTAATGATTGGGACTTGATTGCTATTTTATTATGTGTTTAATAGTACTCTTATTTAAAATAATTTTTAATATTATATTAGAATTCGATAAATTCGATGGACTCAATCCAAACCGAGTCCAATCCGCTCCTCCGGACTTGATTTTGGACTACATATGTTGAACTTGAGATTGGATCGAACTGGGACTCGGATTAGACTAATAATTTATCGAATTTGATTCGGATTGAGTTCTAGTCTGGCGCAACCCGATCCAATTGCACCTCTAGAATAAAGAAGCCAACAATAGACAGGAGACCACGTGGAGGGGGCCTGTCAGAGCTAAACTGAGGTAAGGAGAGTCCAAAGAGCCAACACAGCTGTCTCTACGTCCTCTACGATGTCGCCAACTCGAGTTCGTTGGCTAACCGTACGTACAATCATACGCGCGTCCGAGTCATGTGACGTTCATTGTTAGGTAATTATGTGTACTAATACTACTTGTACTCTCTCTCAAACTTTTCGTTATTTAGTTCATTATAGTAGGCTCATTCCTTTAATATGTCGCCAACTCGAGGAAATATGTTAAGGAGGTTTGACGTCGGTAGGGCCCGTCCCAAAACATTTGAAGGTGTAGCATAACAATTTAAAAAGTCCTCAATTTACATATTCGGTTTTGTATATTTTATTTTGCAAGGAAAAAAAGAAGAAGAGAGTTGATGATATGGACAGAATATAATGGATTTATCAAACAACAAAGATCATGACGTTGATTATTAAGCTAGTTTCGGAAGATGCAATATGCATATCAATAGTGCTACGTTGCCCATCCTTAGGGGTGACTGCTGTAGTGTCCCGTTTTCCCTTTTCGGTGGGTGCAACTAAGAAATACTTGCTATCGTTCGATTGGGACAGAATGAATCAAGATCATTTTCTCGTTATGGATTGGTTTCTTCGGAATCAAGTCTCGCATTCAGCGGATCGTGCCTCAAGGAAGGACTCGGCAGCAGAGTCGCGAGGGGCCATTCCGTTGCGTTAGTTCCGTTGCTCATTTTCGATGTCGCTTGATTGCTTTCTTATTGGTTTTGTGACTTGCGTTTTCTTGAACGGTTTCGATGAATTTCGTTGTTTTCGTTCTTTGAACTTCGTATTTCGTATCGAATTCTGGTAGACCGAGGCAGGAGATATTGTTCATCTTTTGATGCGTGCAGGTGATCGAATAGGCGATGCGCGAACGGAGTCTTGAAGATCTCCCCTTTCTCTTCCCCGATTCACCAACTTGTGAGTGGTCTTACTTTCGATTAGCTCACTTCTTCCAAGTTTTTACTCTTACTAATCCGACTCTTGCATTCCGATCAACGATACCATAATAATAATAATAACTGAGTCAAGATAATAAGAAGTAAACTTGGAACACTTATGCTTGTCATACGAAATCACCGAACAATCATATTGTTGCGTGCTTGCCGCTATGCATTTATATATATATATATATATATATATATATATATATATATATATATATATATATATATATATATATATTATGCTTCAGTTGTAGCTAGAATTAATTCATCTATAACTGTGTAGTATGTAGTACATAATATGCAATGTGATCACTTTAGCAGGTAGGCTATGCCATCGCACTGTGCTAAAGTAATTATGTTCATTCTGATGTCTTGAAATGCTTTATATGTTAACTTAGTTTTGAGATGTCGTATGGCTAGAAACAACTTGTGCAAAAGGTTTAATTCCTGCAAACGGTCACCGGGACAGTGAGACAGATTTGTCCCGGGCGGAACAACAGTATAGCAGTGCTAACAGATTATCACAGGTGAGTCGGGGACTTGTGGTGGGGCTTGCTACCTACGCTGCAAGGAGCGACGTCTATCCAGACTATAGTCCATGATAGCTTGTAATGACAGAGACCCATACGTATATTTAAACTATCCAAGCTAACTATGTCTTCGTTGAAGGGAAGGTCATGGTAAGTTTTGTGCAGGTGATTCAGACAACGGCAGGTAAAAGTCACATAATGGTGGCATATTTTATTTCAGCCATTTCATATCTATTGCATGTAGTAACTTGAACTAAGGCAAGATAGAAAGACCACAATAATAATTTGTATGCTTCACATGAATATTGCATCGATTTGGTGAGTTTGGTTAGCTCACCCTTGTAGAAGCATGAAAAATATGCATTCATGCGTCCAACAATCATGCGCCCCAAAGTAAAGCTTAGAAGAGATTGGGCCGCATAATCACCCTACATCCCAATAAGGCGATATCAATGCGTCTCAATCAGTCGAAACAGCTTTGGCCGCAGATGGACCGAACGTAGCATCCTAGCAACATGATCGTCTCTGACACAGAGTCCTGACAAAGATAATTTTTTGAATGTCTCAAAAGACGTGAACACACTAAACGACACAAGTCTCACGTCAGCACATAAATTTACTCTGGATGGATGTGCAGCGCCACGTGTACAGCACAACGGGTCCCATGCATCCCAGACTCCATGCATTCCATGCATCTCTGGCCCCATGCGTCCCAGACTCTATGCGTTCCATACGTCTCTGGCCCCATGCGTCCCAGACTCCATGCGCCACATGTGTTCGTGGCTCCATGTGTCCCAGGATCCATGCGGTCCGTGCGTCTTTGGCCCCATACATCCCAAATTCTATGCTTCCCATGTGTCTCTGGCCACATGTGTTTCAAACTCCATAACCAAATATTGCTTTACAACATGAGTGATTCTCTCCAACCAAGTGTGGACCATGTGTCAAGCTGACCAAGTCACACCCACAAAGGACGAGAACCACCCAGATATTCAGCAACAGAAAATCCCAACAAGAACCCACGTGATATCCTGACCCACTCACGGTTACAGCTGCACCTTATTAAGGAGGCACACATGGCACCATCTATCATTCATGCGGTCCAACATATGTGCGCCCAAGGATGACTATATATACCCGGGTGTCCTACCCAAAAGGAGAGGATAGACATGGGTCGCCCAACACACACACACACACACACACACACACACACACACACACACACACAGAGAGAGAGAGAGAGAGAGAGAATAACGAGATGAGCAAAGAGAGAACATAAGCTTCTTCACCATGTATCGGATCATCAACGGAGTAAAGGAGCCGCCACAGCACTCCTTGTCCACCGTCACACCTCAGATCAAAATATTGTACTTAGATTATTTTGTTTAGGATTCTTTGTACTCTTTTTCTTTCCTTAAATACAAAGTTTTCAAGAACACATTTAATGACGAACAAGATGACGACTCTGCTAGGGACTTCTTTCTCCTCTGATGAAAAAGTTATGATGTAATCTGACGCAGCTAAGCTCGGATCAACTCAAAGAATGCTGGTGGTCCGCTTCGACTAACATGCTTTCGAAGAGATACTCTCGGAGGGAAGCGCAAGTCCATCTCCAAGGCTAGCAAAGCCTAAGAAGACCTGCATGACGAGGGTTGCAAAGGCTGATGTACCTCACCCAACTGCGGAGCATGCGCTCCCTGACTCTTTCTCTACCGCAGGGACAGCACATCATGCGTCCATTGCTTATGCAGCAGCCCCTTCTAACAAGAAGGGTGCTCAGCACCTGAAGACCCGCATGACATGGGTTGCTCGCACTGTCTCTCTCTTGCCCGTAGGGACCGCATATTAGGCGTCCACCTCTCATGCGACAGCCTACTCGGACAAGGAA
The DNA here is from genome assembly GCA_036927795.1 of Iris macrosiphon. NCBI lineage: Eukaryota > Viridiplantae > Streptophyta > Magnoliopsida > Asparagales > Iridaceae > Iris > Iris macrosiphon. Next base: position 181,159,747 of record JAYESA010000012.1, read on the forward strand.
TGTGTTCAACGCCCAAATTTTGGCAAAGAAAAAACTACGATGCCAGAAGTTCGGGTGCTGAGACATGTTCCATGCGGCCACAACGAAAGCTGCATAAGTCGGCGGCCGCAGGCAAAAGTCCACATGCGGCACCGAGCGTTGGTCACATGAAAATGTCCACATGCGGCCAGGACAGCCACAAAAGTTTTATCTTGGATCGAATTTTATGCAGTGCTAACTCCATGCGCCTTGCTGAAAAAGAAAAAAAGATGTGAACTTGTACTCTTCCTACTACGCACCAACGCGTGCTAGGACGAAGAAGTCTAGGGCAATGCGAGCTCGCCAAGCTTGAGCAATTGTTTATTCGACAAACCGCCAGTAGACGTCGCTTACTATGCATGCCCCTAACGGGAAGTCATACAAAACCAGCACAAGTGTCCAGCCCGCAGCGACAAATGGGCAGGGTCCGTCTCAAATGTCTTCCACTGACGATCTGGGAAAAGTTCTTGTACGAACCCTAGATTAGGGAGCAAAATCAACACATGTGCGCCCATGTGCTCGGTCTACCCTATCTCATTAAGAGGGTGCAAAGGTGATTCAGTACTCGCTTGACTTGAGCAACGTGATCAATCAAAAGCGCAAAGAGAGGAAAACAACTACGACATACGAAGTGTCCGCCCCAGGGCATCACTGGGCCAACATTATCATTAAATTTTGCTGTAACAAAATAGCAGTACCTACAAAAAGGCGGTCGACATTCCAGCGGCTGCAACCAAAGGCACCCACCCGGCTGCAACCCGGAGAACAGGTGCAAGCACTAGAGGAAGAGGAGATGCCCTTTGCCTCGTGCTATTCTGCTCGGAAGGCCCTCTCCATGAGGGGAGGCCATAAGCCCAGCACCTCCAGTCCGTCACTCTCAACCAGCGCATTGAGAAGACGACTACCAAGAGGACCAGCAACCGAACCCGTGGAAGGTATTTTCCAAGGTACCCGCTCGAAGAAAAAGCTATTAGCCGCTGGGGGTGGTTCTTCCTCAGGACACCTGGGAGTTGCACAAGCTAGGGGTAGTGATCCCCCGGACCTATACAACAACATGATATTCCGATAAGACGGTGATTCCCAAGGAACAGACTCCGATGTCCCTGGGGGTGGCCACCATCGTCAAGATGATGTAGCCTCCTACGCTGGGGGTAGTATTCTCTCCAAATTCGAGGATGAGGCGATGCTACCTGTGGTGCCCCGTTCCCCCTATTCGGGGAGCGGGGCTAAGAAATACAAGACGGTATCATTCGATCGGGATAGATTGAAACAAGAACTCATCCTCGTTATGGATTTGTCTCTTCGGAATCGATTCCTATATTCAGTGGACCGTGCCCCTGGGATCGACTTAGCGGCAGAGTCAGGAGGGACCTCTCCGCTGCATCTTTTGTTGCCTAGTTTTCGCTGTCGCTTGTTGCTTCCGTGCTTTGAGTTGGTTTTCGGATTTGCTTGAGTTTTTTTGAACGGTTTCGATGGATTTCATTGTTTTCGTTCGTTGAACTGCACTTAAATTCCGATAATGGAAAGAGTGGAAGAGTTATTGATCAGCCGTTCATGTCAATGCAGGTGAACGAACAGTAGGCGACGCTAGAGCGGAGTCTTAAAGCATCTCTTTCCTTCTTCCTTCCAACAAACTAAGTGAGTGGCTTATATTCAATTTAGTTGGCCCTTCTTCCAAGCCTCACACCTATAAATCTCGCATTCTTGTTTGCCCCGATCAGACGATACCAAGTAATAACTAAAAGATACCAAGATAAAAAGGGAATAGACTTGGATTTTATTGCTTGTCAACAAACTTGTGAACGGTTACCTATTGCATGCTAGTTGTTCAAAATGTTCTTATATGTGCTTAAATTTATTTAGAATGTTTACTTCTTCTATAAATTGAGCTTTGTGTAGAACACACTTGTTTATGCCGCAACTATTCAGGAAGACTATGCAAAATAAATCTTATCATGTTACTTGTCTCAAATGCTCATTGTCTCAAACTGCATCAATGGATAAATTCAATATAAACACCGTTGATCACGGACAACTTGTGCACAAGGTCATAGTTTCTGCGGACGGTCGCTGGGGCACTAGCACCGATCCGATCCGGACGGAATCTCATGTTTAGTCTTCATGTATATTGGACAGGATGGTTTGTGGCGCCCTTGTGTTCACGCCGCATATCATCCTCGTCAATGACTAAAATTGGGCCATTTGGCATACGACAGTGATCCCCTCGTATATTTAAACCTGTTGCAAAGCTAACTTGTGTCTTCTTGGCAGGGAAGACATGGTAAGTATTGTGCAGGTGGTTCAGATGGCAGATAAATGTCACCGAACGGTGGCGGGTTATTTCATTGATTTCTGTATCTATTGCTTGCTGTAAAATAAACTAAGGCAAGATAGAAAGACCACAAAAATTATGCATGCTTCAAATATGTGTTTCAATTTATCTGCGTACTCTGAATATGTGCTCGCTATACAAAAATAAAATACAAGGCTTGTGCGATGCGCAACCTAGGCCCGCACGGTAGTCACGCCCGGGGGACGACTATCGATTACACGAAATCGGGACATGACACTACCTGATGACTACTCCCGGCAAGAATCTGAGACAAAAAGTGCGACGTCGACTGCCCCGTCCATCTTTCCCCATGTGAGGACTATATACATGGCATGGGGCGATCACGAAGGCCCCAGTGACCAAAAATGTCGTGAGGCTCTTGAGGCCATGATGAAGACATTGAGTTCATCAATGCAATCCCTGACTCAAGCAATGCTAAAAATTAAAGCAAACATGGCTTCCTAACCAGTAATGGCTTCTGGACATGCAAACTTGGACCCTGGGACCAACGCAGACTCCGACGCAACCGCTCCGCCCATAGGTGGTAATCACTCTCTTCCTGGCTCATATGCCCCTTCCGCCGGAGACAAAGCCAAAAAAGTAATGAGGGAAGTCCGGGCTCGTCTAGATTCTATGGGCAGCCGGAACTCACTACACGAGCTCGAAATATGGTAACCATACCCCCGCGAATGGAGAGATGTGTCGTACCCGCCCAAGTACAAGCCTTTCAACTTGAATTCATTCGACAGAAAGACTTTCCCCCGTCAATATATGAGTTATTTTGAGACTGCTACAGGATACCTACCTCGCAGTGACACACTCCTCACCAAGCTCTTTGTGGGGACATTGTCTGGGGTAGCATTCGACTAGTTTTGTAGCCTACAAGATAACTGCATCTCGTCGTTTGACGACCTCAAGAGTCTTTTTCTCAAAAGATTTTATAACGGAGGAAGCGACATGACGATGTCCTCCCTGATGGATGTTACCCATGGGGAAAGAAAACTCGCACTAAATTATATCGAACATTTCCGACAAGCAGCGCTGAGGTTGACCCCATGTAATCCCGAGTTGACATTGATGAACATGTACCGCCGAAACTAACTTAAAGCAGTCAGCCTCTGGATGGACGACGGTCAGTTTAAAGATTGTATGTCGTTCATCATAAGCGCCGTCAGCGCTGAGAATAAGGTCAAGGACGCCCGAATCTTGGGAATATAGATACCTGTAGCCAATGATAAGGGAAAACATCCCAACAACAACAACATCGGCAACAGCAGTCGCGATAAAAAATGGAAGCAAGCCTTGGCGGCCAATTTAACCAAGAAGTCCGAGCAAAAAGCTGGTTGAGGCTCCAAAGCCCAAGTAGACTTACTCCTTCGAAGTAGACGACGTCATGCCCATCTTCGACGTACTGATGAAGGGTGGTAAGCTCCGGGTCCCCGACGTCAAACGCCTTGTTGAGACAGCCGAGATGAATAATCTGAAGTACTGCCACTACCATCGTTATGTCAATCATACGATGCAGGACTGATACACGCTGAAGCGGTACATCCAGCGTCTGCTCGGCACCAATACCCTCACCTTGGATATCGATGACAAGACGGTTGTTGCTAACATGGTATCACTCCAGTTAAGCAACTTCTCGAGGACAGCAGCCCAGGACAGGGTAATCCCAATTCCCCATACAATGATGGAGGTCGTCAATCTTCCGCCAGCTCATGATCAAACGACCGGGCTGACACCTCTCACTACGCCACGTAGGGAGGTCATGTGGGTTCACCCCGATCTTGCTCCAGAATTGATGCAGCAGACAACACCTTCTGCTACCAAGTCCAAGGGCAAGAAGTCCAAGTCCTGCTATACAATTTTTCTCTAATTTAAGGAAGCTATAACAGAAGCAACAAGATCAGGTCTGGTGTAGCAACGTGAGTATGACACCCCTGACGATGGTTCACTCCCCATTGTCGCACCTGCAACATCGGATCCGGGTTCATCCCAGCCTCCGCCAGTGGATAAGTCCAAGCAGAAAGATACTCGCTTCGATAAAATGCTACGGAAAGACACAACCCAAAGGTTGGAGAAGCCCTACAACTTTGACATCTTGGCCCAGCTCGCCAACACTCCAGCGAAGCTGTCACTATTCGAGCTTATGTGGCTCTCCAGAGACACTCGGGCTGCTCTGAGTGAGACATTATAAAATGCCAACATCTACCTGGCGAAGGTCAAGCCGCCAGCTGAGCATCCCACCGCATGCCCCCACTGCAATAATATCCTGGAGGCAATACCCAATATTACATTCTCGCAGCAGGACATTCTGCTAAAGTATAACCGGCATGATCGTCCCCTGTACTACACATGATACATTGGTGCCATCAAGGTGGACCGGATGCACATAGATCCTGGTTTGTTAATCAGTATCATCCCGTGGATCTGCTTCAGACCTTGGGCATTCCGATGCATCACCTGGCAGCCATAAATTCTGCCATCGCGGGCTTCAACGCAGGAAGGAGCTACCATATGGGCAAGATTTGCCTGAAATGCCAGATCGATGACTTGAAAACATATGTCACTTGCTACGTCATTGACGTAGATGTATCAAATAATGTCTTGCTCGGATGCCCATGAATACATGACCGTGCCGTCGACCCTGGACCAGTGCATGAAGTAAGTCGACGAGCACGACGCGATCAAAATGGAGTTTGTTGATATCGATCCGTTCAAAGGGATCGAAGCCTATTACTCCGATTCGATCCTTTACAAACAGGTCCACCAAGATGAAGGTGGCAATAATGTCGATAATGAGGCAGAGGCTAGGACAACACCCGATAAGCCCTTAAGAGTCCGTCTAAAGGCATTCACTCTCGACACAACATCTTCCTCGTCGTAAAACTACACAGGAAGGTGCCCAAACCTCTAGTCATTTGCCTTCATAGGATGGATCGTTCGCCGAAGGAAGGTCCGACACCATCCACTAAGTTCAAACCGCTGGTCGTTTGCCTTCACAGGCCGAGTGAACCTCCGAAGGATGCTTCGCCGCCTCCTACCACGTCTGAACCTCTGGTAGTAAAGCTGCGCAGGAAACCTCCTGTCATGCCCAAGTCCCGCAGGGACCGATCGTCCTCGCTTGGTCCCTATAAAAATGATCGTCCTCGCTTGGGCGCGATGTCATGCAAGCCTAAAGTGCGCTTGCACAAGGCCTGTCACGCCCCAGTCCCAAAATATCGAGGGACTAGACACGTGGCAATGGCCAGCAGCACACACCGATGGGCAAACCCAATTTAATGGACCCATCAGGATGTACTTAAGCTGTAGTACAATAATAGGGGTCTAAATATACTAATCTCATCTACAGATATTGTCACGCCCCAGTCCCAAAATGTCGAGGGACCAGATACGTGGCAATGGCCAGCAGCACACACTGATGGACAAACCCAATTTAATGGATCCATCAGGGCGTACTTAAGCTGTAAAAATAAGTCTACGATATCAGGCACAACTAATCTCATCCACACAAGATATAAAATATGATTCACAGAATATAAGGAATGTAAATCATCAACCAATCTCAACAAAGTGCTTCGAGGAATAACCCGATAAAATATCTGATACAATGGTTCAACAGACCCAAATATAAATGACAGAATAAAGTAAATACTGAGCATGAAACATAGATGCTCAGGAAAAGTCTTCAGCTAACACCTCATCCTCGGGTGTCGGTACAGCTCCTGTATCAGTTTCTGCTCCGGTCTCGTATACCTCGGGATAGATCTCGTCTGCAAATCCTTGGGAACATAATCCATTCCAGGTCCTCAGGGGACATAGTAAGGTACAGAAAATACAAGCCAAAATAAATGCAGTGCAGTAGATAATGAAATAAATAGAGTAAGTATGTAACCATCTAAGTGAAATGCAAGATGAGAGCATCACGAGTACTCAGGCTGAGCCACTACAGGCTCTGTGTCGGGGAGCCGGTAGTGGTAATAACACGTAATGTGCCTAGCTCTGCTACGAGAGTCTACGGCCTCACAATAGTAGTAGATATATATATGAAACAGCCTGTAGCCTGTGTGTCTCTCCCCACCCAATGTAACCACGCCTCTCATGACCATAACGTCTCATGTCCATGTCAAGCGGGACCATAGCTAATGCAACAAGTCATAATGTATGTAAGAATATAGTATCTCTGTCAAGTCCTGTATCCTATACAGAATCACCATGAATATCTCAGGAAGATCCTGTCTCATGAATAGTGTCAAGTGTCCTGGGTCATAGTGTACTCGGTAAGACAAGTACGAGAATATAAAGTGTCACGAATGTCCATCTCTAGATGACAATACACAACGCCGCGTACGGTGTTGGCACCCGACTATTAATCGGACGCTAAGTAAGTCACACGGTCCTAGGTTAAGCATGCACAGCAATATAAATGAAGCAAAAAAAATATATAACAATACTGCAGAGTTTGGCAAGGTACACTTGCCTGGGGTCCTGTTGCTGGTATGAATCAGAGTCCAAGTCACAGTCCAAATAGCCTATGTATTACAAATTTATCACGTCAAAAGATAATTTATTTTAATTTATTTAATTCTAAAATAATTACTCTAAAATCCTATTTTAATCTTATTATTCTGATTTTTAGGTTAATTCCTAAATTCTGTCCAAAGGAACTGAATTTTATCAACTCGAGACTCATGGCACGCAAATCGAGGCGATCTGTTGACCAAAAAGTCAACCGACACAAACTCAACTTTCATGCATGATTTCCTGTAGATTTCATTATCAAAAATATGCTAGAATTTATGGCTCGTCCGAATTCAAATTCGTTTGGGAATTATGGCACATACAAATTTCGTATCGTGCACCGATGGTTAAATTCTAACCTAGAAGTTCTACAGAATTAACAGTATATAAATACTTTGAATTAAATTCTGGAAAAAATATATGTCGATGATCTTGATATTAGCTTTCCAAAAATTTAAACGGTTCATGATTCTGATTCCGGGTTCTCCCAAAATTACGAAAATATCGAAATACGTCTGTTTTTGGACATGCTGTACTCTACGAATTTTCCAGAATTTAATACTAATAATTTTGGAAAACAATTTATATAATCAGAAAGCTAACCTCAATATCTTTCTAACGCAAGAAACTAGGCTTCGTTTGGAGTCCGGAGCTATGCGCAATGGCTTCTGGAAGATGAAGAAACCCTAGAAAAATATTCGGGATAATTTTATATTCATAGATTTCTTACTATAATTAGGAGAAGCTCTAAAAATTAGTTTTTCCATAAAACTAAAAATAAATACTAACATTATTCCAAAAATTCTGAAATAATTCCAAAAAATATATAATAATATTATAAACCTTAGAAAATAATGTGGGTCCATTCTATATTCCTGGGCTTGCACAATAAATTCTATAATTCCTAAAAATTAGTTATTAGCCTAAATAACTCCCAATAAATACTAAAAATACTCAAAAATTCCCAAAAACTTCTAGAAAATATATTTTATTATTTAGAACCTAAAATAAAAGTTTGGGATATTTTTAATTATATTTGAATCAAAAATAAATTCTTGAAAATCCTAGAAAATTACAGAAAATTGCAAAAAATCTAAATTAAAAATTTCTGAAAAATCAGGGGGTTACAATCTACCCAACTTATAAAAATTTCGTCCTCAAAATTAAAATTAAGCCATGGTAGAAGTCAAGGATGGTCTAAGATTTGTATTGGTTAAAATGCAAGGCTAGGTTTAACGGAGTGGACGATGTTGCACGTTGCACATTCCAAAAATCATGGGAGAAATTCACATGAGTGAAAATAGGTTTCTTCGTGTGTCATGTCCAATAGTGTGGACACCTAAATGCTCTTTTGCATAAAAGTGCCAATAATTGAAACGTTGTACAAAGATGGAAATTGGAGGATGGGCATGTCTAGGACAAGGTGTGGAATTTGTAGGAAGGCCAGTGACTAGGGAAGTGTTCCAATTATCGAAGCAATGGTAAGACGCGCCGAGGGATACCATGTTATAAAACTAAATGGAAAATGTCGTGTTCTATTCCAAAGTGGATTCGAGCTAGCCTCAGTCTCACTATCTAAGCCAAGTAGGTCTACTTCTTAGGTGAGGGGGTTTCACAATCCAGCCAACTTAAGACAATGTCGTCCTCAAAATTAAAATAAGGCATAATTTGTTAATCCTTCATGTACATAAGGCAAGTCAATCGCAATCTCCTTGCGACAATTAAAATCCTAATCATATCCATTGCAATCACTTCTAGGTTAAGATGACCACTGATCCAATCAAATTCAACCTATGGTTATCTCTTCTCGCTTTTTCAAATTATCCATATCCAAATTTAAATTAAATCCATATATCATCTTTAAGATTTAAATACGCATATCAATTTTACCTCACGATCTCCAATTATCATAATCTCCTCTAGAAGTAATTCGAGTCCATTATTATTCCTATTTTTACTTATAAATTTTTGTATGCTTCAACTTCTTAAATTCCATTCGCATCCTTAATATTTCAAATAGGTAGTCCAACCATCAAGTTTTTATTTTAACTCAAATCATCAAATTGAAAAAATAATTTAAATGCAGTCCACCATTGTTCAAGTCTGAAATTCCATCTTTTTATCCTCTAAATTTTAAGTTGATGATTTTACCTTTATTGTTTAAATCATGTACTTAAGGTATAAATATCGGGTCCTCAATATCAATTTATTAATCCTCATCATCTTAGTCATTCTTCTAAAATTCTCAAAATTAAAAAGGCTTGAACCTCTCCCAATTTAATTTTACTCGATCACAATCTAAAAGATATTCTCTCGAGTTGACAATGCACTACTACCTAACTTAGAATTTATCCATCTATCACATAAGGCTATATACCTTAAGAGAATATTCCTTAATATGTTTACTCATGTCATTCAATCCTCGAACTTCAATGTCGATCATATCACATATGATATGTCCTTAATTACGAAGAATAATCCTCAAGTATGTGATCGACCTATGGGGTATATCTAGTATTTTCTGTGTATCAATTTATACTAAGCACGAGGTTTTGTCTTTCCGAAATAAGGGAAGACGGAGACCAATAATAAAGAGTTCAAGGGCAGCATAATAGAATAGAAGTATTAGGATCAAGGCGTTTAAAGAATTCAATTGGGAATTGTCAAAGCAGTTGTGGATTAAAATCCTATTTTGGTAATCATTTGTTCGACTGCTCGTATTAGCACAGTTATGTAACCGATACGATATGTCAGACATGTCTAGAGCAAGTATATTCGTCTACTAATCACTACATATCTCAATCCACGTAAAGTAGCGTTACGAAGGGCGAATCAAGCACACTAAGGTTAGCTAGACCTTAATACACTGATTCTGAAATGTATTATTGTGGGCCTCCCCAATAATACGTTTGTCATGAACAAGCTCGATAAAGAATAAGCTTGCAAAACTAGGCTATAAAATAGCAGCATAAGTCAAGGTAGTTGTGAAATATAAATGCGCTAGATCATGATGAAAGAAGTCACAGCATATTTTGAGTCCACAAGAAGTTAAGACTATACAATCTCTACAGTTATCATACAACTTCCTTGTCTAAATCGCTAGTCGACCAAACAGGGCAAGGACCTCTAAATTCTATTGTCTGAATAAACATTGTCGTCTTATGCTAGCATACAATTAACGTCATTCAATTACACTATCTCGATGGGTCAAGTGGACTATGTGGTACTAGGTTGTGAAGCATACTACCCAACTTATAAGAATTAAACTACTACTGTGACAGTCTTAAGAGGATCCTGCAAATAACCTTGTACATGTTAGAAACTCTTATTAGGGTATATGAGGAAAGATCTTGGTACTTATTAGGGTCTCCTATTGCATTATATAGGTAAGGGTCACCTTAAGTCTTAATCATAGTTCTCATAGAACATGTGTCAATAGCGAGAATGGAAAGGTTATTAGTCTCAAGGGAAAGGGAATATAACTTGTACCGAGGTGGGGGTACAATTTACGTGATTTAACACTAAGGGATATGTCACGCCCCAGTCCCAAAATACCGAGGGACCAGACGCGTGTTAATGGCCAGCAGTACGCACCGATGGACAAACCCAATTTAATGGATCCATCAGGGCATACTTAAGCTGTAATGAAATAATAAGCAGGTCCAATAATACACGTCACAGTCTATACTAATCTCATCCACAACAGATAATCACAGATCAAATGCCAGAGTAAAAGCAAGTAAAAAGAATCTAGCATATCTCAATAAAAGTGTCTCGGAGAACAATCCGAGAACAAGTCTAATACAATAATGCAATAGACTGGAAGTAAAGTAAATAGGAACAGAAGTAAATGAGTATCTCAAACCAATACCCAGGAGAAGTCCTCTGGTACGATCCCGTCCTCTGGTCCTGGTACTGCTCCAATGTAGGCACCTGCTTCTGCTCCTGCTCCTGTACGGTACAACTCTGGGTAGATCTCGTCTGCAATATCTGGGGACATAATCCGGATCCAGGTCCTCAGGGGACATAGCAAGGTACAAGAAAGCTCATGCCAATAAATAATAATGCAGTGCAGCAAATAATGAAATAAGCAGGGTAAGTATGTAAGCATCTGTGTAAAATGCAAGAGAGAGTATCAATAGTACTCAGGTTGAACAACTACAAGCTCTGTGTAGGGGAGCCGGTAGCAGTGATATCATGAGGTGGTCTAGCTCAGCGGGAGACTGAGTAGCCGGCATAATATAGTCAACCTGTAGCCTGCGGGTCTCTCCAGCAATAGATGGAACAATAAGGGAATACTAAAATAACCAGCTAAGTGATATGCAAGATGAGAGCAGCACTAGAACTCAGGCTGAAGCATACTACAAGCTCTGTGTAGGGGAGCCGGTAGCAGCAGTAATATGAGTAATGGGCCAAGCTCGGGCTTCAGAGTCTTGTTCCTCACAATAATAGGGGTGTATATATATGATCAGCCTGTAGCCTGTGTGTCTCTCCCCACCCAATGTAATCACACGTCTCATGTCCATGATGCCTCATGTCCATGTCACGCACAATCATATCTAATGCACAAGTCATAATGTCTAGGAATATAATATCAATGTCAAGTCCTGTATCCTATACAGAATCACCGCGAATATCTCAGGAAAATCCTGTCTCATGAATAGTGTCAAGTGTCCTGGGTCAAGGTGTACTTGGTAAGACAAGTACGAGAATATATAGTGTCACGAATGTCCATCTCTAGATGACCGTACCCAACACTGCGTACAGTGTTGGCACCCGACTGATAATCGGACGCTAAGTACGTCACACGGTCCTAGGTCAAGCATGCACAGCAATATAATGAATCAAGGAAATGCAACAAGAATTGTAAAGTTGGCAAGGTATACTTGCCCACTGATGAATAACTAAGTCAAGGAATAAGTAGCAAGACTGCAGGATTTGGCAAGGTACACTTGCTTGGGGTCCTGGCTCCAACTGTAGCTCTGGTCTCAGTGTGATCTGTAGGTAATACTCCGGTTGCTGAAATAAACATCACCATTAGATTCAGAAAATACCAAATAGCTAAAAATGCCTGTCCTTGAGTCCAATTTGGACACAAGGGCAAAAATGATAATTCCGGGTCAAAGCGGGGTCCACATGTGGGCCACTTTGCACCGAAAAGCGCGTCAGGGTCAAAGATCTCCAAATTCGCCAAACTTAGTGTCAACAAGTCAGGAACGATGATACGAACCCAACGGAACTTCCAGAATTAGATTTCGATGAGCCGATCACAAAATCGCCCGTCAAGTGGAGCCTGTGGGGCCTACGATATGCGATTTTGTCAACGTTCTCAGAATCGAACCAAACTTGGGCCACAGGACCAGCGTATTGCTACGAGTCCGATGGCGCAAGTTTCGTTTCGATCCGACGTGTGTACACAAAGTTACGACATATTCCAGAAAGAACGGATACGGGGTGTCGTCGGCGGATACGCGTTGATTCCGGGGTGCACGCACCTCTGAATCGACTTCTGCGAAATCCCACACGACCGTATCAACGTCGCACACGTATCGGTGAAGACTGCACGCGACCAAGTCGTCCCGTTTGGCGGGGCGTACCCAGTTTCGGGGTGAATCAGGGCGTTGGTTTTCCTGTTTTTGGAACGCGATGTTCGATCACCACAGGACGCGATGCACCGAGCGGGTTGCACGGGCACCGAGAGGGTCATACAGTCTACGCGACGCAACTGACGGAATTGAAAACGGAATTACGAGGTGAGAGAAAACGCTACCTGAACAGGGCCTCGTGAATCTGATTTCCTGTATCCGAGGCGTGTCTGAGTCGTCTACTTCGAGTCCTGCGTCCTACGTCTGTGTCCACGGTTCTGTTGCTGTGTCCGACACAAACGGTATCCTGCCGTGTTAGGGTTCAGGCGGCCAGCGACGACTGAGTGCAGTAGGTTAGGGAGTCGGCTCCGTCGTCGGTGCTGCGGCGCTGGGAAAAGAGTCGGTAGCGGGGAGGATGGGGCTCGGGCACTGCGACTGAGGCGGGGAGGAGCGGCCGGAGGGTGCTGCAGGGTGATGGAGGTCGACGGAGGCACGGGCGGAAGAGGAAGGAGGGAGGTTTAGGGTGGCGGAGAAGACCGTGGGGAATTAGGGTTTAGGTCAGGGGCTGCGGGTCAGGGGGTGCGGCGGTGATGGAGAAGCCGGTGGCGTCGTAGAGTTCGAGTCAGGGCTGCGGCGGCTCGCTGGATCGGCGGGGATGAGTGGTGAGAGAGAGGGAGGTCGACGGCTTGGGGGACGCGGGGAGATGGCGGGCGTCGGAGAGGGACGCTCGGCGTCGGGCACGGCGGGGCGGAGGAGGTAACAGAGGGGTGCAGGTGATGATGGTGGTGGGTGACGGAGGAGGTCGCGGGGGAGCGACGCCGGAGTCGGCCGGGGATCGGCGGAGGAAGCGGCTGCTTAGGGTTAGGGTTAGGTTAAAATAGGGATTTGGGGATTTTGTTATTTAATTTCTCTTTTTTTTTTCTTTTTTTTTCTTTTCTTTGTGGAGAAAACTTAGGGAAAATATGTATTTATACATTACAGGAATTGGACTAGGGTTAGACCTAGGATTCGGGCTGGGCCAACGCTCCTCGGGCTTGGCTTCGGCTCTCATGGGGATGTCGGGCTTTGGCACGGATTTAATTCGGTTTAAATGTACTTCGGTTTTCAGGGCTTTAAACGGGTTTCCGAAGTCCAATAAATCTGCAGAAAATTACCCTGTGTCCGGTTTCCCATTTTACACCATAAAATATTATTTCTATAATATTTTAATAGGAATTAACCGAAATTAAAATCCTTTAATTACCAACGCCTAGGTTTCAATTCCCGAAAACATCAGAAAAATTGGGAAAAATCCAAATTTAAAATTCTGAAAATCAGGGGGCTTACAATCTACCCAACTTATAAAAATTTCGTCCTCGAAATTAAAATATGGTAGGGTTCTCTCTATCCATTCTTACTTGATTACAGTCTAAAGGATTATTCTCAAGTGAGCATTGCGGTCTCTACCCAACTTAGAATTTACCCATCTATCATCTAAGGCTATACATCTAATAAAGCTATGCCCCAACTTATTTAATCATGTTATTGGATCCTCAAGTCTTTAACACCAACATATCACCTATGATATTCCCCTAATCATGTATAAAGGGGTCATCAATAATGTGACCGGCCTGTGGGGTATATCTAGTACTGTCTATAATTCCATCTTATACCAAGCATGAGATTTTGTCTTTCCGAAGTAAGGGAAGACGAAGATCAAGGATAAAGAGTTCAAGGGTGAGTTAGTAGAACAGGAGTATCAGGATCAAGGCGTTTAACGAATTCAAATGGGATTTGTCAAGACAGTTATGGATTAAAATCATATTCTGGTAATCCTTCGTTCGCATGCTCGTATTAGTACAGTTATGTAACATATACGATATGCTCAGACATATCTAGAGGGCAAGTATACTAGTCAACTATATATCCCAATCCACGTAAAGTAGTCGTGCGAAGAGGCGAACCAAAATGCACTAAGGTTGATCAGACCGTAATACACTGATTCTGAATAGACAACTGTATTAGTGTACGCGTCCAATAATACAGATGTCATGATCAAGCTCGATAAAAGGATAAGCTTGCAAAACTAGGCTATATTAGCAGCATAAGTCAAGGTAGTACAACAAATATGAGTACGCTAGATGATGAGGGAAGGAGGTACCACTTAATCAAGTTCACAAAGACAAAACAAAATAAGCAATTAACAAAAGATTCTACAATCTCTACGGTTATCAATTATAAGTAAGTTCAAAATTACATATGTTAAGTCTGAGGTCACGAACAAATAGGCACGAGATAAAACAAATCTAGAAATAGAAATCTACGAAGAATTTCGCGCATTAGCTACTCCATGGGTCTGCGCGTCTTCCAAAGTCATTGCTGGAGCTTGTTCACGTCCTTGTAGTTGATTCCTCTGTTGTTGTTGAGCCTGCTGGAAGAGTGTTGCTTGTGGTGCCAGGGGTGGCCTCGGCTGATTCCCTCCTGGGGCTGGTGGTCTGGTTCCTTCAACTTCCGTTGGCGGTGCTTCCAATGCTAGAGAGGCTGGCGTTGGTGCTGGTATCACTTGTTGGTTATTTATTGGTGCTCCGTCTCGACGTTCGGGGCATTCCTTCTTTAAATGCTGACTGGATCTGCAAGCTAAGCATAATTTCTTCTTTCGTCTGCACTCGTCCTCAATATGGCCTCGTTTGCGACAATATTGACAGATAGGTAGAGACTGTGGAGATGCTTCTGATGGCTGATGAATGTGAGACTTCTTTGTAGCTTCTTCCTGTGGTGCTCCGGTTGGTGCTGATGTGGCTGGTCGATGAATCCTCACTGCTTTCTCTCGATGCTGAAGACAATCCTTGGCTAGATGTTGGTTGGACGCGCATATCAAGCATAATCCTAACTTGCGTCTGCATTCTCTTTCAGTATGGCCTATCTTGCGACAATGTTGACAAGTAGGAAGAAATGAGGCTCTTGGTGCTGCACTCGATGATGGATTCATCTGTGGTCGTTTTGCGACTCTTTCCTGTTGTGCTTGGTCTGGTGCTGATGCATACGGCCGCTTCTGGCTGGACTTTATTCTGGTGATGCTCTCCATGGCCCGTGCTGCAGTAACCACGTCCGTTGCAACGGAGCTGATTAACTTCCGTAGCTCTGAGCTAAGTCTGCAAACGAACTCCTCCGTTTGGCTTTGCTGAGCCTTCTGATAAGCTTGCATCATCGGGTAGTATATTTGAAACAGCTGCTGCACGTCCATAGCTTGCCCTTGTGGGACGGTAGGCATCGGTGGATCAAACTGCATCGTTGGTGTAACGTCATCTTGCTGAATTCTCGAGGCGTGATTTGCTTGACTTGCTTGTTGTGAGGATGGACCTTCACTAACTGGTGTTACTTCATCTTCGTTGGTTACCACAGCATCTCATGGTGACCTTATAGGAGTCTCATTGTTTGATCGTGAATCCATAACTCTGCAGCCAAAATAAACAATAAGAGGCGCACAAGATTCAAGGCAGGATGCGAGTCAAGAATTTAAATTCGAGTTCGATATAGATATCAAGGATGATTCAAGCAAGTGGATGAGATCTTAGAAACTTATCCTATTCTTATTGCAGGCTTGCTCGGTCCCTAAGTTGAAACCGAACAATTTAGTCGTGGACCTGCATGGGCCACCACAAAAACCATGTCACGCCCCAGTCCCAAAATACCGAGGGACCAGACGCGTGTTAATGGCCAGCAGTACGCACCGATGGACAAACCCAATTTAATGGATCCATCAGGGCATACTTAAGCTGTAATAAAATAATAAGCAGGTCCAATAATACACGTCACAGTCTATACTAATCTCATCCACAACAGATAATCACAGATCAAATGCCAGAGTAAAAGCAAGTAAAAAGAATTTAGCATATCTCAATAAAAGTGTCTCGGAGAACAATCCGAGAACAAGTCTAATACAATAATGCAATAGACTGGAAGTAAAGTAAATAGGAACAGAAGTAAATGAGTATCTCAAACCAATACCCAGGAGAAGTCCTCTGGTACGATCCCGTCCTCTGGTCCTGATACTGCTCCAATGTAGGCACCTGCTTCTGCTCCTGCTCCTGTACGGTACAACTCTGGGTAGATCTCGTCTGCAATATCTGGGGACATAATCCGGATCCAGGTCCTCAGGGGACATAGCAAGGTACAAGAAAGCTCATGCCAATAAATAATAATGTAGTGCAGCAAATAATGAAATAAGCAGGGTAAGTATGTAAGCATCTGTGTAAAATACAAGAGAGAGTATCAATAGTACTCAGGTTGAACAACTACAAGCTGTGTAGGGGAGCCGGTAGCAGTGATATCATGAGGTGGTCTAGCTCAGCGGGAGACTGAGTAGCCGGCATAATATAGTCAACCTGTAGCCTGCGGGTCTCTCCAGCAATAGATGGAACAATAAGGAAATACTAAAATAACCAGCTAAGTGATATGCAAGATGAGAGCAGCACTAGAACTCAGGCTGAAGCATACTACAAGCTCTGTGTAGGGGAGCCGGTAGCAGCAGTAATATGAGTAATGGGCCAAGCTCGGGCTTCAGAGTCTTGTGCCTCACAATAATAGGGGTGTATATATATGATCAGCCTGTAGCCTGTGTGTCTCTCCCCACCCAATGTAATCACACGTCTCATGTCCATGATGCCTCATGTCCATGTCACGCACAATCATATCTAATGCACAAGTCATAATGTCTAGGAATATAATATCAATGTCAAGTCCTGTATCCTATACAGAATCACCGCGAATATCTCGGGAAAATCCTGTCTCATGAATAGTGTCAAGTGTCCTGGGTCAAGGTGTACTTGGTAAGACAAGTACGAGAATATATAGTGTCACGAATGTCCATCTCTAGATGACCGTACCCAACACTGCGTACAGTGTCGGCACCCGACTGATAATCGGACGCTAAGTACGTCACACGGTCCTAGGTCAAGCATGCACAGCAATATAATGAATCAAGGAAATGCAACAAGAATTGTAAAGTTGGCAAGGTATACTTGCCCACTGATGAATAACTAAGTCAAGGAATAAGTAGCAAGACTGCAGGATTTGGCAAGGTACACTTGCCTGGGGTCCTGGCTCCAACTGTAGCTCTGGTCTCAGTGTGATCTGTAGGTAATACTCCGGTTGCTGAAATAAACATCACCATTAGATTCAGAAAATACCAAATAGCTAAAAATGCCTGTCCTTGAGTCCAATTTGGACACAAGGGCAAAAATGATAATTCCGGGTCAAAGCGGGGTCCACATGTGGGCCACTTTGCACCGAAAAACACGTCAGGGTCAAAGGTCTCCAAATTCGCCAAACTTAGTGTCAACAAGTCAGGAACGATGATACGAACCCAACGGAACTTCCAGAATTGGATTCCGATGAGCCGATCACAAAATCGTCCCCCAAGTGGAGCCTGTGGGGCCCACGATATGCGATTTTGTCAACGTTCTCAGAATCGAACCAAACTTGGGCCACAGGACCAGCGTATTGCTACGAGTCCGATGGCGCAAGTTTCGTTTCGATCCGACGTGTGTACACAAAGTTACGACATATTCCAGAAAGAACGGATACGGGGTGTCGTCGGCGGATACGCGTTGATTCCGGGGTGCACGCACCTCTGAATCGACTTCTGCGAAATCCCACACGACCGTATCAACGTCGCGCACGTATCGGTGAAGACTGCACGCGACCAAGTCGTCCCGTTTGGCGGGGCGTACCCAGTTCCGGGGTGAATCAGGGCGTTGGTTTTCCTGTTTTTGGAACGCGATGTTCGATCACCACAGGACGCGATGCACCGAGCGGGTTGCACGGACACCGAGAGGGTCATACAGTCTACGCGACGCAACTGACGGAATTGAAAACGGAATTACGAGGTGAGAGAAAACGCTACCTGAACAGGGCCCCGTGAATCTGATTTCCTGTATCCGAGGCGTATCTGAGTCGTCTACTTCGAGTCCTGCGTCCTACGTCTGTGTCCACGGTTCTGTTGCTGTGTCCGACACAAACGGTATCCTGCCGTGTTAGGGTTCAGGCGGCCAGCGACGACTGAGTGCAGTAGGTTAGGGAGTCGGCTCCGTCGTCGGTGCTGCGGCGCTGGGAAAAGAGTCGGTAGCGGGGAGGATGGGGCTCGGGCACTGCGACTGAGGCGGGGAGGAGCGGCCGGAGGGTGCTGCAGGGTGATGGAGGTCGACGGAGGCACGGGCGAAAGAGGAAGGAGGGAGGTTTAGGGTGGCGGAGAAGACCGTGGGGAATTAGGGTTTAGGTCAGGGGCTGCGGGTCAGGGGGTGCGGCGGTGATGGAGAAGCCGGTGGCGTCGTAGAGTTCGAGTCAGGGCTGCGGCGGCTCGCTGGATCGGCGGGGATGAGTGGTGAGAGAGAGGGAGGTCGACGGCTTGGGGGACGCGGGGAGATGGCGGGCGTCTGAGAGGGACGCTCGGCGTCGGGCACGGCGGGGCGGAGGAGGTAACAGAGGGGTGCAGGTGATGATGGTGGTGGGTGACGGAGGAGGTCGCGGGGGAGCGGCGCCGGAGTCGGCCGGGGATCGGCGGAGGAAGCGGCTGCTTAGGGTTAGGGTTAGGTTAAAATAGGGATTTGGGGATTTTGTTATTTAATTTCTCTTTTTTTTTCTTTTTTTTTCTTTTCTTTGTGGAGAAAACTTAGGGAAAATATGTATTTATACATTACAGGAATTGGACTAGGGTTAGACCTAGGATTCGGGCTGGGCCAACGCTCCTCGGGCTTGGCTTCGGCTCTCATGGGGATGTCGGACTTTGGCACGGATTTAATTCGGTTTAAATGTACTTCGGTTTTCAGGGCTTTAAACGGGTTTCCGGAGTCCAATAAATCTGCAAAAATTTACCCTGTGTCCGGTTTCCCATTTTACACCATAAAATATTATTTCCATAATATTTTAATAGGAATTAACCGAAATTAAAATCCTTTAATTACCAACGCCTAGGTTTCAATTCCCGAAAACATCAGAAAAATTGGGAAAAATTCAAATTTAAAATTCTGAAAATCAGGGGGCTTACAATCTACCCAACTTATAAAAATTTCGTCCTCGAAATTAAAATATGGTAGGGTTCTCTCTATCCATTCTCACTTGATTACAGTCTAAAGGATTATTCTCAAGTGAGCATTGCGGTCTCTACCCAACTTAGAATTTACCCATCTATCATCTAAGGCTATACATCTAATAAAGCTATGCCCCAACTTATTTAATCATGTTATTGGATCCTCAAGTCTTTAACACCAACATATCACCTATGATATTCCCCTAATCATGTATAAAGGGGTCATCAATAATGTGACCGGCCTGTGGGGTATATCTAGTACTGTCTATAATTCCATCTTATACCAAGCATGAGGTTTTGTCTTTCCGAAGTAAGGGAAGACGAAGATCAAGGATAAAGAGTTCAAGGGTGAGTTAGTAGAACAGGAGTATCAGGATCAAGGCGTTTAACGAATTCAAATGGGATTTGTCAAGACAGTTGTGGATTGAAATCATATTCTGGTAATCCTTCGTTCGCATGCTCGTATTAGTACAGTTATGTAACAGATACGATATGCTCAGACATATCTAGAGGGCAAGTATACTAGTCAACTATATATCCCAATCCACGTAAAGTAGTCGTGCGAAGAGGCGAACCAAAATGCACTAAGGTTGATCAGACCGTAATACACTGATTCTGAATAGACAACTGTATTAGTGTACGCGTCCAATAATACAGATGTCATGATCAAGCTCGATAAAAGGATAAGCTTGCAAAACTAGGCTATATTAGCAGCATAAGTCAAGGTAGTACAACAAATATGAGTACGCTAGATGATGAGGGAAGGAGGTACCACTTAATCAAGTTCACAAAGACAAAACAAAATAAGCAATTAACAAAAGATTCTACAATCTCTACGGTTATCAATTATAAGTAAGTTCAAAATTACATATGTTAAGTCTGAGGTCACGAACAAATAGGCACGAGATAAAACAAATCTAGAAACAGAAATCTACGAAGAATTTTGCGCATTAGCTACTCCATGGGTCTGTGCGTCTTCCAAAGTCATTGCTGGAGCTTGTTCACGTCCTTGTAGTTGATTCCTCTGTTGTTGTTGAGCCTGCTGGAAGAGTGTTGCTTGTGGTGCCAGGGGTGGCCTCGGCTGATTCCCTCCTGGGGCTGGTGGTCTGGTTCCTTCAACTTCCGTTGGCGGTGCTTCCAATGCTAGAGAGGCTGGCGTTGGTGCTGGTATCGCTTGTTGGTTATTCATTGGTGCTCCGTCTCGACGTTCGGGGCATTCCTTCTTTAAATGCTGACTGGATCCGCAAGCTAAGCATAATTTCTTCTTTCGTCTGCACTCGTCCTCAATATGGCCTCGTTTGCGACAATATTGACAGATAGGTAGAGACTGTGGAGATGCTTCTGATGGCTGATGAATGTGAGACTTCTTTGTAGCTTCTTCCTGTGGTGCTCCGGTTGGTGCTGATGTGGCTGGTCGATGAATCCTCACTGCTTTCTCTCGATGCTGAAGACAATCCTTGGCTAGATGTTGGTTGGACGCGCATATCAAGCATAATCCTAACTTGCGTCTGCATTCTCTTTCAGTATGGCCTATCTTGCGACAATGTTGACAAGTAGGAAGAAATGAGGCTCTTGGTGCTGCACTCGATGGTGGATTCATCTGTGGTCGTTTTGCGACTCTTTCCTGTTGTGCTTGGTCTGGTGCTGATGCATACGGCCGCTTCTGGCTGGACTCTATTCTGGTGATGCTCTCCATGGCCCGTGCTGCAGTAACCACGTCCGTTGCAACGGAGCTGATTAACTTCCGTAGCTCTGAGCTAAGTCTGCAAATGAACTCCTCCGTTTGGCTTTGCTGAGCCTTCTGATAAGCTTGCATCATCGGGTAGTATATTTGAAACAGCTGCTGCACGTCCATAGCTTGCCCTTGTGGGACGGTAGGCATCGGTGGATCAAACTGCATCGTTGGTGTAACGTCATCTTGCTGAATTCTCGAGGCGTGATTTGCTTGACTTGCTTGTTGTGAGGATGGACCTTCACTAACTGGTGTTACTTCATCTTCGTTGGTTACCACAGCATCTCGTGGTGACCTTATAGGAGTCTCATTGTTTGATCGTGAATCCATAACTCTGCAGCCAAAATAAACAATAAGAGGCGCACAAGATTCAAGGCAGGATGCGAGTCAAGAATTTAAATTCGAGTTCGATATAGATATCAAGGATGATTCAAGCAAGTGGATGAGATCTTAGAAACTTATCCTATTCTTATTGCAGGCTTGCTCGGTCCCTAAGTTGAAACCGAACAATTTAGTCGTGGACCTGCATGGGCCACCACAAAAACCATGTCACGCCCCAGTCCCAAAATACCGAGGGACCAGACGCGTGTTAATGGCCAGCAGTACGCACCGATGGACAAACCCAATTTAATGGATCCATCAGGGCATACTTAAGCTGTAATGAAATAATAAGCAGGTCCAATAATACACGTCACAGTCTATACTAATCTCATCCACAACAGATAATCACAGATCAAATGCCAGAGTAAAAGCAAGTAAAAAGAATTTAGCATATCTCAATAAAAGTGTCTCGGAGAACAATCCGAGAACAAGTCTAATACAATAATGCAATAGACTGGAAGTAAAGTAAATAGGAACAGAAGTAAATGAGTATCTCAAACCAATACCCAGGAGAAGTCCTCTGGTACGATCCCGTCCTCTGGTCCTGGTACTGCTCCAATGTAGGCACCTGCTTCTGCTCCTGCTCCTGTACGGTACAACTCTGGGTAGATCTCGTCTGCAATATCTGGGGACATAATCCGGATCCAGGTCCTCAGGGGACATAGCAAGGTACAAGAAAGCTCATGCCAATAAATAATAATGTAGTGCAGCAAATAATGAAATAAGCAGGGTAAGTATGTAAGCATCTGTGTAAAATACAAGAGAGAGTATCAATAGTACTCAGGTTGAACAACTACAAGCTGTGTAGGGGAGCCGGTAGCAGTGATATCATGAGGTGGTCTAGCTCAGCGGGAGACTGAGTAGCCGGCATAATATAGTCAACCTGTAGCCTGCGGGTCTCTCCAGCAATAGATGGAACAATAAGAAAATACTAAAATAACCAGCTAAGTGATATGCAAGATGAGAGCAGCACTAGAACTCAGGCTGAAGCATACTACAAGCTCTGTGTAGGGGAGCCGGTAGCAGCAGTAATATGAGTAATGGGCCAAGCTCGGGCTTCAGAGTCTTGTGCCTCACAATAATAGGGGTGTATATATATGATCAGCCTGTAGCCTGTGTGTCTCTCCCCACCCAATGTAATCACACGTCTCATGTCCATGATGCCTCATGTCCATGTCACGCACAATCATATCTAATGCACAAGTCATAATGTCTAGGAATATAATATCAATGTCAAGTCCTGTATCCTATACAGAATCACCGCGAATATCTCGGGAAAATCCTGTCTCATGAATAGTGTCAAGTGTCCTGGGTCAAGGTGTACTTGGTAAGACAAGTACGAGAATATATAGTGTCACGAATGTCCATCTCTAGATGACCGTACCCAACACTGCGTACAGTGTCGGCACCCGACTGATAATCGGACGCTAAGTACGTCACACGGTCCTAGGTCAAGCATGCACAGCAATATAATGAATCAAGGAAATGCAACAAGAATTGTAAAGTTGGCAAGGTATACTTGCCCACTGATGAATAACTAAGTCAAGGAATAAGTAGCAAGACTGCAGGATTTGGCAAGGTACACTTGCCTGGGGTCCTGGCTCCAACTGTAGCTCTGGTCTCAGTGTGATCTGTAGGTAATACTCCGGTTGCTGAAATAAACATCACCATTAGATTCAAAAAATACCAAATAGCTAAAAATGCCTGTCCTTGAGTCCAATTTGGACACAAGGGCAAAAATGACAATTCCGGGTCAAAGCGGGGTCCACATGTGGGCCACTTTGCACCGAAAAGCGCGTCAGGGTCAAAGGTCTCCAAATTCGCCAAACTTAGTGTCAACAAGTCAGGAACGATGATACGAACCCAACGAAACTTCCAGAATTGGATTCCGATGAGCCGATCACAAAATCGCCCGTTAAGTGGAGCCTGTGGGGCCCACGATATGCGATTTTGTCAACGTTCTCAGAATCGAACCAAACTTGGGCCACAGGACCAGCGTATTGCTACGAGTCTGATGGCGCAAATTTCGTTTCGATCCGACGTGTGTACACAAAGTTACGACATGTTCCAGAAAGAACGGATACGGGGTGTCGTCGGCGGATACGCGTTGATTCCGGGGTGCACGCACCTCTGAATCGACTTCTGCGAAATCCCACACGACCGTATCAACGTCGCGCACGTATCGGTGAAGACCGCACGCGACCAAGTCGTCCCGTTTGGCGGGGCGTACCCAGTTCCGGGGTGAATCAGGGCGTTGGTTTTTCTGTTTTTGGAACGCGATGTGCGATCACCACAGGACGCGATGCACCGAACGGGTTGCACGGGCACCGAGAGGGTCATACAGTCTACGCGACGCAACTGACGGAATTGAAAACGGAATTACGAGGTGAGAGAAAACGCTACCTGAACAGGGCCCCGTGAATCTGATTTCCTGTATCTGAGGCGTGTCTGAGTCGTCTACTTCGAGTCCTGCGTCCTACGTCTGTGTCCACGGTTCTGTTGCTGTGTCCGACACAAACGGTATCCTGCCGTGCTAGGGTTCAGGCGGCCAGCGGCGACTGAGTACAGTAGGTCAGGGAGTCGGCTCCGTCGTCGGTGCTGCGGCGCTGGGAAAAGAATCGGTAGCGGGGAGGATGGGGCTCGGGCACTGCGACTGAGGCGGGGAGGAGCGGCCGGAGGGTGCTGCAGGGTGATGGAGGTCGACGGAGGCACGGGCGGAAGAGGAAGGAGGGAGGTTTAGGGTGGCGGAGAAGACCGTGGGGAATTAGGGTTTAGGTCAGGGGCTGCGGGTCAGGGGGTGCGGCGGTGATGGAGAAGCCGGTGGCGTCGTGGAGTTCGAGTCAGGGCTGCGGCGACTCGCTGGGTCGGCGGGGATGAGTGGTGAGAGAGAGGGAGGTCGACGGCTTGGGGGACGCGGGGAGATGGCGGGCGTCGGAGAGGGACGCTCGGCGTCGGGCACGGCGGGGCGGAGGAGGTAACAGAGGGGTGCAGGTGATGATGGTGGTGGGTGACGGAGGAGGTCGTGGGGGAGCGGCGCCGGAGTCGGCCGGGGATCGGCGGAGGAAGCGGCTGCTTAGGGTTAGGGTTAGGTTAAAATAGGGATTTGGGGATTTTGTTATTTAATTTCTCTTTTTTTTTTCTTTTTTTTTTTCTTTTCTTTGTGGAGAAAACTTAGGGAAAATATGTATTTATACATTACAGGAATTGGACTAGGGTTAGACCTAGGATTCGGGCTGGGCCAACGCTCCTCGGGCTTGGCTTCGGCTCTCATGGGGATGTCGGGCTTTGGCACGGATTTAATTCGGTTTAAATGTACTTCGGTTTTCAGGGCTTTAAACGGGTTTCCGGAGTCCAATAAATCTGCAGAAAATTACCCTGTGTCCGGTTTCCCATTTTACACCATAAAATATTATTTTCATAATATTTTAATAGGAATTAACCGAAATTAAAATCCTTTAATTACCAACGCCTAGGTTTCAATTCCCGAAAATATCAGAAAAATTGGGAAAAATCCAAATTTAAAATTCTGAAAATCAGGGGGCTTACAGGATAATCATCGGGTCACAATCTACAAGATTAACTCAAACTTATCGAACTCTAACTACTAAGCATAAAATTTTCAAATTCAAGACTACAGCTTTAATCCTAGCAAGCTATATATATATCCTAGCATAGAATAAAATCACTTGGTCTATAATCAGAAGGGTTAGTTGGCACGAGTTAAAAGATGAAGAGAAGAAATGTAATCAGTCGTCGCACTCTAACGAGCGCTATGGTCACAGAGGAGCAATATATGAAATTAGAATAGGGGCTCTAGATAGCATCATGATTTTCTAAGGGAAAGTGGTATGCTAGTTGCTAGGTTATATGTATGATTAGGAAAATATTCTATACATTGCTCTTGGCTTTCTAAGGTACTGTCTGCTTATCTCAAGACAAGAACCTAAATTTGTAGTTCTCCAATACTTCTCTAACTGTGAAGGTTAGGTTCAGTCCTAATATTAAATTTTGGTTTCCTATTGGTTCCTCAATACTAGGGTCAAACATTATGGTCCAATCTCTAACTAGCTCTTAGCAGTGCCTATACTACTTCTTAGGCCATTCATGACTATAACAAGAAATAATGGTAAATTATTCTATAGGTGAGAGACGCTAGGGTTGATTAAGCGTTCTACTTAGGGGTGTGTCAATATCCTAGTTGTACTCTTAATAGGAAGGTTATCCTACTTATCATCTAACAACAGGACTTATATATTCTAAGAGAGGCTATACTCAAGAAACTAATAGGAAAGCACATGAATCAAGCAGGATGCAATTTATCTGAATGGAATGGATTGGAAGGAGGATGAGTCATAGTCAGTGTGGATGAGATCCTATACTCTAATCTTAGTTGCAGGCTTGCTCGGTCCCTAAGTTAAAACCGAACAATTTAGTCGTAGACCTGCATGGGCCACCACAAAAACCATGTCACGCCCCAGTCCCAAAATATCGAGGGACCAGATACGTGGCAATGGCCAGCAGCACACACTGATGGACAAACCCAATTTAATGGATCCATCAGGGCGTACTTAAGCTGTAAAAATAAGTCTACGATATCAGGCACAACTAATCTCATCCACACAAGATATAAAATATGATTCACAAAATATAAGGAATGTAAATCATCAACCAATCTCAACAAAGTGCTTCGAGGAATAACCCGATAAAATATCTGATACAATGGTTCAACAGACCCAAATATAAATGACAGAATAAAGTACTGAGCATGAAACATAGATGCTCAGAAAAAGTCTTCAGCTAACACCTCGTCCTCGGGTGTCGGTACAGCTCCTGTATCAGTTTCTGCTCTGGTCCCGTATACCTCGGGATAGATCTCGTCTGCAAATCCTGGGGACATAATCCATTCCAGGTCCTCAGGGGACATAGTAAGGTACAGAAAATACAAGCCAAAATAAATACAGTGCAGTAGATAATGAAATAAATAGGGTAAGTATGTAACCATCTAAGTGAAATGCAAAATGAGAGCATCACGAGTACTCAGGCTGAGCCACTACAAGCTCTGTGTCGGGGAGCCGGTAGTGGTAATAACACGTAATGTGCCTAGCTCTGCTACGAGAGTCTACGGCCTCACAATAGTAGTAGATATATATATGAAACAGCCTGTAGCCTGTGTGTCTCTCCCCACCCAATGTAACCACGTCTCTCATGACCATAACGTCTCATGTCCATGTCAAGCGGGACCATAGCTAATGCAACAAGTCATAATGTATGTAAGAATATAGTATCTCTGTTAAGTCCTGTATCCTATACAGAATCACCATAAATATCTCAGGAAGATCCTGTCTCATGAAAAGTGTCAAGTGTCCTGGGTCATAGTGTACTCGGTAAGACAAGTACGAGAATATAAAGTGTCACAAATGTCCATCTCTAGATGACAATACACAACGCCGCGTACGGTGTTGGCACCCGACTATTAATCGGACGCTAAGTAAGTCACACGGTCCTAGGTTAAGCATGCACAGCAATATAAATAAAGCAAAGAAAATATATAACAATACTGCAGAGTTTGGCAAGGTATACTTGCCTGGGGTCCTGTTGCTGGTATGAATCAGAGTCCAAGTCACAGTCCAAATAGCCTATGTATTACAAATTTATCACGTCAAAAGATAATTTATTTTAATTTATTTAATTCTAAAATAATTACTCTAAAATTCTATTTTAATCTTATTATTCTGATTTTTAGGTTAATTCCTAAATTTTGTCCAAAGGAACTGAATTTTATCAACTCGAGACTCATGGCACGCAAATCGAGGCGATCTGTTGACCAAAAAGTCAATCGACACAAACTCAACTTTCATGCATGATTTCCTGTAGATTTTATTATCAAAAATATGCTAGAATTTACGGCTCATCCGAATTCAAATTCGTTTGGGAATTATGGCACATACAAATTTCGTATCGTGCACCGATGGTTAAATTCTAACCTTGAAGTTCTACAGAATTAACAGTATGTAAATACTTTGAATTAAATTCTGGGAAAAATATATGTCGATGATCTTGATATTAGCTTTCCAAAAATTTAAACGGTTCATGATTCTGATTCCGGGTTCTCCCGAAATTACGAAAATATCAAAATACGTCTATTTTTGGACATGTTGTACTCTACGAATTTTCCAGAATTTAATACTAATAATTTCGGAAAACAATTTATATAATCAGAAAGCTAACCTCAATATCTTTCTAACGCAAGAAACTAGGCCTCGTTTGGAGTCCGGAGCTATGCGCAATGGCTTCTGGAAGATGAAGAAACCCTAGAAAAATATTCGGGATAATTTTATATTCATAGATTTCTTACTATAATTAGGAGAAGCTCTAAAAATTAGTTTTTCCATAAAACTAAAAATAAATACTAACATTATTCCAAAAATTCTGAAATAATTCCAGAAAATATATAATAATATTATAAACCTTAGAAAATAATGTGGGTCCATTCTATATTCCTGGGCTTGCACAATAAATTCTATAATTCCTAAAAATTAGTTATTAGCCTAAATAACTCCCAATAAATACTAAAAATACTCAAAAATTCCCAAAAACTTCTAAAAAATATATTTTATTATTTAGAACCTAAAATAAAAGTTTGGGATATTTTTAATTATATTTGAATCAAAAATAAATTCTTGAAAATCCTAGAAAATTACAGAAAATTGCGAAAAATCTAAATTAAAAATTTCTGAAAAATCAGGGGGTTACAGATATGAATATAACAATATCAGAATCAATAAGCAAAATCAATCACAATAAACATAAAATTGGGAAATAATCCGATAATGAGTCTGATACAACTGTCAAGATACAAGAATAAAGATAACCACAGCAATACTGAGTATGGGAACAGTATATACTCAGAAGATACCCGTAGAGATCACTCGTCTACTTGATCTGGTACTGCTCCAGTGCCTGCTCCTGTTCCTGCTCCTGCTAATGCTCCTGTCCCGTGTACCTCGGGGTCGATCTCGTCTGCTAATCCTGGGGACAATCCGGATCCAGATCCTCAGGGGACATAGCAAGGTACAAAATAACTCATGCCAATAATAATGCAGTGCAAAAAATAAATGAATCAATAGGGGAACACTATATAACCAACTAAGTGATATGCAAGATGAGAGCATCATTAGAACTCAGGCTGAGACCACTACAAGCTCTGTGTCAGGGAGCCGGTAGCAGTGATATCATGTGGTTGTCTAGCTCGGAGAGAGACTAAGACGCTGCATAATATAGTCAACATGTAGCCTGTGTGTCTCTCTCCACCCAATGTAATTATACGTCTCATGTCCACGATGTCTCATGTCCATGCCACGCAGGATCATAACTAATGCATCCAGTCATATACTAAGATCTAGCATATATATAAAGAATATGTCATAAAACCTGTATCCTATATAGAATCACCATGAATATCTCAGGAAGATTCTGTCTCATGAATAGTGTCAGGTGTCCTGGGTATAACGTACTTGATAATGCAAGCACTAGAAGTATAGGGTCTCGATATCCATGTCTAGATGACGTTACAAAACTCCGCGTACTGTGTTGGCACCCGACTATTAATCGGACGCTAAGTAAGTCACACGGTCCTAGGTCAAGCATGTACAACATATAAATAAGGCAAGAAAATATGTAACAAGAACTGCAATATTTGGCAAGGTACACTTGTCTGGAGTTCTGGCTCCAACTGTAGCTCTGGTCTCAGTGAGAATTGCAGGTAGTCCTCCGGTTGCTGTAATGAACATCACCATCAGATTCAGAAAATATCAAATAGCTAGAAACGCATGTCCTTGAGTCCAATTTGGACACAGGGGCAAAAATGACAGTTTCTGGTCAAAGCGGGGTCCATATGTGGGCCGCTTTGCACCAAAAAATGAGTCAAAACCAATAGTCTCCAAATTCGTCAAACTTAGTGTCAACAAGTCCAGAACGATGATACGAACTCAACGAAACTTACAGAATTGGATTCCGATGAGCCGATCCCAAAATTGCCCGTCAAATAGAGCCGTGGGGCCCAAGATACGCTATTTTGTCAACGTTCACAGAATCGAACCAAACTTGGGTCACAGGACCAGCGTATTGCTACGAGTCCGATGGCGCAAGTTTCGTTTCGATCCATCGTGTGTACACAAAGTTACAACGTGTTCTAGAATAGGCGGATACGGAGCATTGTCGGTGGATACGCGTTGATTCCGGTGTGCACGCACATCCAAATCAACTTCTGCGAAATTCCGCACATCCGTATCAACGGCACGCACCTTTCGGTGAAGACCGCACGCGACCAAGTTGTCCCGTTTGGCGGGGCGTACTCAGTTCCGGGGGAAAATAATGTGTTGTTTTTCTTGTTTTTGGATCGCGGTTTGCGATCGCCACAGGACGCGACGCACCGAGCGGGTTGCACGTGCATCGAGAGGGTCACGTAGGGTTCGTGTCACAACAGACGAAACAGAAAATGGGACAACAAGGAGAGAGAAAATGCTACCTGAACAGGGCTCCGTGAAAACTGAATTTTTCGTGTCCGCGAGGCGACTCTGCTCGACACGACATAGTGGACACTGTGTCAGGACTGTGTCCGGTCTAGGGTTAGGGTTTTTCTGTCGGAGGCTCGTCGGAGATGGCTGGAGTGGCTGCAGGGTGGCATCGCCGGGGACGGCGCCCGGCTGCGCTGGCACGACGACTGGGAGAGCTGGCCGCTGCTGCTGCTGCGGGTGGCAGCTCAAGCGGAGCTGCGGGTCGTCATGGAGGAGACGGCTGTGCTGGAGCTTGGGGCGGCACTGGACGTCGGCCACGGTGGGGTACGACGAGGACGGGGGAGAGAACACAGGCCGAGCGAGGCGGAGGGGTGAGGGGTTTATAAAGGGGAAGAGGGAGGCGGACGGAGGCGGTTACAGGCAGAGGAGGCTGAGGGTTGCAGAGGCGAAGCGGCGGGGAACGGCCGGCGGAGACGAAGCGGCGGCAGCGGCGGTTACGTGGCTGGGGAAAGAGAAGGGTTTCGGATTTGGATCCGGGTCGGGTCTAAAGGGATCCGACCCGATCCACCAAATCAGGAAATCGGGTTCGGGTAATCGGGTTTGCGGGATTCGGGTCGACGGGTTAGACCCGGATTCGACCCGCAGGGTTGGGTTTGGTTTAGTTAGACCGGTTCGGTCTGGGTTGGTTTATTTGAAACAAATCGGGTTTAATCCTAGGGTTTATTTGGTTTATTTAAAACTTGATTTTTAGGTCTTTAAAAATGCTTCTGAGGTCCAATAAATTTCCGAAAAATTATCATATGTCTAATTTTTCATTTTACACCCAAAAATATTATTTTTATAATATTTTAATATTATTAAACATCATTTAAAAATTATTTTATTTCAAAATACCTAGGTTTTAATTACAGAAAAAAATCCAAAAAATTCCAGAAAAATTGTGAGAAATTAATTTTTAAAATTCCTGAAAAATCAGGGGATTTACAATCTACCCCCCTTAAGAGGATTGCGTCCTCGCAATCAAAGAATAACCGGTCAACAGAGATGACACGGTTGCAAACATTGTTCAAAGCACATCACGATCAAGGAGAATCAAGGTTGAGGGTTTTGAGAAGTACACATAGGAAAAATTATTTCCCTAAGCATTAAAAGTTATACAATTTTTCGGATGAAGGAAATCTAGAAAATTACAGTTTTTAACAAATTTTTAGGAATTTTTGGACCCTCTGGTAGAATGAAGGAAATCTAGAAAAGTTATGCAATTTCTCGATCAAGGAGAATGAAGGAAATCTAAAAAATGCTTCGCCGCCTCCTACCACGTCTGAACCTCTGGTAGTAAAGCTGTGCAGGAAACCTCCTGTCATGCCCCAGTCCCGCAGGGACCGATCGTACTCGCTTGGTCCCTATGAAAATGATCGTCCTCGCTTGGGCACGATGTCGTGTAAGCCTAAAGTGCGCTTGCACAAGGCCAAAGCTTGAACAAGGACAAGTAAGCTATTCAAAACGGAAGCAGCGACACATATTGCAAAAAATTAAAGAACACAATGGCATAAGGAAACAAGCTCTTTATTGACAATAAAAAGTGTTACAAGCGGCGCTTGACCGAGGTTACAGATTGCTCAAGCACTCTTTTTCTCTCGATTACAATGACACCGTTCCATACATTATGTCCCTCTATACAAAAGCAGCTCAAAGCAATCTCGATACGGCTCAAGGCATCGACTCCAAATTTTTGGGTCCTGGGGATGAGACACGGCTATCGCTTCCTCGGGCGATCCAGCACCTGAGAACAAGCAAACTGTTGGTGGGTCAGCACTTTGGAGAAAGTACTGGTGAGTATAAAATCAACGAACAGAAGCAACACCCCCTGAAACCCACATAATGTAAGCATGTGGCAAAATATTACATTACTGGTAATTTTGATACTTTTACCTATGTTCATTTCATACAATACAGGATTTGAGTCAGTTTACTTCTTTTCAAAAATATAGCTTTGGGAACAGTTTTCATATTCAAACAATAAGCATACAATCGGAACAGTGTTCTATCGTGCTGTGCGCAGCATGTATCGTGCACCATATTCTAACTCTTAGAAACAAAAGTTATCTCTAGTGGACTATTCATCTCGAATCAAAACAAGTTCATCAAGCGGACTATCATTCTTTCAAGAAAACAAGTAAAACTAGCTATATGATTTCGGTCCCCGAGAAACTCATGATCAGTAGTGGTAAACCATGTAACTAATGACTCTTTAATCTGATGCTATTAGCAGCTGCGACTCATGGTTGCTCTTCACTAACATAGTAGCAACCGTGACCAAGGTTCAGCTCTTCACTAGCCATTGTCCAACCGATGCGAATGCATGAAGCACTATTGGATAAACTCTATGATGCAAACGAAATGAACAAGTAAGCTATATATATGTATACTCTTTGTATTTCTTACCCCTTGTCGAACGGTTATCCCTGTAGCAGCATACAAGTTAGCAAAATTTTTCATAAACATATATGTATAAGGTTCTCTTTTCCTGTCCGTCTCTGCATCAAACAGTTAGGTATGCAAGAAGGCTAGCCTAGCATGCGTCCTAACTATATGATGGTCCATGGGTAGCCCCATGATTAGCAGTGGTTGCCCAAGGTTTAGCTCATATATGTCGGTAGCTGTGACTCAAGGTTCAGCTCTTCACCAACACACACGAGTACTAGCATCTGTGACATCATGGGTTCCGTACAACACTAATAGACACATCGCCCCAGTAGACCCCCAGTAGGCCGTATCCTCAGGGCGAAACGAAAATCTCTTCCAGACCGAGCAATTTCCAGTGCCCCAGGAACGTTCGAGAGACAAGACCTTGTACACAAGTTGTCCGAGACCAATGCAATAACATGAAACATCTATAATGCAAGCAAAACAAATGATCAAGCAAAACATATATGGTCGAGCAAAACACATCTTGTCAAGCAAAGCATATCTTTCACATATCTAATAGCATACCCCACTAGATCACAAGGACCGTACCTCAGGGTGCACTATTAATCTCTGCATATACGAATCAAAGACTTATAGAAGTTCGATATAGCAAAAAAGGCAAGCGAAACATATAATAGCAAGTAGGATTTTGATTTCATAACTAGCATGCAATATCTATCTCTTTCTTAGCATATTACAATTAGACTTATTCAAGCGATTCATTCACTAATCTTTTTAGCATGGCAAGGGTTCGTTCGATAGCTGTGTCAGTGTAACTAAGCATGCAATATTTTTTATACTTTTTGACTTAGCATGACAATGTTCTATCTCTTTTCAGAAAAGCAATACAAATTCTCTAGTAAGCAAGCAGGTTCGTTTCAATGACAAGCTATACGAGTTCACTTATTAAGCAAGCAGAGTCAGGTTCTATCATTCTTCTTATGAAACTATCTTCTTAGAACTAACATTCAAAAACTCAGATTCATTATTAAGGCCTGCAAGAATCAGAGGATGCAGTTCTGTCCACCACTTAGATAAATCGTCTTGTGGTTCGATCGAAAACTCTCCGAGAAGACTTCCACTCGAGCAAGCAAAGCGATATCACTTGTACATAGTGCCTATGCAAAGCAGGGCACTACACCTCCAAACCTGTCACTCGCATTAGGGGTAGATCTTCAGAAGGACGAGCTGGAGGAGTATGAAGTTGCTCACGCAAACGTCCCTTCTCTGGACGATGTAATTCCTGAAGAAAAGATAAATTATTTTGTGAATAAAGGGCTATCTTTGAACTACTCTGAAGTCGCTCGCTTGAGCACACTATAATCCATGGAGCACGGTCTAGGCCTGCGCCTGTAGACACAGATGACTACTACTTGTACAGTAAACCAGATTCTCCCTAGCCAAGGTTCCTACTTTACGGTTCTGGCAAGGAGGAGGGGAGACAAACCCGTCATCTTTGGTAGGGTTGAATGCCCCCCGGTCCTTCATCCCGGAGAAACAAGTGCCAGAACCCGATATCGGTAAAATACAAATCTACTAGTTCAGTGGTCAAGTCAAACACCTCATCTAGAAGATGGATTATGATCTTAAAAAAGCAACCGAGGTCTGAATTACGGCAAAGGTCAACGATTGTCCTTGCGCCTTGCCGCTCCGGCAGGAAAATCCGAAGATTACTACCATAAGACCAAGTATGGCTTATAGTACGTTACGCCTCGTACAACCCCCGAAGGCTCGGATGAAGAAGATGAGTTACACTCTCACTCTTCAGAGTCATCCTCTTGGGACTCCGACGTCAGTATCGGGGAGATGCTCAAGCAAACATTGTCTGCCAACATGGTGTCTGCTGACCCCGAGGAAGACGACTAAGATCTACCGAAACTCTTTAAAGTAGAAACGTGGGCCCAACGCCTAGACGCACAATGGGAGATGTAGTTCAAACAAAGATAACCTCCTACCGATGATAAAGTCGTACAAGTCAATCTGAGCAACGAATCCTCCCCTAAACGGCGATAAATCCTTCCTTAAACCTATCTTCATCAGCAAGTGTATGACTGATGAGGATCAGGAATCCCTGCTACAGCTCGTCAGAGAATATATTGATGTCTTCGCTTGGAGCTACGAAGATATGTCGGATCTGGACCCCTAAATCGTGGTCCACAAGCTCAATATCTCGCCGAACGCTAAGCCTTTCAAGCAGCAGCAACGACGGTTCCGACCGGATATTATGAACATCATTGAAGCTAAAGTCAATAAATTGATAGCTAGCGGCTTCGTCCGCGAAGAACAACATCCAGATTGGATATCCAACATCGTGCCCGCCGTTAAAAAGAACGGAAAGATCCGGATCTGCATTGACTTTCGTGATCTAAACGCGGCTTGTCCTAAGGAAGAATTTTCTCTTCCGATCACAGACATAATGATCGACAATACCTGTGGCTTCGAGCGCATGTCCTTCATGGACGAATTCTTAGGCTATAATCAAATCAAGATGTCTCCTGACGATCAGAAGCATATATCGTTCCGAACGCTAATAGGAGTATACTGCTACATATTCATGCCCTTCAGTCTGAAGAACGGGGGTGATACATACCAGCGAGTTATGAGCACCATCTTCTGTGAACATCTACGTAAGATGGTCGAGTGTTACATTAATATCGCTGTCAAGAGTCGCTCTATCTCAAGGACTTGGAGACTGTGTTCGACCTCATGTAGACGCACCAGCTCAAGATGAACCCTACCAAATATTTTCTAGGAGTCTACAGCGACAAATTCTTGGGTTTCATCCTAACTTCGAAGGGTGTCACGCCCCAGTCCCAAAATACATAGGACTAGAAATACGTAACACGCCCAACTGTATGTATACGAACTCCAGTATATGGAAAACCATATACATACGTATGCTGTACATGAATATTTAATCCACCAGTAGTAATATACTGTCACAACAAGTCACACAGAATCTATATCTCATCCACAACACAAATAATCAGTAGGAATAAAGAGCTGAATAATAACTTAATATCAAAGATGAGTATCAAAATCGGATAGTCGGATGGAAATAAATCAACTACAAAACGACTATACTGAAACAGCGGTAATAAAATCACAGATACTCCGAAGGTAAGACCTCCTCAGTCTGGTAAGTAGTATCCGGTCCAGGTTCGTACTCTTGCGGATACTCCTGCTCGTCCATATCTGGAAAGGGATCAGGTCCTCAGAGGGACGTAACAAGATACATAATAACATGCCAATAAGTACTGAAAAATAAACATCCAATGGGTCGCCTAACCGTCTAAGTGAATGCAGTTGAGAACAACTTTTCACCAAGTGGGCTATCTGGCCATATAGTGGGATTGGCATGATTCTCTCGGAGAATCAGGGACCTCAAAGCATGTCGTCTTTTGAACGGCAGAGGCCGCCTGTAATATATATGGGGTCATCACCACCCGTCGCTCCGGTGGAGCGTCCGGGCGAACAAAAAGGAAAGTACAAAGAAGCCCAAATGTCTTACTTGTTGTTCTTTCCATCCCATGCTCTAAGCATGCCACATCCATGACACGATAATCTCTAAATAACTGCCAGGTCTACTAGCATACAAAGTTTCTATCAGCAGTCATCCCTAACGCACGACTCATGCGTACAAGAGGCCAACCTGTCACGCAGTCCGTGATCTATATGAGACTCACAACTCGTGTAACGACTGTGTCACGTCCAATGAACCTAATGATGCTCCATAATACTAGAGTGGTCTCATAAAGTAGGTCCAAAAATATACATACATAAACATCTATATAAGCAGAATTAAACATGCATGTATTAGCTGGAATGTAAATAATAGTACGATGGCAAGGTATACTTGCCGAGCAAGAGTCCTATATAGTGTACGTCCAAACAGTGTTAAGTTTGTTGTAAGAAAAAGTAGGTTAGGGTTTGGAAGAGTTGTAATATATAGGGATAAGAGGCGGTGGAATGAGGCGGTGGTGTCTGTTTTACGCGTGGGGTTGTTTTACGCGCAGAAAAGGAAATAGCAAAGTTGATTTTTGCTACTGCTACAGTTGATATTTTCCTAATGGGTTTGGGTTTGAGGTTAACGAATTTTGGGTTAAAATCCAATAGGAATCCAAATCCATTTTCTTTTATTTTCTTTTTCTTTCTTTTTCTAATAAATTATTTATATATGTATATATACTTAGAAAATTCTAGAAATTATATTGATGCATATGGTTAAGCTAGCAACTGTCCAAAGGGTCTCCTACATGGAATAAATTAGAAAAAAATTTATAATGGCCCCATAAATCCTCTAATTACAAAAACACCTCAAATAAAAATTAATAAAAATCTATTCCTTCTATTTAGCTCGTAATTACTAAATAAATTAAATAATTAATACGGTTGTCAGAATTAGGGGTCTTACAAAGGGTATCCACGTAGACCCTGACAAAACCAAAGCGATCATTGAAATACGCCCACCGAAGAACCTCAGAGAACTTTGTGGCCTTCAAGGAAGACTAGCCAATATCAGGAGGTTCATATCAAACATCTTTGGACGTTGTCGGACGTTCACTCAGCTTATAAAGAAGGGAGTCTTCTTTGTCTGGAACAAAGAATGCCAACGTGCTTTCGACGACATCAAGGAATACCTCATGAGACCTCCAGTATTGGTAGCCCGAGTTATAAAAAAGTCCTTTCTGCTCTACGTACGAGCAATGTATCACTCTATTTATGCTCTGTTAGCCCAGACAAGCGACGCAGGTCACGAGCAGGCCATCTACTATCTCAGTAAGATGATAGTCGACACATAGCACATGTACAACTCCATCGAGAAGGAGTGCCTTGCTCTAGTCTTCGCCATCCAGAAGACCTGGCATTATATGGCAGGATAAACCATCCATGTGATCTCATGAGTTAATTCCCTCAGGGTCCTCATGATGAAACCAGGAGTGCTCAACTCTCGTCTAGCCACATGGTTATCGTTCCAAAGAAGGCCGTCAAAAGTCTGGAGTTGGAAGATTTCCTTGCATCACACCCAGCGCCGAAAACTTTGAAGCTATACGAGGAGATCCCAGATGAGGTCGCAGACTCAAACCTGACCACAAGCACATAAGTCGTTTGGTGAATGTTCTTCGATGGTTCTTCAAGAATAGGGCCCAAAGGCGGCATCGTCGCTGGAGTCGGGATAGTGTTGTCTCTTCATATGATCTGGTTATGAATCGCGTCTACTCACTCACTGAGCCATGCTCCAACAATGTGGCAGAGTACAACGCTATCATCATTGGACTCCAACTCGCTAAATAAGTGGGAGTTGACCACCTGGAAGCCTACGATGATTCCAAACTGATAGTCAATCAAGTTCGAGGTGAGTATGAAGTCCGGAATGAAGACCTACTCCCCTACCAATAATCCGCACTTGGAATAATCGCCACCTTCAAGGGGTTCTTCATAGAGCATGTCCCTTCGCTGCAAAATGTTGAGGCTGACGTCCGGATCGACCTCGCAGCCTCTCTAGTTGTTTCGATCAATACTCATGAACTGATCACCGTGATCGGTCGAGAGCTGGTATGCCCGAAAACAACCTCTATTAGTGCCTGAGCTACTCAGTAGAGACGGACACTGACTCACAATACTGGAGACTTACATTCATCGCCTATGAAGTCTATAAAATTCTTTCCGAAAACCCAAATAAAGCCACTTCGATCAGAAGACGTTTCCTCTGGTTCTATTACGATACGGCTACCAAAATTGTAAACTCCCTCGACCAGATTTCAGTAATTTAGGATTAATTTTAGCTAATTAGAATTTCTGTAACTTTTTAAAAATTATTTTGTTTACATAACCTATTGATTGTGCACCTATACCTTACACAAATAATTAGAGCATTACACTAACTGTAATTCCCAAACAAAATTTACATACCTGCCCTAGACATGTTAGACTATTTTTCTAAATTTTGTGCAACTCCCAGATGCTTTATTTTGAGCCTCGTTTGAGACGCACAAATATCGTTATAAAAGTTTGTATTTAATTCCTATTTTATTTCTTGCTCTTTAACCATCTCTGTACCCCTAGAGATTGAGGACCAACCTGCACCAGTTTTGCCCAAACATAAATACGATAATATTCTACTTTGAATATACTAGAATTAGTGTATTGACACCGTAGTAAAATTATGGCCCTACCTGCCTCTAAATAATTAGAGAACACCGTGCGCAGTATTTATTAAATAATAAATACGATGACCCGTATCACCAAGAAACCAGGCCCTACCCCTGCCCAGACTCACCCCCCCACCCCCCCAGGACCCTCCCACAGCTTTTTTCTCTCAATTCTGAGCATTTTAGTATTTTCTGGGAACAGGGTAATTTATCAGACAAATTGCGTAATTACGCAAAATACCTATTTTATGACCTATTTGTAAATTAGGAAATTTCAGGGGTTTTTCTGCAAAATTCCCTGTGAGGTGTCACCCCCCTATTGGCTGGTAAATATGGACCGTCCACGTGTCATGTGGGACCCACTTAAATATCTGAAAATATCAGATAAATATCTAAAAAACCAAAATACCCTAAATAACCCTAGAGTTCTAACTATTTACAACTCTGCCATTGAGTTAAAACCCTATAAATACAGCCCTTTCCCCCCCCCATTCCGACCACACACCACCACCATCACAGCCAACCTCCGCCCACCGGACCACCGCCGAACCCGTCGCCTCTTCCTTCCCCTTCCCTCCGACCACCTCCACCCCCCTCCGGCCACCGCCTCCGCCGCCCCGAACCACCACAGACGCCACCCCGACCTACACACCACAGCACCACCACCACTCCCATCCACCCCCAGCGCCGCCTCCGGCCGTCGTCGACCACCGCCACCACCCCCGAACGCCTCGCCACCACCTCCTCCACCGTTCCGACCAACCCCCTGCCACCCCCGACCACCACAGCCGCCGCCCTCACCTCCACAGCGCCCCGATCCCTCTCCCCGACTGCACCACCACCCCCATCCCGACCGCCTCCAGCCACCTCCACCGCCACCGTAGACCCCCACCACCACTACCAACCTCACCGCCACCATCTCCTCCGCCGATCCCCCGCCCTGCACCGACCGCACCACCGCCGCTGACGCGGCTGCCACCGCTGCAAGCCGGCACTGCTGCTGCTGTTAGCTGCTGCTGCCGTTGCAGCCGTCCCTCCGGCCGGCCGCCGTCAGCTCCGCCGCCTTCCTCCCGCCGGCCACTCGCCGTGGGCCCCCCTGCCACCCTGTCAGGTATAATACGCATGTATTATACAAAAATACCTAAATATACCTATATGCATGTATATATGTATATATTATAAGTATATATGTGTATATAATTATATATATTAATATATATATATTAATATATATTAATATATATTATTATATGTAATTAATATTATATGATTACTAATAATATAATACTGTATAAATACAGTATATAGGTATTTATATTTTCTGCATTTTCATTTTATATATATATATATATATATATATATATATATTATTTATATATATACATATAGTATATATATATATATATATATATATATATATATATGTATATATATATATATATATATATACATATATATATATATATATATACATATATACTATTATATATATATATATATATTAAATATACTGTGTACAGTATATATATACTATTGTATATATATTTTAATTTCTGTTTTTCTTTTATTTATTTATTTATATATACATATGTAATATATATATATATATATTTATATATATTTATATATATATATATATATATATATATATATATATATATATATATATTATATATATAATTATTATTATTACTATATACCTATATATATATATATACTGAGTATATATATATATATTGTAATATATATGTATATATATATATCCCTTTTCCTTTCTTATATATCTATATACATATATTTATACATAGTATTTATTATATATATACATATATTATATATGTATATATATATATATATATATATATATATATATATATATATATATATATATATATATATATATATATATATATATATATATATATATGCTTTTCATTTAATTATATATGAATATATGTATATACTATATACTAATATATATGTATATAAATATATATATAAATATATATATTTAATTCCTGCACTTTTCTTTCTTTTTATATTATGTATATACATATATATATCTATATATATCTAATTCCTGCATCTTTTTATTTCTTATATATATATATATATATATATATATATATATATATATGTATATATTACCTATTTATGTATATATATATTATTATTTATATATATGTATGTCTTTTCATTTCTATGTATATATATATGACTTATATAAATATTATATATATATATATTCTTTAGTATATCATGAATATATATGTTATTTTCCTGCATTTCCTTTTTCCTTGATATATATGTAAATATAAATATAACACATGTATACCTATTATATATGCTAGATATATATACATACTATGTATACTATATCTATAAGTATATATATACTATATATATTATGTACCCTATATTATATATATGACTATAAATATTATATATATATTTTCACCAAAATATATATATGCTATTATATTGTACCCTTTTATTTTTTAGGTATTTACAAAACCTGTACGTCTTAAACAGAAAACATCTCCAGCACAGTCAGTGACCACCTGTCACAAGGACCCTCAGTCTTGACAGTGGGATCAGGTGTCCAATACAATCAGGAAGTAGGCAAGTATACCTTGCCAAGTTACTCAAATATTGCTATATGCTATGTTTCCTGAATTCCAGATAACTATGAATACCTGAGATTGCCTCGGGTACAGTCAACAGATACGTTGACTTGTAGCATAATTAACTTAGTCTTTCCAGACCTACCAACATCTGTGAGGGTATCTTAATATCCTCCTAGACCCTACCACGGGAACACGCAACATGGTTGCAATACATATTGGGATGCGAGCTGCGTATTTGATTTGCTACCAGTACGTGTGACACGCATCACGGCTTAGCATAAGTACAGGAAAACTCAGAATAGTACGACTTGGCATTTAGTTACATTGGGCGGGAAAGATAACTAGTAGACGTATGGGACACCCCCTCCTTGTATGTTTTACCTTCGTTCCATACTCCTCGGAGATGGACGATTGCAGAGTGCCCATGCATCTGGGAGCATATGACACATATACTAGCCAGTCACCACGATTGGTGAATTAAGTCAGCATATGTCTAACCTACACATTCCCATGCGTACTACAAGGTCTTTACTTGCATTTCACTTAGATGGTTAGCACCCTGTATTTATTTCTTTATTCAGTATTTTCATACCTGGCATGTTATTTTCTGTATCTTGTTACGTCCCACTGAGGACCTGGTTCCCTTCCAGATTTAGACGAGGCCTACTACCCCACGGTGTATGGTCCAGGACAGGAGACTAGGCATGCCACCGAGGAAGAACTAGAGGAGACACCATCAGAATCTACCTGATTCTAGGAGATGCTCTCTTGGCGATGGAGATATTTTGTTAGATAGACGATGCTCAGTCTATCTTATTTTCTGTATTATTATTATATTTTGACAGTGGGTTGTTCTCACAAGATGTGTAATATGGCATTATCAGACTCAGCATTATATATATTCAGCACTATTTTCTGACATTTTCTGTGGATGAGATAGACTTGCCTGTACTAGACTTGTAGTATACTAGGACAGCGTAGCACGTTCCTTTGGATCCATCAAAAATGGATTAAACCCTTAGTGACGTGTCAGCTGGCTAATGCCACGTAGCCTAGTTCCTTACATTTTGGGACTGGGGCGTGACAAAAATGCTGTATACCCGCTCCTATGATGGTCTTCTGCTACAATGCCTATCGAATACAGACGCGAAGCAGGCTCTCCATGAGGCTCATGACGGGGTTTACGGCGCCCATCAGCCGGGGCCCAAGTGTGGTGCCCCGTTTCTCCTATTCGGGGAGCGCGGCTAAGAAATACAAGACGGTATCGTTCGATCGGGATAGATTGAAACAAGAACTCATTCTCGTTATGGATTTGCTTCTTCGAAATCGATTCTCATATTCAGTGGACCGTGCCCCCAGGATCGACTTAGTGGCAGAGTCAGGAGGGACCTCTCCGCTGCATCTTTTATTGCCTAGTTTTCGCTGTCGCTTGTTGCTTTTGTGCTTTGAGTTAGTTTTCGGATTTGCTTGAGTTTTCTTGAACGGTTTCGATAGATTTCATTGTTTTTTTTCTTTGAACTGTACTTCAATTCCGAGATTGGAAAGAGTAAAAGAGGTATTGATCAACTGTTCATGGCAATACAGGTGAACGAGCGGTAGGCGACGCACGAGTGGAGTCCTGAAGCACCACTTTCCTTCTCCCTTCCAACCAACTAAGTGAGTGGCTTATATTCGATTTAGTTGGCCCTTATTCTGAGTCTTCACATCTAAAAATCTTGTATTCTTGCTTGCCCTGATCAAACGATACCAAGTAATAACTAAAAGATGTCAAGATAAAAAGAAATAGACTTGGATTA
Organism: Iris macrosiphon; assembly: GCA_036927795.1. Taxonomy (NCBI): domain Eukaryota; kingdom Viridiplantae; phylum Streptophyta; class Magnoliopsida; order Asparagales; family Iridaceae; genus Iris; species Iris macrosiphon. Next base: position 181,202,942 of record JAYESA010000012.1, read on the forward strand.
TTATTGCTTGTCAATCAAACTTGTGAACGGTTATCTATTGCATGCTAGTTCATTCAAATGTTCATTCATATACTTCAATTTTAGTTAGAATGCATATTTCTTCTATAAATTGTGCTATGTATAGAACATGCCATGCTATGCTACAAATTGTTCAGGAAGACTATGCAAAACGAATCATGCAATGATGTTTGTCTTGTACTCATATTGCCTCAACTGCATCAAATGATAACTTAGTATGAATGACATTTGATCACGGACAACTTGTGCACAAGGTTAATGGTTCCTGCGGACGGTCTTTGGGGCACTGGCATCGATCCGATCCGGGCGGAACCCAACGTTTAGTCTCACGTGATTGACGGGATGCTTGCAACGCACCACGTATTTTGGTTGCATACCATCATTGTCAATGACTATAGTCCTTTATGGTAATTTGCCAGTGATCGCCACGTATATTTAAACCTGTGCAAACTAACTTGTGTCTTCGTGGCAGGGAAGGACATGGTAAGTATTCTGCAGGTGGTTCAGACGGGCAGGTAAAAGTCACCGAACGGTGGCAAGTTCATTTTAGTAGTTTCTATAAATACTCCCTACTTGTAAAATGAACTAAGGCAAGATAAAAAGACCACAAATAAATATGCATGCTTCATATAAACAACGTGTTGATTGGTATAGTTGGGTTAGCTTTTCTTCACCAGTACGTTTCGATGTACTGACCCTCGTTGAAACAGGTTTCCCGTACTAAGGAGAGCCGAGCGAAGAGCTGAAGTCAATCCCCGATCCAGTCCAGCTGTAGGCGCGTCCTGAGCGTGCCATCTTTTGAAGCAAGGAGCTAGCTACTCAAGAACTTAATGCAACTCCGTGGAAAGGCCATCATTCCACCATGAGGTCTTTACATTTTGAAAGTTTTAGTAAATTGATGTAATGTACAGGACAACTATCTTATTTTGTGTCAACTTTTGTAAGCCCGTGCGGCAACCTTATGACTCGTTCAAGAGTTTGTAATAGATGTTCATTATCAATAAAGAGAACTTTTTTATGTTTCAACTTTGTGTTTCAATTTATCTGCGTACTCTGAATATGTGCTCGTTATGCAAAATATCTTAGCCTTATGCGGTGTGCAACCTAGGTCCGCACGGCGTCACGCCCAGGAGACGACTATTGATTCCACGGAATCGGAACGTGACACCAAGATACATGACCGCCTCTGTAGAATGGATTACTATTGACCGACAATGGTAGCAGACGTCGTTGACTATGCAAGGAAGTGCCAAGCGTGCCAAATTTATGCTGACTTCATCCACCAACCCTCGAAGTTTCTACACCCGACCGTGGCGTCTTGGCCGTTCAAAGCCTGGGGCATGGATATCATATATAGGGCCGATCAGTCCGCCCTCGGCTAAGGGACATCGCTTCATCTTGGCTATCACTGACTACTTCTCCAAGTGGACGAAAGCCATACCACTTGCTGAAGTCAAGACGTCCAACGTGATCAACTTCGTCAAGCATCACGTCATATACCGCTTCGGCTTGCCACAAAGGATTATCCATGACACTGCAAGTTTGATCGAGGATTGGAGAGGAGAGGTGGAATAAAAAGGCTCGGGTCCACAGTTCGCAAGTCACGCGTTCTACCGATTTTGCGACAAAAATCAGATTCGAAATGTAGCGTCAACTGCCTATAACCCGGCAGCAAATGGTCTGGCAAAATCCTTCAACAAGACCATCATAAAGCTACTCAAAAAGTTCGTGTCATCCAACAAACGCGACTAGAATGAGAAGCTGAGTGAATGTCTCTGGGCCTACCGTACAAAGGTCTGGACAGCTACTGGAAATACGCCTTTCTCTCTAGTGTACGGAAGTGAAGCGGTCCTCCCGCTCGAGATCCAAATCCCTTCACTTCGAGTAGCTCTCTCCAACCAATTAACCGTCGACGACAATCACTGTCGACGGCTACAAGAGTTAGAAGCACTCAACGAGAAACGTCTCTTAGCTCAGCAGCACATTGAGATATACTAAGCACGTCTCGCGGGAGCCTTCAATAAACGGGTGAAAAAGATGACCTACCAAGTGGGTAATCTTGTTCTGACCGTAAGGTGACCGATGGTTATGACCCACAAAACGGCCGACAAATTTTAACCCAAATGGGAAGGCCCGTTCGTCATAGAATCGGTATTCTCCAACGACGATTTGCTCATGATGCCTATCAACGACAAGTTTCTGAAAAAATACTATGTCTAAGGTAGACTTGTACTCCCCTTATCCCCAGCCTGACAATCAAGGTGTACAGCCCTTACACCCTTGGTTCTTTATCCCCAACAAGGGCCTATGTACAACATGTCCCATTCTTCACAACTTTATGTAAAATTCATTATCTGTATCCAGGAGTCCTGGATACACAACAGATGGTGGATCTTCCAAATCTCCCCAGCGGAGCAGTCCTCAGGTCCACCGGCACACTCCCGCTTGGACCACCCAAAAACCAGTCTCGTTACACTCAAGTTTTCCCAGCGGAGCAATCATCAGGTCTATCTTCATTCTAGGATAGACCACACCCAGCAAATCAGTCCTCAATGAGTTTCTCGGACATTTGTTCACGTCCATATTACCTCTAAACTATTGTCCTAACATTCGTCCCCGGCTGAGTTTGTCATGTCCATATTACCTCTGAGCAAACCTTCCGGATCTTGGTCATTGATCATTACGTCCATATTACCTCTGATATCGGTTGTCATCTTCACTTATCACCCGTACTTACCAAGGTACACCAGTGGTGTTAAGTCCACAAAATATGCCACGTACATATCACCTCTGGTAGGGCTTATTCCAAACCTATTACTTGCACTCTGGTGCGCAAGAAGTAATGAGTCCACAAAACCTATCGCGTCCATATTACCTCTGATAGGAATTATTTTCGAAATTATTATTTGCACTCAATGTGCGCAACAAATAATAGGTTCACCTAAGTCCCCCAGTGAGACATCCTAGACAGGCGACGATATTGTACTAAGCCCATATTACCTCTAGTGCAATATCCAAAGTTCACAAAAAATTCATACACAACAAGGACAAATGAATGAAGAAGTTCTGGAAAAAGAGAAACCTTTATTCAAGATCATTAGTACATATGATAAAAATCTACTACATTTTCAAGGGTTTTTATTAATATTCAACGTCTCGGGTACATATGATGGGAATCCCTTTTAAGGGTTTCCATGGGCTCTCGTCGACAAGAACCTCTTCCATTACAAGGTGCCCATGTGCTATTTCTTCCACGGACACAAGTGAGCCCAGCAGCAGAGCTCAATGCTTTCTGGATCATCCTCCACAGTGCAAACCTCAGTATATGGAGAGAGAAAAAATCCATACTGATGGATATCAAGGGAGGAGCAGGGGCAAATGCTCTACAACCAGACGGGAAGACCGGAGACAGGAATGTCAATTAATCCAAATCATCTCATCAACGCTGCAAGCCCCCAGCCGGTAGTAAGCCACAAAGAGGGGATAAACGCATCTAGCACGCTGCATAAACAAGAACAGTCCTGTGCATGATGCATGATGCTCATCTTCATCTCCTGGATTAGTTCTTGACGAGGAACTGCCGCATAAGAGTAACATTCTCTTCGAATGACAGGTGGTTTAATATCCTTCCATGCTCTATTCCGGACACCGCGAAAGGTGGTAAAATCTGCATAAAGGAGAACGCACATCAGTCTCCAAACGAAGATTGCAAAAAACGTACAGCGGCTGCATGTCCACTTCCAAGTCGCAGATACGCGCGGGAGGGGACATCTCGAGGTAGCCAAGACCGCACGAATGAGCAAGAGAAATTCTCGTCCATGCGGACAAGCTGCAGATGGACCGATTCCTCATCCATGCGACCCAGCCACAGATAGGTTCTGGGAGCATGTTGCAAATGACTACATAGCTATGCAACAGGAATATGTGAATGTGGGGCCTGCGCGTGTTCTAGATAATTTTTCATCCACGCTGCAAAGCCATGTACTTGTATCTCTGTGTGTATTTTTATTTTTTCGTCGTCGCGACACACTCTTACCTTCGAGTAAAGAATCAAAATCAGGGCGCCAAGGATCAAGATCGCCCCTGACAAACTCTTCGACGAGGAGAGCCGCAGCCGTCGACATTCTTTAGAGGGAAGAAAAAATGAAGCAAAGAAATAAATTTCTCTTTCTCCTCCTCGCCGCCTGTTTTATAGGCTTTAAATCCGCATGAAGAGATCGAGACAATGAACCAAGCAGTTACGAGGATGAACCTGATGCCTCGATTCGCGGAGTCCACTTTAATCTCCCTGAAAACCGTCGCCTCGAGCTCCACGTCTGAAGATGGCTCAGAATCCAAAAGGAGATCCGCTCCGAATCGAAACAAATATGTCAGTTAATGCACAAGTGACAGCCTGGAAGCACTCATTCATGCGGCCCGCGACCAAGCGACCCCAATGTCCTTGCGACACAATATCTATGCGACCAAAATTACTTTTTTCTCTATGCTTCTTATTCAAAGTATTTTAAAACTTATCAGTTTGAAAACTTTGAAGGATGTCTTGTAGAAGCATAAAAAATATGCATCCATGCCTTCAACAACCATGCACCCCAAAGTAAAGCTCAGAAGAGATTGGGCCACAGAATCACCCTGCGGTCCAATAAGGTGACATCCATGCGTCCCAATCAACCGAAACAGCTTTGGCCGCAGATGGACCGAACGTAGCATCCTAGCAATAGAATCGTCTCTGACACAAAATCTTGAAAAAGAGAATTTTCTGAATACCTCAAAAGACGTGAACACACTAAACGATAAAAGTCTCACGTAGGCACAAAACTTTACTCTCGATAGATGTGCAACGCCACGTGTACATCGCAACTGGTTCCATGCGTCCTAAACTCTATGCCTTCTATGCGTCCCAGACTCCATGCGTCTCTGGCCCCATGCGTTCCAGACTCCATGTGTTCTATGCGTTCCTGACCCCATGCGTCCCAGGCTCCATGCAATCCATGCGTCTCTGGTCCCATACGCCCCAGACTCCATGCGTCCCATGCGTCTCTGGCCACATGTGTTTCAAACTCCATAAAGACCAAATATTGTTGTTACAACATGAGTGATTCTCTCCAACCAAGTGTGGACCATGTGTCAAGCTGACCAAGTCACGCCCACAAAGGACGAGAACTACCTAGATCTTCAGCAACAGAAAATTTTAACAAGCGCCCACGTGACAGCCTGGTCCGCTCACGGTTACAGCTACACCCTATTAAGGAGGCACATGTGGCACCCTCTAACATCCATGCGTCTCAATATATGCGCGCCCAAAGATGACTATATATACCCGTGTGGCCTAATCAAAGGGAGATGACACACTAGGGTCGCCCAATACAGAGAGAGAGAATACCGAGATGAGCAAAAAGAGAACATAAGTTTCTTCACCCTGCATCAGATCGTCAACAGAGTAAAGGAGCCGCCACAGCACTCCTTGTCCATCATCATACCCCAAATCAAAATATTGTACTTAGATAATTCTGTATAGGATTCTTTGTACTTTTTTCGTTCATTAAATACAAAGTTTGCAAGAACACATTTAATAGCGAACAGCCCTCACTGGTACTTTTTGAAGTACTGACCCCCGTTGCAACGAGTACCCCGAGCCAAGGCGACGCGGCGAGGAGCTTAAGCTTTCCTGCAACCAGTCTAGCAAACTAAGGCGCGCTTGTGTTCATTTTTTTGTGGTGCTAGTACAAATCTTCCAGAGTTTGTGCATATACTCTATGCAGCTCCGAGGCAAGGCGATAGCTTTGCCCGAAGGTATAATATCTTTTGAAATTTAGTAAGGGGTGTAATGTATGGAACAACTATCTTATTTTACGTCCATCTTGTAAGCCCGCATGGCACCCATTTACTTTTGAGTCAAGAGTTTGTAACATAAATGCACATTATCAATATATATATATATATATATATATATATATATATATAACTTTTCTTCGTTGCAATATGTGATCTTTAACTTGTGCACTATGCTGTTGTGTTTCTATATATATCATTATGCTAGGTCTTGTGCGGACGCGACTTACGCTCGTACGGCCTCATGTCCAGTAGGACGAGTAGCGATTCTGCGAAAGCGGGACGTAACAACTGCGGCCGACCATTGAAAAGAGGGTCGACGTGGGGCCCTTAAATGCGGGAGGGGGGAAGGAGGGGGCAATGGCCTGCCTCATTAGTGGGGTCAGCTCGTGTGGACGCATAATGTGTGTTTTCTGCGGCAGGAAGAGATAAATGGAGCGCATGCTCCGCAGTTGGGTGAGGCACAACGGCCTTTGTAACCCATGTCATGCGGGTCTTCTTAGGCTTTGCCAGCCTTGGTGAAGCGCCGCCCTCAGATAACATTTCCTCAAAGGCTTGCTGGTCGAAGCGTACAACCAGCATCCTCTGGGTCAAACCCAGCTTCGACACGTCGGATTGCATCACGGCCTTCTCATCAGAGAAGAAGGATGTCCCCAACAGAGTCGCCACCTTGTTTGCCATTAATGTAAATTTAAAAAACTTTTGCTTAACAACCAACAAAAAGTACAAAGAAATCTTAGACATAAAATCTAAGTACAATATTTTTGATCTAGAAAATGTGACGATGAAGATCGACTACTGTAGCGACTCCTTTACTCCGTTGACGGTCCGACGAGAGAATGTGGATGCTCTTTTCTCTCTCTTGAGATTGTGTGCACGTACGTAGCTCGCCTGGGGGGATATATTCTCTGGAAAAAAAACCTAGGGCTTTGGAACGTCCAAGTTCCTCATATTTATAGCCATCATGCTGATGGGCTATAGGTACTACATATGCCTCTGTTTGGTAGCCGCAGGGGGATCCTTCAACAAAATGCGGTTGCAACCGTAGCCGCATACTACAGACAGGCTGCCACGCGGCTTCGGTTGGAATTTGTTGTTGATAAGATCATGGGATTATTTTTAACTCCATTGTATGCGTGACTCAGTCAGCTGGACACGTAATCAGCACTAATTGTGTGAAGACCTTTTCGGTTGCAACGGACAGATCTTGCAAGCTGAAAGTCGCATAACATCTTGGCCGAATAACGTCTTGGCCACATATGTGCTCTCCTTTGGCCTTGGTCTTATCGACACTTCGGCCGCATGGCGTTGTGGACGTATGCAAGCTCTTGTCTGGCCTTGGTCGAATGGACACTTCGGCCGCATGATGACGAGGTCGCATAGAACTGTAGCCGCATATAAGGGAACAAGTGACATGACACATCTGACAAAGTCATTAATGCACTGATGTGAGTTTTCATCTTTTTATGAGTCACCGCCTCTCTTACGATTCTCGAGGTGCTCTGGGTGACAAGTGGCGTGTCATAACTTCTAACATGCATTTAATGTCGTGTCATGGAATCTCATGCGGCTCCTTACTTCTTATGTGGCCTCCAATTCTTTGGTTGTTCGGGCCGCATGCATGCTCTACAGGCTGTGCGAGCCCCTCGGCAGCATGTGCTTTCTGTGGCTCCTCTGCGGATTGCTTTCATTTTGATGGTGCATGGGCTCTATGCGGCCTGCATAATTTTCATGATTCTACATCCTTATGTTTAACTTTCAAAAATGTTATTTGTCATCCAATTTTTTTTTTGGATAATCTATTCTTCTATGACATGTAAAATTACATGGTGATATGAGAATCAAAATTTAAAATATGTCCTAAGAATAAATTCAATCTATAGCTAAGGATTATCTATTCTACATATAATGCCAAAAGTAGGCTTCACCGTAAAAGTTTATTTTCTCCAAAAATATTCTTTATTATATTTACTAATTAAAAATATTAATTAAAATTAATAGGAGATATCTAGGTAAATACAAGAGTTGTCATTTGGTATTCCTAATTACAACAGCTCTTAAATGTATTGAGTATCTAAAAAGGAGACATTGAAAAATGTACTTTGTTTAGCATTATGCATTCATTGAAAAATGAACAAAATTTTGACTACAAGTGTCTTTTAATCTTTCTAATAATAAATAAAAAAGCCTAATGGCCCCCGCGAAATGACGGCCCCCTATTTGCTCCCAACCTTGCCACCCCCCCCCCCCCCCCCCCCCCCCAATTGCTTCGAAACCACAGTCGAAATTTTTGGACCCGCCTTCCAACCACATGCCGCCACGTCACGCGGGAACATGGCTCCCACGGGAGCCATAAAATACCGTTGTAATAAATATGTGCAATGCACGTACATATATGCTAGTAGCATATATAAACAGATTGAGATAAATCAAAATCTACCAAAAATATATAATAAAATCAATTCATATTAACATTATATTTGTTTAAGTTTATTTGTATTTGCACACACACAAAGAAAAATAAATAAATAGATAGATAAAAATTAAATGCCAGTATTAATTTACCAGTTTATATCGGATTAAAATGTACAAAGTGGCGTGCTTGTGCATGGTTGTGGCCTAACTTTGGTTTGTGCCATATCATGGGCACCTAATGTGTCAGTCCGGGTTGCAAGCCAGCAAGCGCTGTCTGCTCTATGAGTGTTAGTAATTGGCCCACCGCGCCCTAACCAAGTAAAAGACGAGTTCATCATGTCGTCGCACTTGAAGATGCTTAGTTGCAAGGAACATGTTCGGTCGGTTGCAAGTAAAATTCCATGCAGATGTTAAATTTTGTTCCCTTCACTCGTGTTCTCCAGGTCTATTCGTACTGTAGAAGAGTTGCAAAACAATTTCTCGTGTTTCTATATTGGTCACGAAATTTTTTCAATATCTCATGTAGCTCGACACCACCTCTATTGTTTGTATAGTTATATTGAATAAGTATAAGGGAAAAATCAGAATTTTAGTTTATTTCGGACTGAACTTAAAACGTTCTGAATTTTTTTAACAAAATAAATGTTGTGTTAATATCGCCATATCCATATTTTATCTTGTCCATATCGTACCGTGTCTGACCAATTTATAACCGTGTCCAACATACTAAAAAAAAAAAAATTATCTAACAAAAAATAAGTTCACCAGTTAGACTCTTTTAGGTATAAATTTAAACACATCCTTTGGTATCATCTTTCACTATCAATAGATGATCCCTGATGTGGCAGAACTCGTCGAGGGTGCGGAAGTTCGAACGGTATAAAAGTTCCAGAAAAACAAAATTTACGTAGTTTACCGCCTACAACAGCACGCACCATTATGAAATTTCAGGACGGTCCATCCGTAGTTACTCTGTACTGCGCACGGTGCCGTTCGATTGTCGCAACTAACTGCTCTAGATCCAATGCTTCAGTTCAATCTATCTCACAATTTTCCAGCTTGATACTTATGAACATCACTATCAATAGATAAAGATATTTTAGGAACAAAAATTTTCACAGTAAAACCTCAAAAATTCTTATTATATAGTATTTATCATTCTTAACCACCTGTCTCACTGTACATTTAGCAACCCTAGGTATCTTGGTATTCTATTCTGTTACTTTTACCATCTTATTCAAGCACTTTAAGTACAAATGCCCTAAATCTCAGAGAGAAAAAAACCATTTAAGTTAAATTTCTACGCTCAAGTTTGTGAAGATTGTTTTTATGGATGAGAAGAGTTTCCAAGATTTAAATCAACTTGAAATAGCATATAACTCACGAGTAGAAATATGAGAGAGTTCTATTAATATTCAAGTTAGGCCAATGCTTAATGTAAAGTAACTTATGACATAGCTGTGGCAGGAACTGGACAATTATCATTTGGGTACAAAGATATTTCAAGTTTATGAGCATGCATCAGCAAAATGTAACTTATGAAGTGTACACAAAGGATACAGTGCTGGGAAATATTACAAGCAAATCATATAGAAATGTTTCCAACATACAATAGAACCTTTACTCAGTTTAAGAAATATTAATATCTTACAACCAGGGGTCCAAAGGAACTTCCAGAAAGGAAAAAAAAAGGATATTGAGATTAACTTCAGCATTCTTTTCCATATTCTCAGAAAAGGAAATCAGAAGTGTGATGCTTAAAGATGGTTGCAATTAAACATACTGTAGCATAAACAGTTGCAAAAGTGTGGAAAACATCCTAAATGTAGATAAGTAAGAATTAAAATGGATGTATTTGATTTGTAGTACCACAAAGAACTCAGTGGAAAATAAGAATATGATGATGCAAAAAAAAAAAAAAAAAAACGTACTCTCGGCTCAGAACCAACTTCTTTGTGCTGGAACCTGCAGAGGTTGTTAGAATGTTAATCTAAATGGTGGGTATCAAATGCACGGCGGCTAGTGACTCCAAGTACATATATTGAATTTGTTACTTGAAAGATTTCCTTAACACCGGTTATTTGGCTCTTAAAGAAGCCTGCAAAGTTAAATCACAGGAAAAGCCATTAGCAAATCCTTCATAGTGGCAGTTCACCTATTTAAGAAGAAAAGGAGGAATCGTGATATACATGAAGATATTCTAAACTTTAGGAACTTTTAAAGAAATCAGGAAAAAAGTAGGAGGTTACTTGTATCAACTGGGAAGAACCTCCGCAACAGTCAAGAAATATAATGCAAACATTGGACTCAAACCTGAGTTACAAAAAGAAATATTTCATCTACGAAAGAAAAGCAAGTTTAGCTGCTGTCATGGGGAAGCCATGATATTTTTTAGATTTGAGAAAACTATAATAATTTCCTGCCTGTTGTAGTCGATTGTCATTTAAATTTCTTAAGTGTATAACAGTATAAGCATCTCATATAACATTTTAATTTACACCAAATAGCCATGTGCTGGTGTTGATGCCTTGTTAACATAGTCGTCACAATGTTTATATTTAGAAAAAGAATGCAATTCAAATGAAACTGTATCCACATGAATATCCAAAAAGCATGGCTCGAGTATCTGATCTGAGTTCATAGACAAGCACAGTTGAATAATCACTAAAACAAATGCTGCAAAATTTTAGGGAAGAAAGGTCCTTACAAAGAAAGGTTGCATGATTTTTGACTACTAGGCAAAATAAAATTGCTTATGAGGATAACAAACTGAAATGTTTGTCAACAAGAACTACAATAATATCTCACCTAAGTTTGAGTGAGTTCATAAACATCGCAAAGAAACATAGTCAAGGTCATGTACCAGTAGAATGAAAATACAGTAACAAAAACAAAGAAATTTTATCCTTACGTGTTATGCCAAGGAACATGGCCAAAGACGAGAAACGTTTACTTCATTTGATTAGACTAGGGCATCACTATGAGTAACCTTTCAAACTCTGAAAGACAACTTTGGTCTATATTCCAAACTAACCATACCAAATTTATATACTATTACTCGATTCAATAATTGAATAGCTTAAAGAAATTGCAAACTTGTCATTTATATTCCCAGGTCCCCTTTCTATTTTGGATTAAGTACATTTCAACCTAAGTGCAACCTCTCCTGACTACAATATATCAACCCGACAGATCATATAGATAGGGTTAACAGCAGTAATTATACGTTACTTTGATTCAATTAAAATTTTGATCCAATTATTAGACCGAGCAAGCGCGCGCACACACACACACAAACACATAATTTTATAAATATTTTAAGCAGGAAGATATTTTGGGAAGCTAGAGAAACATTGGTCTCTTGGTGAATTAGAGTTTGACATCAATTTCTGAGACTGTATCTAGATTCTAGAATTCCAACCAACTTTGTTAGAGCTTAGTTACCTATGTTAGTCCCGAGACGGATCAAAAATGGTAGAACATGTGCCATAGTAGAGCTACTAGCGAAACCCGAAGGTCCGCTCTCTACTGGAACCCAAGTTGTCGTCGAGATCAGAGATTCACACAAGAGATTCGATTCCAACGAAGCACGAACAAAGAACATGTTACAAACTGACTTCGAGAAAAATGAAGATTACAACAAGCAACAATTAAAACGTTCTTCTATTTACGTCCGCAGACGCTACAATGAGAAAGAACGAAGTAAAGAAAAAAGCTGAAGAAAAGCTCCTTGCTGGGGTGGTCAAAACCACCATTGCTCAAAGCAAGATTCGCCGTACAGACAATCTGTCCCTAGGAACCAGCAAGTTCATAAAAGAACTTCTGAAACGCTCAAAATCACCTTCGAAAATACTCGGAAAGCACCATGTGAGAGGGGGACACTCTGGGACGCATATGATCTGGTATACTCGATTTTTCACCTGTATTCTCTCTCTCTGTCTCAAATGAAAGAGAAGGTCCTCTATATATAGAGGAAAACAACACCGATACGGCCTGAGGAAACTCCAGGATGCATAGGCGCTGACCGACCAGATCTCCCAAATCCAAGTGTCAGAGCCATCGGCGCCGCAAGTCACGCTGCACTGAACGAGGCAGACAACGTCGCCAAACGCCGAAAGCAGCCGCTCGCGCTGCCTGACACGCTGTACTGCACGAGACAGACATTGCCGCCAAACGCCGAAAGCAGGCCCTGTCCCCTCCACGTCAGACTCTCCACATAGCACATTGCCTCATGTCGACCAGGCCGCAAGGCCCTGCCCGCATGCGCTCATGGCCCCATGGGCACCGAGCCGTATCCGCACCTGGCAGCATTGGCACCGAGCCGCATGCGCATCGAACCGCATGCGCACCTGGCCGCATGGGCACCGAGTCGCATGCGCACCAGGCCGCATGCGCCACGAAGCATGTGCCCGAGCTAGCAACCATGCATGCAACTCGAGCAAGAAAAGAGCGCATGAGCGTCATGCGACGATGCTGACGTGTTAAGTGCAAAGTGTGCCAACAAAGCGTCACTTTGCGTCATTGAGCACGAGCCCGAGTCCAAGTCCGAGTCGCTAAGCCTCTGCGGGGCTTACTCCTAAGAGAAACTTCTCAAATGTGGTGACAAAACAAAGATTGTCATAATGGAGTTCACACTTAATCCCTCTAGGAAAAGTCAACCCACACGGGCCTCCACCCCATGTGCATATACCAATACTAAGCATAGCTATATATTGAGATATACACATTTATGGTTTTCCAATGTGGGACTAAAACTCCCAAAGCCAAGTGGAAAATACCAACAAAGATGTTCTACCTCTTTCTTCGGATCTTGCTTTGGGATATAAACTCCCATAGCTATATATTAAGATATACACATTTATCGTTCTACCATCTTTGATCGGATGTTCTACCTCTTTCTTCGGATCTTGCTTTGGGATTGCTAGTCCCGAGACAGATCAAAGATGGTAGAACGCGTGCCATAACAGAGCTACCAGCGAGACTCAAAGGTCCGCTCTCTACTGGAACCCAATTTGTCGTCGAGATCAGAGATTCACATAAGAGTTCATCATCTGATATTTCTCGATTCCAACGAAGCACGAACCAAGAACATGTTACAAACTGACTTCGAGAAAAATGAAGATTACAACAAGTGACAAGTAAAACGTTCTTCTCTTTACATTTGCAGACGGTACAATGAGAAAGAACGAAGCAAAAAAAAAAACTGAAGAAAAGCTCCTTGCTGGGTGGTCAAAACCACCATTGCTCAAAGCAAGATTCGCTGCACAAAATATCTGCCCCCAGGAACCAGCAAGTACATAAAATAATTTCTGGAACACTCAAAGTCACCTTCAAAAATACTCGAAAAGCACCATGTGAGAGGGGGACACTCTAAGCCGCATATGATCTGGTATACTCGATTTTCCATCTGTATTCTCTCTCTGTGTCTCAAATGAAAGAGGAGGTCATCTATATATAGAGAAAAACAACACCTGTGCCGCCTGAGGAAACTTCAGGCCGCATACGCGTTGACCGACCAGATCCCCAAATCCGGGTGTCAGAGCCATCGGCGCCGCAAGTCACGTTGCACTGCACGAGGTAGACAGCGTCGCCAAATGCCGAAAGCAGCCGCTCGCGTCGCCTGATACGTTGTACTGCACGAGGCAGACAGAGCCGCCAAACGTCGAAAGCAGGCCATGTCCCCTCCACGTCACTCTCCACATAGCACCTTGCCTCATGTCGACCAGGCCGTAAGGTCCTGTCCGCATGAGCACAGGCCGCATGCGCACCTGGCCGTATGGGCACCGAGCCGCATGCGCACCGAGCTGCATGGGCACCTGGCCGCATTCTCACCTGGCCGCATGGACACCTGGCCGCATGGACACCTGGCCGCATGGCGCCAGGCCGCATGCGCCCGAGCTAGCAACCGTGCATACAACTCGCGCAAGAAAAGAGCGCATGAGCGCCATGCGACGATGCTGACGTGCTAAGTACAAAATGTGCCAACAAAGTGCCACTTTGCGCCCTTGAGCACGAACCCGAGTCCGAGTCTGAGTCGCTAAGCCCCTGCGGGGCTTAGCTCCTAAGAAAAACTTTCCAAATGTGGTGACAAAACAAAGATTGTCATAATGGAGTTCACACTTAATCCCTCTAGGAAAAGTCAACCCACATGGGCCTCCACCCCATGTGCATATATCAATACTTAGCATAGCTATATATTGAGATATACACATTGGTGGTTTTCCAATGTGGGACTAAAACTCCCAAAGCCAAGTGGGAAACACCAACAACCTATACATGCCTTCTTACAGGTTTGCTTGAAAACAAAAGAAGGTGATGATCAGATATTGGAGCACTTCAAGTTTATAAGCATCACTGCAAGAAACTTCAAATGGAGCTTTCTATTATTTAATTAGGCTAATTCTAAAGGCACATCAAAAGTTGCTCAGGGCAGCCTATTACTTGGTACTAGTCCAGATTGAAGTAAATTTTACTCAGGACAGCCAAAAAATTACTATGGGCTGTCCTCACCCCCCTACTCCACAAAAAATCCCTAAATCCTAACCCTAATTTTGGATGAAGAGACGACGACGACAATCAGCGGCGATAGCTGCCCTGATCTCTGTGCCGCAGGATCTCGATTGGTGATTCTGTAAACCCCCTAATTTTCAAATTATTAAATCTTGGATTTTTCCAATTTTCTGGAATTTTCTGTGAATTTTCTGTAATTAAAATCAAGACTTTTAATTAATTAATGATTTTTAATTGGCAATAAATAATATTAAAATGTCATGAAAATAACATTTTGGGGTGTAGAATGGAAAATTGGACTTAGGGTAATTTTTCTGGATTTTTCTGGGCCTCAGACCTATTTTTAAATGCCTAAAAACTATTTATTTAATTAATTAATTAATTATCTATTTATTAAATTATTTATTATTTATTATTTATTATTTATTATTTATTATTTATTTTTATTTTTTCTTTTTCCGCAGCCCGCGGCCCGTTGGGCCGCGGCCCGGCCCGTTAGTCTCGGCCCAGACCCGCTCTTATCGGGTCGGGTCGGGTTCAGCCGAACCCGACCCGCCGCAGCCCGACCCGCCCGCGTGCACAGCCCCCCCCACGTCCCGCGTCCAGCGCCGGCCGCCGCGCGCAGCGCCGCGCGTTCCGCGCCCCGCTCGCCGCGCTCCGCGCCACGTCGCCCCACGATCCGCCTTGGCCGGCCCCCTGCAACCGCCTGCTCCCCCTTATAAAACCCCCGCCTCCGTCTTCCTCTTCCAGCCTCCACTCCCTCGCCGTTAGCCACCCCGCTCCGCCGCCCTAGCCCCGAGACCCTCCGCCGACGCCCGGACCCGCAGCGCTCCACCGTCGCAGACCTCCTCCCCTCTCCTCCGCTCCTCCTCCGGCGCCGCTCCGCCGTCCCCGACGCCTCGACAACAGCACGAACAGCAGCAGCAGCCGCAGCCGCCTCTCCGGCCGCCCTGAGCCACCGCCGCCCCCGTGGACGCCGCGCCGCCCCTCGGCGAACCTTCCCCGGCCCCCTCCGGCGTGTCTCCGGCAGTCCACCGCCGTCCACGGCCGTAATCCGTCGAAACCCTAACCCTAGCCCTAATTTCGGATTCGCGTGTCCGACACGAGTCGGACACGGTTCGACCCTGTTTCGGGTCCCCTTCAGGTACGCGTAACTTTCGCCTCGTAGCTTCTTTTTCAATTCCGTAAATTGCGTTGTGAAGCCTGTATGACCCTCTCGGTGTCCGGACAAACTGTTCGGGACATCGCGTCCTGTGGTGATCGCACACCGCGATCCAAAAACAGGAAAAACCAGACCCTGTTTCACCCCGGAACTGAGTGCGCCCCGCCAAACGGGACGACTTGGTCGCGTGCGGTCTTCACAGATACGTACGCATCGTCGATACGGACGTGTGAGTTTTCGTGGAAGCTGATTCGGGTGTGCGTGCACACCGGAATCAACGCGTATCCGCGGACATCGCCCCGTATCCGCCTTTTCTGCAATTCACCCTAACTTCGTGCACACTCGTCAGATCGAGACGAAACTTGCGCCATCGGACTCGTAGCGATAAGCTGGTCCTGTGGGTCAAGTTTGGTTCGATTCTGAGAACGTTGACGAAATCGCGTGTCGTGGGCCCCACAGGCCCCGCTCGACGGGCGATTTTGTGTTCGGCTCATCGAAATCCAAATCTGGAAGTTCCGTTGGGTTCGTATCAGCGTTCCTGACCTGTTGACACTAAGTTTGGTGAATTTGGAGACCTTTGACCCGGACGCATTTTTCGGTGCAAAGCGGGCCACCGGCGGACCCCGTTTTGACCCTAAACTGCCGTTTTTGTCCTTGTCTCCAAATTGGACCCAAGGACAGGCGTTTCTAGCTATTTGACATCTTCTGAGAGTGATGGTAATGTCTATTTCAGCTTTTGGACTCATCTCTGGATTTTTCCCCAAGAACCTAATTAATCAGATCCAAACAACAGGCAAGTACCTGCACCTCAAGTTAATCTTTATATATTGTGATAATTAATTCCCTGTCTTACACGTACCCTTGATGATTACACATCGTGTTAGAAATGTTGAATTTCATGTCTTGAATATTGGTAGTTCCTGTCTTGTTTTTCATGTCGGGTGGGAGAATACTAGGAGGCATGTAGTTTACCCTTTCCCCTGTCGTGACTGCTAGCTTTTGGTACGCGACTGTACCATCAGCCTGATACTCGATTATTCCTGACTGCTAGCCGCCTATGGCGTGCCTGATTAGCCTTATAAACCCCTACATGCCAACTATGTATTCTAAAAACAAACACAAGTACACATATATAGTTTCTGGTTATTTCTTGCTGGCTATTGTAGTTTCATTTCCTGTTTCATTTATTTCTGTTTCTCATATTCCTGTTTGCAGTTAACTCTGAGATAATAATGTTCTGTTAATGCTGTTTCTCAACATGATAGCCAATATTTAATTGTCATAAAATATTTAGTTTAACCTTGTTGTGCACTGTGTACTTTGCTCCTTTCCTGACTGGATCTGTTGATTTAGGCGATGATGAGGATCTTGCCCCTACTTATTATGGTCCCTATGAGGGGACTGATGATACCTATGAGGAGCCAGAACCCACCCAGGAGACCCCTGCTGCTGAGTAGCTAGTAGTAGCTATCTTTCATTTCTATTTCTCATCTTATTTATCGGGTTTGTCCCCGATTTC
This sequence comes from Iris macrosiphon, assembly GCA_036927795.1. NCBI lineage: Eukaryota > Viridiplantae > Streptophyta > Magnoliopsida > Asparagales > Iridaceae > Iris > Iris macrosiphon. The sequence continues at coordinate 181,220,395 of JAYESA010000012.1, forward strand.
AATATTGAAATCCTGTATTAAAACATTTGAATCTGTTGTCACATTTATTTTCAGTTGCAATCTTAAGTTTCTTTTCTCCTTATTATCTTGCCTATGTTGTTGTGAATGAGCTAGTTAGTAATTATGGATTGACCTAGACAGCGTACTACCGCCGACTCTGCGGCGTAGGCTGGACGTACCCACGCACTCGTGCCCGAACTTCCGGGTGCGGGTCGTGACACGTTTTTATGGTGGCCCATGCAGGTCCTATCCTAAAATAGGGTAATACCCTAGGACAGGGTATGGAATAAAATTGAGGATTCTAGGAAAAGCTCATTCACAGTATAGCGTCCTTATTTCAATTCTTGATATCATTGCTGCTCAATTTTTTCCTATCGCCTTTGATTTCCAAGTATTCTATTCTGATCTTCCTATCCCTTAATCTTTCAGAATGGTCCAGACCAAGAACACAGTAGGAGGCACATCAGAACCAGCTGAGCAGAATGTGCCCGAGACTCTTGCCCTCCCTCCGCCTCCATCTGTTCCGGCAGTTACTCTAGATGGGGCACAGCTACTAGGAGTGTTCCAGGGATTGGTGGAATCCCAGAAAGAACAGACGGCACTTCTGCGGACCAGCCTCTCAGAAGCTCTTAAGCCCCAGGAGTCGTCACTCAAGAGGCCAGGGAGTGCCAAAGACTTCAAGAATCTAAGACCCCTGGAATTTTACGGAACTGAGGGCATTCTCTATGCCGATGAATGGATAGAGAATGTCGAGAGACTCCTGAAGACTGCCCGGGTCCCTGATGACCTCAAAGTGGAGTCCGCAAGCCTGCAACTGTTCGACATTGCTCGAACCTGGTTCAGAGATGAACCCCAACTATCTGCTCCCGACATCACCTGGGAAGATTTTAAAAGACTATTCAAGGAGAAATTCTACCCCGAAGTGGCTCGGGAAGCTCTCGAAAGCCAATTCGAGAGACTGGAACAAGGTACCCTGACTGTTGATGAATATACTGCTGAATTTAGCAGGTTAAGCCATTTTGCGGAGTACATGGTTCGTACCCCGGAGGACAGGGCCCGTAGATTCAAGAAGGGGCTGTCTCCGGATATTCGCCTTGCTGTCACCACCAGCCGAGCTCGTACCTATGAAGAAATCCTGAGCGTGGCACAAGGCGTAGAGAGAGATATGGGGCACAAACTGAAGCGAGAAAGAGATACCGGAAATGCAGGACCCAACAAACGCCCTTTTCAACAACAGCACCAGCAACAACAGCAGAGGGCCCCGCAGCAAACTCAGCGTCCTCTCCCTCGAGCTCCAGCACCCCAACCCCAGGCTCAAAGACAGAACCAACAAGCTGCCCCTTGTGGCTATTGCCAAAAACCAGGTCATACTTGGCAAGTCTGCAGGAAGAGGCTAGGTGCCTGCCTCTACTGCGGCTCAGCAGCGCATCAAATGAGGGACTGTCCAGCTGCTCAAGAACGCCCAGCTGCACCAAAGGCTCCAGCCCAGACCAGGGCCCCAGCAGTACAACAGAGGGGACCCCCACTTCCAACACAACAACAACGCTTTGCTCAGCACCAGCAGCAACAGAGGGGTGCACCGCAGTAAGGCCGTGCTTATGCAATGACTCTGGAAGAAGCTGAGGCCACAGCAGACGTGATTACAGGTTCTGTGCTTATAAATTCAATACCAGCTATTACTTTATTTGACTCTGGAGCTTCTCATTCATTCATGTCAGTAGATTTCCTTATGAAGCATAGCTTAACCACTAAACCCCTTAGGAATTGTTATAAGATCATTACCGGTGGAGGAATCATCCCGGTTAGTGATGCCTGTAACAATTGTCCTATTACATTATGTGGAAGAGAACTGTATGCTAGACTACTTGTAATGCCAGTGCCCAGTTTTGACATTATACTGGGTATGGATTGGTTAAGTCAACATCATGCCACAATAGACTGCCACAGAGGTAGTGTAATCTTCAGGCCACCTGATAAGCCAGAATTTGAATTTGCTAGAGGTTCTAGGGAAATGGGTAATAACAAAATTTGTGGAGCCCTAGTAACAGAAGAAGTGCCACTACCTATTATCTCTGAATACCTTGATGTCTTCCCTGAAGATCTCCCAGGCCTACCCCCAGACCGAGAAGTTGAATTCTCCATTGACCTAGTGCCAGGAGCAGCACCAGTATCTCAAAATCCCTACAGAATTAACAAGAAGGAGATAATAGAACTAAATGAGCAAATCAAAGAACTAGAAGACAAATGCTTCATTAGGTCTAGTGTCTCACCCTGGGGAGCTCCAGTATTATTTGTGCCCAAGAAGGACGGAACATCCCGAATGTGTATTGACTATAGGGCCTTGAATGCCTTAACAATTAAGAATAAGTATCCCCTGCCCAGGATAGATGACTTATTTGATCAGCTAAGTGGAGCTCGGGTATTTTCCAAGATTGATTTAAGGTCTGGTTACCACCAAGTAAGGGTGAGAAAGGAAGACATCCCTAAAACTGCTTTCAATACCCGGAACGGACACTACGAATTCTTAGTAATGCCGTTCGGGTTGACGAATGCTCCAGCAGTTTTTATGAACCTAATGAACAGAGTTTTCCAGCCATATCTAGACAAATTTGTAGTGGTCTTCATTGATGATATTTTGATCTACTCCAAGACCCCCGAAGAACATGAAGAACATTTGAGGTTAGCATTGGAGACTTTAAGGAAGGAAAAACTTTATGGAAAGTTATCTAAATGTGCTTTCTTCCTAGACAAAGTAGAATTCTTGGGACATGTTGTGACGGGAGATGGAATAGCAGTAGATCCTAAGAAGATAGCTGCAGTAGAATCCTGGCCCACTCCAGACTCTGTAGCTGAGATTAGAAGTTTCCTGGGACTAGCTGGCTACTATCGGAAGTTTGTGAAGGATTTTGCAAGAATTGCGGAGCCCATGACAAAATTAACAAGGAAGGATGAAGAGTTCACCTGGACTGATGAATGTCAGCATGTCTTTGAGGAATTGAAGAAAAGACTGACTTCTGCCCCTATTCTGACCTTACCTTCCGGAACCGGAGGTTTCGCTATTTATAGTGATGCTTCTAGAAAGGGTCTAGGTTGTGTACTGGAGCAGAACAAGAAGGTAATAGCATATGCCTCTAGACAGCTTCGACCACATGAAAAGAATTATCCAACTCATGATTTAGAATTAGCAGCTGTCATTTTTGCTCTTAAACTATGGAAACATTATCTTTATGGAGAAAAGGTGGAAATATTTACAGATCATAAAAGTCTAAAATATATCTTCACCCAGAAAGAGCTGAACATGAGGCAAAGAAGGTGGCTGGAACTAATGAAAGATTTTGATATCACCCTTCAATATCATCCTGGGAAGGCCAATGTAGTTGCTGATGCTCTAAGCAGATACCCTATGGCGATGTACTTGACTTTGAACCGACACTTGCTCGAGGACCTGGAAAGCTTAGGTATTGAAGTAATTATCCCAGGAAAAGAGGGCCAAATGATGAACTTGCAGATTCAGTCTACCTTAATAGATAAAATCAAGGAGACTCAGTTTCAAGACGAAAGCCTGCGAAGCCTTCGAGGTCAAGTGCAAGCAGGATTAGTAGAAGATTTCAGAATTCATGAAGATGAATCACTGAGGCATGGCGATAGATTATGTGTACCTCAAGGAGACATAAGAGAAGAAATTATGCAAGAGGCGCACAGATCGCAATACTCTATACATCCAGGAGCCAACAAGATGTACAAGGACCTGAGGACGCATGTTTGGTGGCATGGCATGAAAAGAGAAGTAGCCAGGTTCGTATCCCGTTGTTTAGTGTGCCAGCAAGTCAAGGCAGAGAGACAAAGACCTGGAGGATTGCTTCAACCACTACCCATTCCGGAGTGGAAGTGGGAACACATTACAATGGATTTTGTTTCCGGACTTCCGAGGACACCTAGTGGAAAGGATGCAATCTGGGTGATAGTGGATAGACTGACCAAGTCGGCACATTTTCTACCCTTCAAAGTGGGGCTATCTACAGAGAAGCTGGCAGATCTATATATCAGACATATTGTTAAGTTACATGGGGTTCCAGTAAGTATTGTCTCCGACAGAGATTCAAGATTCACCTTTCACTTCTGGAAGAGCTTACAAGCCAGTTTGGGGACTCAACTCAAATTCAGCACAGCTTATCATCCCCAAACCGATGGGCAATCGGAACGTACAATCCAGACCCTTGAAGATATGCTCCGTACATGTGTTCTGGATTTTGGAGGATCCTGGGAAGACTATCTACACCTGGTGGAGTTCTCTTATAATAACAGCTACCAAGCCAGTATCGAGATGACTCCATTTGAAGCTCTGTATGGACGAAGATGTCGTACCCCGCTATCATGGGACGACGTTGGAGAAAGAGCCTTGCTGGGACCAGAGATGGTGATCGATTCAGCTGAGAAGGTAAAACAGATACGGGATAGACTTCGAGTGGCTCAAGACAGGCAACGACATTGGGCAAATAGCCACCGAAGGCCCTTGGAATTTGAGGTAATTAAATTTATGAAATTCAAGTCAAATTAAATATTTTGCTTATGGAACTAAGGCTTGATTATGACTTTATTAAAGGTTGGAGAGCTGGTGTTCTTAAAGATTTCCCCGACACGTGGCACCATTAGGTTCGGAAGGAGTGGAAAACTCAGCCCAAGATTCATTGGACCTTTTGGCATTCAGGAGAAAATCGGAGAAGTGGCATACCGTCTGGCATTGCCACCCTCTCTGGAAGGAGTCCATAACGTCTTCCACGTGTCGCAGCTGAGGAAGTATGTGTCAGACCCCAGCCACATTTTGGATCACTCAGAGCTCGAAGTAGGCCCAAGTTTGACTTACCAAGAGCAACCCGTGGAGATACTGGATCGCTCGGAGAAAGTCCTACGGAACCAGGTTATCTCCCTGGTTCGCGTAGCTTGGAAGCATCATTCTCCCGGCGAATCCACCTGGGAGCGAGAAGACGAGATTAGAGAGCGATATCCCTATCTTTTTGAACCCTGAGGTATTTTAATTTCCGGTCTTTCCTTTTCGTGCCATTGTTATTCTTAAATTTCGAGGACGAAATTTTTGTAAGTTGGGTAGGTTGTAAACCCCCTAATTTTCAAATTATTAAATCTTGGATTTTTCCAATTTTCTGGAATTTTCTGTGAATTTTCTGTAATTAAAATCAAGGCTTTTAATTAATAAATAATTTTTAATTGGCAATAAATAATATTAAAATGTCATGAAAATAACATTTTGGGGTGTAGAATGGAAAATTGGACTTAGGGTAATTTTTCTGGATTTTTCTGGGCCTCAGACCTATTTTTAAATGCCTAAAAACTATTTAATTAATTAATTAATTAATTATCTATTTATTAAATTATTTATTATTTATTATTTATTATTTATTATATATTTTTTTTATTTTTCTTTTTCCGCAGCTCGCGGCCCGTTGGGCCGCGGCCCGGCCCGTTAGTCTCGGCCCAGACCCGCTCTTATCGGGTCGGGTCGGGTTCAGCCGAACCCGACCCGCCGCAGCCCGACCCGCCGCGCTCCGCGCCACGTCGCCCCACGATCCGCCTTGGCCGGCCCCCTGCAACCGCCTGCTCCCCCTTATAAAACCCCCGCCTCCGTCTTCCTCTTCCAGCCTCCACTCCCTCGCCGTTAGCCACCCCGCTCCGCCGCCCTAGCCCCGAGACCCTCCGCCGACGCCCGGACCCGCAGCGCTCCACCGTCGCAGACCTCCTCCCCTCTCCTCCGCTCCTCCTCCGGCGCCGCTCCGCCGTCCCCGACGCCTCGACAACAGCACGAACAGCAGCCGCAGCCGCCTCTCCGGCCGCCCTGAGCCACCGCCGCCCCCGTGGACGCCCCGCCGCCCCTCGGCGAACCTTCCCCGGCCCCCTCCGGCGTGTCTCCGGCAGTCCACCGCCGTCCACGGCCGTAATCCGTCGAAACCCTAACCCTAGCCCTAATTTCGGATTCGCGTGTCCGACACGAGTCGGACACGGTTCGACCCTGTTTCGGGTCCCCTTCAGGTACGCGTAACTTTCGCCTCGTAGCTCCTTTTTCAATTCCGTAAATTGCGTTGTGAAGCCTGTATGACCCTCTCGGTGTCCGGACAAACTGTTCGGGACATCGCGTCCTGTGGTGATCGCACACCGCGATCCAAAAACAGGAAAAATCAGACCCTGTTTCACCCCGGAACTGAGTGCGCCCCGCCAAACGGGACGACTTGGTCGCGTGCGGTCTTCACAGATACGTACGCATCGTCGATACGGACGTGTGAGTTTTCGTGGAAGCTGATTCGGGTGTGCGTGCACACCGGAATCAACGCGTATCCGCGGACATCGTCCCGTATCCGCCTTTTCTGCAATTCACCCTAACTTCGTGCACACTCGTCAGATCGAGACGAAACTTGCGCCATCGGACTCGTAGCGATACGCTGGTCCTGTGGGTCAAGTTTGGTTCGATTCTGAGAACGTTGACGAAATCGCGTGTCGTGGGCCCCACAGGCCCCGCTCGACGGGCGATTTTGTGTTCGGCTCATCGGAATCCAAATCTGGAAGTTCCGTTGGGTTCGTATCAGCGTTCCTGACCTGTTGACACTAAGTTTGGTGAATTTGGAGACCTTTGACCCGGACGCGTTTTTCGGTGCAAAGCGGGCCACCGGCGGACCCCGTTTTGACCCGAAACTGCCGTTTTTGCCCTTGTCTCCAAATTGGACCCAAGGACAGGCGTTTCTAGCTATTTGACATCTTCTGAGAGTGATGGTAATGTCTATTTCAGCTTTTGGACTCATCTCTGGATTTTTCCCCAAGAACCTAATTAATCAGATCCAAACAACAGGCAAGTACCTGCACCTCAAGTTAATCTTTATATATTGTGATAATTAATTCCCTGTCTTACACGTACCCTTGATGATTACACATCGTGTTAGAAATGTTGAATTTCATGTCTTGAATATTGGTAGTTCCTGTCTTGTTTTTCATGTCGGGTGGGAGAATACTAGGAGGCATGTAGTTTACCCTTTCCCCTGTCGTGACTGCTAGCTTTTGGTACGCGACTGTACCATCAGCCTGATACTCGATTATTCCTGACTGCTAGCCGCCTATGGCGTGCCTGATTAGCCTTATAAACCCCTACATGCCAACTATGTATTCTAAAAACAAACACAAGTACACACATATAGTTTCTGGTTATTTCTTGCTGGCTATTGTAGTTTCATTTCCTGTTTCATTTATTTCTGTTTCTCATATTCCTGTTTGCAGTTAACTCTGAGATAATAATGTTCTGTTAATGCTGTTTCTCAACATGACAGCCAATATTTAATTGTCATAAAATATTTAGTTTAACCTTGTTGTGCACTGTGTACTTTGCTCCTTTCCTGACTGGATCTGTTGATTTAGGCGATGATGAGGATCTTGCCCCTACTTATTATGGTCCCTATGAGGGGACTGATGATACCTATGAGGAGCCAGAACCCACCCAGGAGACCCCTGCTGCTGAGTAGCTAGTAGTAGCTATCTTTCATTTCTATTTCTCATCTTATTTATCGGGTTTGTCCCCGATTTCAATATTGAAATCCTGTATTAAAACATTTGAATCTGTTGTCACATTTATTTTCAGTTGCAATCTTAAGTTTCTTTTCTCCTTATTATCTTGCCTATGTTGTTGTGAATGAGCTAGTTAGTAATTATGGATTGACCTAGACAGCGTACTACCGCCGACTCTGCGGCGTAGGCTGGACGTACCCACGCACTCGTGCCCGAACTTCCGGGTGCGGGTCGTGACAGATTCCGCTGTCCAGTCCCTACTGACCCGATCCAGCGGTCTGGACCATACCCGGCCACACTCGACGAACCCGAGCGACCGACGAGCCGTACCACCATCTTGATTTTCGATCGGTGCCGGAGTCACCAAACCCCGAAGCGTCCGCCTAGCCGATCATCTTTCGGCGAGCTCGACCCTTGGTTGGTGTCACGACCCGCACCCGGAAATTCGGGCACGAGTGCGTGGGTACGTCCAGCCTACGCCGCAGAGTCGGCGGTAGTACGCTGTCTAGGTCAATCCATAATTACTAACTAGCTCATTCACAACAACATAGGCAAGATAATAATGAGAATGAAACTTAAGATTTCAACTGAAAATAAATGTGACAGCAGATTCAAATGTTTTAGTACAGGAATTCAATATTGAAATCGGGAACAAACCCGATAAATAAGATAAGAATATAATGAAAGATAGCTACTACTAGCAGCAGGGGTCTCCTGGGTGGGTTCTGGCTCCTCATAGGTATCATCAGTCCCCTCATAGGGACCATAATAAGTAGGGGCAAGATCCTCATCATCGCCTAAATCAACAGATCCAGTCAGGAAAGGAGCAAAGTACACAGTGCACAACAAGATTAAACTAAATATTTTATGACAATTAAATATTGATATCATGTTGAGAAACAGCATAACAGAACATTATTATCTCAGAGTCAAACTGTAAACAGGAATATGAGAAACAGAACTAGATGAAACAGGAAATGAAACTACAATAGCCAGCAAGAAATATAACATGACCAGAACTATCTGTGTGAACTTGTGTTTGTTTTTAGAATACATAGTTGGCATGTAAAGGTTTATAAGGCTAATCCGGCCGTCATGAACGGCTATTAAACAGGGAAAATCGGGATCCGGCTGAGGTACAGTCGTGTACCAACAGCTATTAAACAGGACAAGGAGAAGGGTAAACTACATGCCTTCTAGGTATTCTCCCACCCGACATGAAAACAAGACAGGAACTACCAATATTCAAGACATGAAATTCAACATTTCTAACACTAGGTGTAAACATCAAGGGTACATGTATGGCAGGGAATTAATTATCACAATATATAAAGATTTACTTGAAGTGCAGGTACTTGCCTATTAGTTTGGATCTGATTAATTTAGTTCTTGGGGGAAAAGTCCAGAGATGAGTCCAAAAGCTGAAATAGACATTACCATCATGCTCAGAAGATGTCAAATAGCTAGAAACACCTGTCCTTGGGTCCAATTTGGAGACAAGGGCAAAAACGGCAGTTTCTGGTCAAAACGGGGTCCGCCGGTAGGCCCGCTTTGCACCGAAAAACGTGTCCGGGTCAAAGGTCTCCAAATTCACCAAACTTAGTGTCAACAGGTCAGGAACGCTGATACGAACCCAACGGAACTTCCAGATTTGGATTCCGATGAGCCGAACACAAAATCGCCCGTCGAGCGGGGCCTGTGGGGCCCACGACACGCGATTTCGTCAACGTTCTCAGAATCGAACCAAACTTGACCCACAGGACCAGCGTATCGCTACGAGTCCGATGGCGCAAGTTTCGTCTCGATCCGACGTGTGTGCACGAAGTTAGGGTGAATTGCCGAAAAAGCGGATACGGGGCGATGTCCGCGGATACGCGTTGATTCCGGTGTGCACGCACACCCGAATCAGCTTCCACGAAATCTCACACGTCCGTATCGACGATGCGTACGTATCTGTGAAGACCGCACGCGACCAAGTCGTCCCGTTTGGCGGGGCGGACTCAGTTCCGGGGTGAAACAGGGTCTGGTTTTTCCTGTTTTTGGATCGCGGTGTGCGATCACCACAGGACGCGATGCCCCGAACAGTTTGTCCGGACACCGAGAGGGTCATACAGGCTTCACAACGCAATTTGCGGAATTGAAAACGGAGCTACGAGACGAAAGTTACACGCACCTGAAGGGGACCCGAAAATCAGGGTCAAACCGTGTCCGTGTCGTGTCCGACACGACACGAGAATTGGGGATTTAGGGTTAGGGTTTCTGGCCGGCTACGGCGGCTGAGGGCGTCGCTGCGGTGGGGGAGGCCGACCGGAGGGCTCGGGCGGCGCCGGCGAGCTTGGCGGAGGCGGCGCAGAGGCCGGAGGCGGCCGGAGCGGCTGGAGTTGGTGCCGCTGCTGCTGCTCGTCGTGGCCGGAGGCAGCGTTCGAGGAGGCGTGGCGGAGGAGGAAGGCAGGGCGGCCGGGGTCTGGGGAGTCGGGGACGGAGCCGAGGGGGCTAGGCGGCTGGAGGGAGTGGTGGAGGTTCGCCGGCGGGAGGGATGGCCGGAGTTAGGGTAATGAGGCGGAGGAGAAAGAGAGGGGAGGGTTTATATAGGCGGGTGGTCGGGGTTGCTGGCCGAGGGGTCGTGGCGTGGGGTGCGGGGTCGTGGCGACCGGGCCGAGAGAGGCGGAGCGGCCAGGCGACGTGGCCGGAGCTCCGCCGGAAAACGCGCGGGGAAGAGGGAAAGCGGGGAACTGGTCGCCCGGGTCGGGCGGCACGCGGGTCGGGTCTGTCTGACCCGACCCGACCCGGTAGCGGGTTGGGCTGAGCCAGGAACTAACGGGCCGGTCCATTGGGCCGGACCGGCCCAAGGAGAAAGAAAGAAATAAATAAATATAATAATAAATAAATAAATAAATAAATAATTTATTTAAATAGTTTTTAGGCATTTAAAAATATGTCTGAGGCCCGGAAAAATCCAGAAAAATTCCCCTAAGTCCAATTTTTCATTTTACACCCAAAAATGTTATTTTCATGATATTTTAATATTGTTTATTGCCAATTAAAAATCATTTATTATTTGAAATCCTTGATTTTAATTACAGAAAATTCCCAGAAAATTCCAGAAGATTGGAAAAAATCCAAGATTTAATAATTTAAAAATTCAGGGGGTTTACAACCTACCCAACTTACAAAAATTTCGTCCTCGAAATTTAAGAATAACAAGGCACGAAAGGAAAAGCCGAGAAATAAAATATACCTCAGGGTTCAAAAAGATAGGGGTAACGCTCTCTAATCTCGTCTTCTCGTTCCCAGGTGGATTCGCCGGGAGAATGGTGCTTCCAAGCTACGCGAACCAGGGAGATAACCTGGTTCCGTAGGACTTTCTCTGAGCGATCCAGTATCTCCACGGGTTGCTCTTGGTAAGTCAGACTTGGGCCTACTTCGAGCTCTGAGTGATCCAAAATGTGGCTGGGGTCTGACACGTACTTCCTCAGCTGCGACACGTGGAAGACGTTATGTACTCCATCCAGAGAGGGTGGCAATGCCAGTCGGTATGCCACTTCTCCGATTTTCTCCTGAATGCCAAAAGGCCCAATAAATCTTGGGCTGAGTTTTCCACTCCTTCCGAACCTAATGGTGCCACGTGTCGGAAAAATCTTTAAGAATACCAGCTCTCCAACCTTTAATAAAGCCATAATTAATTCTTAGTTCCATAATCAAAATGTTTAAATTGACTTGAATTTCATAAATTTAATTACCTCAAATTCCAAGGGCCTTCGGTGGCTATTTGCCCAATGTCGTTGCCTGTCTTGAGCCACTCGAAGTCTGTCCCTTATTTGCTTTACCTTCTCAGCTGAATCGATCACCATCTCTGGTCCCAGCAGTGCTCTTTCTTCAACGTCGTCCCATGATAGCGGGGTACGACATCTTCGTCCATACAGAGCTTCAAATGGAGTCATCTCAATACTTGCTTGGTAACTGTTATTATAAGAGAACTCCACAAGATGTATATAGTCTTCCCAGGATCCTCCAAAATCCAGAACACATGTACGGAGCATATCTTCAAGTGTCTGGATTGTACGTTCCGATTGTCCATCAGTTTGGGGATGATAAGCTGTGCTGAATTTGAGTTGCGTCCCCAAGCTGGCTTGTAAGCTCTTCCAGAAGTGAGAGGTGAACCTTGAATCTCGGTCGGAGACAATACTTACTGGGACTCCATGCAGCTTGACAATGTGTCTGATATATAAATCTGCCAGCTTCTCTGTAGATAGCCCTACTTTGAAAGGTAGAAAATGTGCAGACTTGGTCAGTCTATCTACTATCACCCAGATTGCATCCTTTCCACTAGGTGTCCTTGGAAGTCCGGAAACAAAATCCATTGTGATATGTTCCCACTTCCACTCCGGAATGGGTAGAGGTTGAAGCAATCCTCCAGGTCTTTGTCTTTCTGCCTTGACTTGCTGGCACACTAAACAACGAGATACGAACCTGGCTACTTCTCTTTTCATGCCATGCCACCAAACATGCGTTCTCAGGTCCTTGTACATTTTGTTGGCTCCTGGATGTATAGAGTATTGCGATCTGTGCGCCTCTTGCATGATTTCTTCTCTTATGTCTCCATGAGGTACACATAATCTATCGCCATGCCTCAGTGATCCATCTTCATGAATTCTGAATTCTTCTACTAGTCCAGCTTGCACTTGACCTCGAAGGCTTCGCAGGCCTTCGTCCTGAAACTGAGTCTCCTTGATCTTGTCCATTAAAGTAGACTGAATCTGCAAGTTCATCATTTGGCCTTCTTTTCCTGGGATAATTACTTCAATACCTAAACTTTCCAAGTCCTCCAGCAGGTGTCTGTCCATAGTCAAGTACATCGCCATAGGATACCTGCTTAGAGCATCAGCAACTACATTTGTCTTCCCAGAGTGGTATTGAAGAGTGATATCAAAGTCTTTCATTAGTTCCAGCCACCTTCTTTGCCTCATGTTTAGCTCTTTCTGGGTGAAGATATATTTTAGACTTTTATGGTCCGTAAATATTTCCACCATTTCTCCATAAAGATAATGCTTCCATAGTTTAAGAGCAAAAATGACAGCTGCCAATTCTAAATCATGAGTTGGATAATTCTTTTCATGTGGTCGAAGCTGTCTAGAGGCATATGCTATTACCTTCTTGTTCTGCTCCAGTACACAACCTAGACCTTTTCCAGAAGCATCACTATAAATAGCGAAACCTCCGGTTCCAGAAGGTAGTGTTAGAATAGGGGCAGAAGTCAGTCTTTTCTTCAATTCCTCAAAAGCATACTGACATTCATCAGTCCAGGTGAACTCTTCATCCTTCCTTGTTAATTTTGTCATGGGCTCCGCAATTCTTGCAAAATCCTTCACGAACTTCCGATAGTAGCCAGCTAGTCCCAGGAAGCTTCTAATCTCTGCTACCGAGTCTGGAGTGGGCCAGGATTCTACTGCCGCTATCTTCTTAGGATCTACAGCTATTCCATCTCCCGTCACAACATGCCCCAAGAATTCTACTTTGTCTAGGAAGAAAGCACATTTAGATAATTTTCCATAAAGTTTTTCCTTCCTCAAAGTCTCCAATGCTAACCTCAAATGTTCTTCATGTTCTTCGGGGGTCTTGGAGTAGATCAAAATATCATCAATGAAGACCACTACAAATTTGTCTAGATATGGCTGGAAAACTATGTTCATTAGGTTCATAAAAACTGCTGGAGCATTCGTCAACCCGAACGGCATTACTAAGAATTCGTAGTGTCCGTTCCGGGTATTGAAAGCAGTTTTAGGGATGTCTTCTTTTCTCACCCTTACTTGGTGGTAACCAGACCTTAAATCAATCTTGGAAAAGACCCGAGCTCCACTCAACTGATCAAATAAATCATCTATCCTGGGCAGGGGATATTTATTCTTAATTGTCAAGGCATTCAAGGCCCTATAGTCAATACACATTCGGGATGTTCCGTCCTTCTTGGGCACAAATAATACTGGAGCTCCCCAGGGTGAGACACTAGACCTAATGAAGCATTTGTCTTCTAGTTCTTTGATTTGCTCATTTAGTTCTATTATCTCCTTCTTGTTGATTCTGTAGGGATTTTGAGATACTGGTGCTGCTCCTGGCACTAGGTCGATAGAGAATTCAACTTCTCGGTCTGGGGGTAAGCCTGGGAGATCCTCAGGGAAGACATCAAGGTATTCAGAGATGATAGGTAGTGGCACTTCTTCTGTTATTAGGGCTCCACAAATTTTGTTATTACCCATTTCTCTAGAACCGTTAGCAAATTCAAATTCTGGCTTGTCAGGTGGCCTGAAGATTACACTACCTCTGTGGCAGTCTATTGTGGCATGATGTTGACTTAACCAATCCATACCCAGTATAATGTCAAAACTGGGCACTGGCATTACAAGTAGTCTAGCATACAGTTCTCTTCCACATAATGTAATAGGACAATTGTTACAGGCATCACTAACCGGGATGATTTCTCCACCGGTAATGATCTTATAACAATTCCTAAGGGGTTTAGTGATTAAGCTATGCTTCATAAGGAAATCTACTGACATGAATGAATGCGAAGCCCCAGAGTCAAATAAAGTAATAGCTGGTATTGAATTTATAAGCACAGAACCTGTGATCACGTCTGCTGTGGCCTCAGCTTCTTCCAGAGTCATTGCATAAGCACGGCCTTGCTGCGGTGCACCCCTCTGTTGCTGCTGGTGCTGAGCAAAGCGTTGTTGTTGTGTTGGAAGTGGGGGTCCCCTCTGTTGTGCTGCTGGGGCCCTGGCCTGGGCTGGAGCCTTTGGTGCAGCGGTGCGTCCTTGAGCAGCTGGACAGTCCCTCATTTGATGCGCTGCTGAGCCGCAGTAGAGGCAGGCACCTAGCCTCTTCCTGCAGACTTGCCAAGTATGACCTGACTTTTGGCAAAAGTTACAAGCAGCGGCTTGTTGGTTCTGTCCCTGGGCCTGGTGTTGGGGTGCTGGAGCTCGAGGGAGAGGACGCGGAGTTTGCTGCGGGGCCCTCTGCTGTTGTTGCTGTTGTTGTTGAAAAGGGCGTTTGTTGGGTCCTGCATTCCCGGTATCTCTTTCCCGCTTCAGTTTATGCCCCATATCTCTCTCTACGCCTTGTGCCACGCTCAGGATTTCTTCATAGGTACGAGCTCGGCTGGTGGTGACAGCAAGGCGAATATCCGGAGACAGCCCCTTCTTGAATCTACGGGCTCTGTCCTCCGGGGTACGAACCATGTACTCCGCAAAGTGGCTTAACCTGCTAAATTCAGCAGTATATTCATCAACAGACATGTTACCTTGTTCCAGTCTCTCGAATTGGCTTTCGAGAGCTTCCCGAGCCACTTCGGGGTAGAATTTCTCCTTGAATAGCCTCTTGAAGTCTTCCCAGGTGATGTCGGGAGCAGATAGTTGGGGTTCATCTCTGAACCAGGTTCGAGCAATGTCGAACAGTTGCAGGCTTGCGGACTCCACTTTGAGGTCATCAGGGACCCGGGCAGTCTTCAGGAGTCTCTCGACATTCTCTATCCACTCATCGGCATAGAGAATGCCCTCAGTCCCGTAAAATTCCAGGGGTCTTAGATTCTTGAAATCTTTGGCACTACCTGGCCTCTTGAGTGACGTCTCCTGGGACTTAAGAGCTTCTGAGAGGCTGGTTCGCAGAAGGGCCGTCTGTTCTTTCTGGGATTCCACCAATCCCTGGAACACTCCTAGTAGCTGTGCCCCATCTAGGGTAACTGCCGGAACAGATGGAGGCGGCGGGAGTGCAAGAGTCTCGGGCACATTCTGCTCAGCTGGTTCTGATGTGCCACCTACTGTATTCCTGGTCTGGACCATTCTGAAAGATTAAGGGATAGGAAGATCAGAATAGAATACTTGAAAATCAAAGACGATAGGAAAAATTGAGCAGCAAGGATATCAAGAATTGAAATAAGGACGCTATACTGTGAATGAGCTTTTCCTAGAATCCTCAATTTTATTCCATATCCTGTCCTAGGGTATTACCCTATTTAAGGAGAGACCTGCATGGGCCACCATAAAAACGTGTCACGACCCGCACCCGGAAATTCGGGCACGAGTGCGTGGGTACGTCCAGCCTACGCCGCAGAGTCGGCGGTAGTACGCTGTCTAGGTCAATCCATAATTACTAACTAGCTCATTCACAACAACATAGGCAAGATAATAATGAGAATGAAACTTAAGATTTCAACTGAAAATAAATGTGACAGCAGATTCAAATGTTTTAGTACAGGAATTCAATATTGAAATCGGGGACAAACCCGATAAATAAGATAAGAATAGAATGAAAGATAGCTACTACTAGCTACTCAGCAGCAGGGGTCTCCTGGGTGGGTTCTGGCTCCTCATAGGTATCATCAGTCCCCTCATAGGGACCATAATAAGTAGGGGCAAGATCCTCATCATCGCCTAAATCAACAGATCCAGTCAGGAAAGGAGCAAAGTACACAGTGCACAACAAGATTAAACTAAATATTTTATGACAATTAAATATTGATATCATGTTGAGAAACAGCATAACAGAACATTATTATCTCAGAGTCAAACTGTAAACAGGAATATGAGAAACAGAACTAGATGAAACAGGAAATGAAACTACAATAGCCAGCAAGAAATATAACATGACCAGAACTATCTGTGTGAACTTGTGTTTGTTTTTAGAATACATAGTTGGCATGTAGGGGTTTATAAGGCTAATCCGGCCGTCATGAACGGCTATTAAACAGGGGAAATCGGGATCCGGCTGAGGTACAGTCGTGTACCAACAGCTATTAAACAGGACAAGGGGAAGGGTAAACTACATGCCTTCTAGGTATTCTCCCACCCGACATGAAAACAAGACAGGAACTACCAATATTCAAGACATGAAATTCAACATTTCTAACACTAGGTGTAAACATCAAGGGTACATGTATGGCAGGGAATTAATTATCACAATATATAAAGATTTACTTGAAGTGCAGGTACTTGCCTGTTGTTTGGATCTGATTAATTTAGTTCTTGGGGGAAAAGTCCAGAGATGAGTCCAAAAGCTGAAATAGACATTACCATCATGCTCAGAAGATGTCAAATAGCTAGAAATGCCTGTCCTTGGGTCCAATTTGGAGACAAGGACAAAAACGGCAGTTTCTGGTCAAAACGGGATCCGCCGGTGGGCCTGCTTTGCACCGAAAAACGTGTCCGGGTCAAAGGTCTCCAAATTCACCAAACTTAGTGTCAACAGGTCAGGAACGCTGATACGAACCCAACGGAACTTCCAGATTTGGATTCCGATGAGCCGAACACAAAATCGCCCGTCGAGCGGGGCCTGTGGGGCCCACGACACGCGATTTCGTCAACATTCTCAGAATCGAACCAAACTTGACCCACAGGACCAGCGTATCGCTACGAGTCCGATGGCGCAAGTTTCGTCTCGATCCGACTTGTGTGCACGAAGTTAGGGTGAATTGCCGAAAAGACGGATACGGGACGATGTCCGCGGATACGCGTTGATTCCGGTGTGCACGCACACCCGAATCAGCTTCCACGAAATCTCACACGTCCGTATCGACGATGCGTACGTATCTGTGAAGACCGCACGCGACCAAGTCGTCCCGTTTGGCGGGGCGGACTCAGTTCCGGGGTGAAACAGGGTCTGGTTTTTCCTGTTTTTGGATCGCGGTGTGCGATCACCACAGGACGCGATGCCCCGAACAGTTTGTCCGGACACCGAGAGGGTCATACAGGCTTCACAACGCAATTTGCGGAATTGAAAACGGAGCTACGAGGCGAAAGTTACACACACCTGAAGGGGACCCGAAAATCAGGGTCAAACCGTGTCCGTGTCGTGTCCGACACGACACGAGAATTGGGGATTTAGGGTTAGGGTTTCTGGCCGGCTACGGCGGCTGAGGGCGTCGCTGCGGTGGGGGAGGCCGACCGGAGGGCTCGGGCGGCGCCGGCGAGCTTGGCGGAGGCGGCGCAGAGGCCGGAGGCGGCCGGAGCGGCTGGAGTTGGTGCCGCTGCTGCTGCTCGTCGTGGCCGGAGGCAGCGTTCGAGGAGGCGTGGCGGAGGAGGAAGGCAGGGCGGCCGGGGTCTGGGGAGTCGGGGACAGAGCCGAGGGGGCTAGGCGGCTGGAGGGAGTGGTGGAGGTTCGCCGGCGGGAGGGATGGCCGGAGTTAGGGTAATGAGGCGGAGGAGAAAGAGAGGGGAGGGTTTATATAGGCGGGTGGTCGGGGTTGCTGGCCGAGGGGTCGTGGCGTGGGGTGCGGGGTCGTGGCGACCGGGCCGGGAGAGGCGGAGCGGCCAGGCGACGTGGCCGGAGCTCCGCCGGAAAACGCGCGGGGAAGAGGGAAAGCGGGGAACTGGTCGCCCGGGTCGGGCGGCACGCGGGTCGGGTCTGTCTGACCCGACCCGACCCGGTAGCGGGTTGGGCTGAGCCAGGAACTAACGGGCCGGTCCATTGGGCCGGGCCGGCCCAAGGAGAAAGAAATAAATAAATAAATATAATAATAAATAAATAAATAATTTATTTAAATAGTTTTTAGGCATTTAAAAATATGTCTGAGGCCCGAAAAAATCCAGAAAAATTTTCTAAGTCCAATTTTTCATTTTACACCCAAAAATATTATTTTCATGATATTTTAATATTGTTTATTGCCAATTAAAAATCATTTATTATTTGAAATCCTTGATTTTAATTACAGAAAATTCCAGAAGATTGGGAAAAATCCAATATTTAATAATTTGAAAATTCAGGGGGTTTACAGTTGGCCTCGAGGAGACCTCCGCTCCCGTCGAGCTTGGCACTGGTCTTTAGTCGACCGGCCTTCCTTTGGTGAGTTCCTCAACTTTCTTCTTTACTTTGGTGACAGTCATTGTCGTCGAGGACTGTCAAAATTTTTGACAATCATTTCAATAGGAAGGACTGTCAAAGATTTTGACAATCCTAAAGATGACAGACTTTCAAAAAATTTAACAGTCCTTGGAAGGACTGTCAGAAATTTTTACAGTCCTATTTGGAGTGAGAACTGTCAAAACATTTGATAGCCCTAAAAAAAATTTGGTCAGCAACGAGTAAAATTTTCCGATGGCAAATTTGTAAATAAAAACAAAAAAAATCAGGTTGTCTTGAGCAACTTTTGATGTACCTTTAGAATTAGCCTTTAATTAGGATCCCTTCAGTAGTCATGTGCGATTTTTTAAATAAACAATCTCCTTCCATTTCAATTCAGTTTACACAAGTCAATTAAACCTCCCCGCCCTCCCCCCAACTGCAACCACCAAGGACAACCACCCCAAATCAAAAACCAAATTTTTTATTTCTATTGAGAAGTTATGTTCATGCCTTTTCTCCTGAAAGCAGTGGAAGATTCGAAGCAAGCCTCTTCATCCCCAGACCAGCGACTTTAGTTAGGAACCGCCACCTTGTTACCTAGAAAAATCATAATCACTACATATTATTAAATTATATATCAAGTAATGCAAAGTGTAGTTATATTGAAAATGGTCCGTAGACCATGACATTCATAATTGGAAGGCCTCTAGCACTTTTTTTAGGAATATCAGATTTAGAAATCAAACAATCATCTTCACTTAATCAACCTTAATTGCAGTGCGGGCTTAAGCGTTGTCGCAAACAAGTACGCAATATGAAATACTTAATTTTGGGTCTGTTAAGCACTTTCTGGCAGTTGTGAATAATCCATTACAAATCAAGTTCACTTAAGAGAGTGTTCCTACCTTGCGTTTGTGATGACCTGCAGTGGAGGAATCAACAAGAAACGCTTTCAAATGTTTGATGACCTCCTTGGGTTTCTCCATGTTGACAGCATGCCCTGCATTCTTAATGACGACAAGTTGGGAGTTCTCTTCTATATGCCTGCAAGTTCACTTGGAGTTTGATAAAAGCGGTATCTTAAAGAACTACATACATTGACATTTGTGCAACATACCTCTTTAATCTGTGACCCAATTCCAGTGGAAATACTCTATCATATTCTCCCCAAATTATCAAGGTTGGCTGCATGAAGAAAACAAAACCTGGAAGCTTGACAATGAAAAGAAAGGCCTCTAGCTGCTCTACTGTGGCAGTAAGGGGAAAACAAGCATGGTGAGAAGTCCAAAATGTTTTAGACTTCTATTTAACACATTGCTTGAATTCATTGTCTCTACATTGGATGCTTTGCAGAAACTAACGAGGCGGGAAGAGTTGTCTCTAGACTTTCATTGAGGACCTTTTGACTGTTAGAAAAGAAATAATTACCTGAGTGATCTTTGGAAGATCTGAAAGTTTCCTGTCCTTGATTAAGGCATAAATCAAGTCTGTTTTCTCTACAACATAATCTGAGCACATCACCTGAAAAAATTACAAATTTAACTGTGAGAGTAATTTTACCTGTGTCATACTCTCATATGTGACATAACTGAACTTTGATCCCCTTATTTTTCATTAGACAAATCTTCGTGCTTCTCTCCTAAAAAAAATATGTGGTTCTAAATGAATGGTAAGTAAAATGTAAGCAGTTGCTGGTCAAATTATTTTGCCACATAAAGACTGAACAAATAAAAAAGGAACCTGCAAAGCATAGGGATAAAAATTTGGACTCATTTATTTCAAATTCTGGACTATTCATCTTGTCAAATTCATTTGAGCATTAGACTTTTTTGATAAGGTTATTTTTTATCTCCTGTTAGTCTCCACTAGGTAAGGTGCTGCACGCAAATTAGACAGATCCTGACATCATGCAATTTAGAAGTTTGGGAGTCTAACTGATATTTAGAGATGAAAGTTAGATTTGAGTCGAAGCACTTAAATTACAGTAACCCTAGGTGATTCATACTATGTTGCACGGACATGGTAAAATTGTATGTGTGTATCGTGCCCGTATCCATGTCCACATTCATGCAACATACGTGGCTACTATTGTACCTAGTTGAAAATGTCAATCTTCCGTATCTGTATCATGTCCATACCCTTGTCCTTGTCCGTATTCATACAACACAATTAAAATAGTACATATGTGCAATAATCTATTACTATATATATATATATATATATATATATATATATATATATATATATATTGTCGTTATTGACACTCCTAAAATGTCATTCTACACTCCTCTTTAATTTTCTATCATTCAAATTCCAAATATGTCCCTTCATTAGGAGTGCAAGATAACATTTTAGGAGTATCAATAACGGCATCCTAGGAAGTCATTATTGGCACTCCTAAAATGTCATCTTGCACTCCTCCTTCCATGCATGCACAATTAATGTCAGATTTAATGCAGGGGACGATTTGGAATTTAAATGAAAGAAAATTAAAGATGAATGCATGATAACAATTTAGGAGTATCAATAACAACACTATATATATATATATATATATATATATATATATATATATATATGCCAAGTAATAACATTCTAATTATTCAGACTGTTTGGCTAGAAGGATAACAATTAGAACTCCTACTATCGAATGGTCACGAGTTCGAACCATACATTTGTGATTTTTTAGTTCATTTTTTTATCTAGCAGGTTGGTTGCGGGCGGGTCGGTTTATTAATTAATACCCATTAAGAAACCGACCCAATACCTACCAAACTCTAATATATATAACGAAAAGGAGAGAAAATCAATTCAACCTCCATTTTCCCTCTCTGACAAACCCTAATATATATAACGGAGAGGAGATAGAAAATCAGTTCAGCCTCCATTTCCTCTCTCCGCCTCCACTGTTCTTGCTCTCGACAGAAAACCACAACGGAGAGGAAAGAGTCTAGGCTTCATTTCTCTCCTCTCTACCTCCATTTTCCTATGCCCTCTCCGTCTCCCCACCTCCATTATATATTTCTCCTCGAGCACATGCGGCAGCAACAGAGAAGAGTGTGGGTTGGATGTTCTCCTCAGAGCACAGCGGTAGCGGCACAGAAAGGGACTGGGGTTGGCGTCTCCGATTACCTTCTGGAAATGAGGTGATTTCCATACGATTTCCTCTGATTAATTTATGCTTTGTGATCGATATAATTTCTTGACGATTTGCCATCTATTTATAGACGTTTTAGTTTAATTGTTTCAAGTTTCCATTATTGATTCCTCTTTTGCTGGATTGACATCTTTTGAAGAATCAATTTTCATCTTTTGCTTTGTCAAAAATCTTCTATTGAAATGATAAGATTCGAATTTTTTCTTCTGACATGTTTGATTTAGTCCTATACCAGGTTGTATTGGTCTGTATCGGATAATTATCGTCTGATATAGACTAATACAATAAATTTTGAAACTGCATCGTTCGATATCAATAATTTTTAGTAGTATTTGATCGGACTAGTTTAAAACCGACCTAATCCGTTCGATACCGATACGTATCGGCCGATACTTTGAACGTTGGTTCCAATGCCAGTTCCAGCAAGTGTTCATCACCGTTCAGCGCTTGTTCAACAGGGCACCGCAGGGAGCAGGTGGTGTGGGGGGCAATGATTCAGCGGGTAGGCTGCTCTCGTTGGACCTTAGTTTCAGCAGGAATGTTGCTCCATCTCGACTTAGGTTCCAGTGTGGAGACTGCTCCTGCTCGACCTAGGTTCGAGCGTAGAGGCTATTCCTGTGGGACCTTGGTTCCAACATGGAGTTTATTTCCGCTAGACTTTGGTCCCGCTTGAAGTGTGCTCCAATATGATGGTTGTTTTGTGTTTTTCAGCGTGGACGTTCCAGTTTTCGTAACTGTCGACTTAGTGGGAGGTACTGCTGTAACTGTCTACTTAATGAGATGTTATTCTCCGTATTAACTGGCCATTATGGACAATAATGACTGCTAGGGGGCTTGGCTCCCCTATATATTCTAGTCTTTTTTTTCTTTTAGAGATGGACTTGAGATATATGCTACGAGATGAGAGATAACAGCAACTTAGAAGCCACTTCGAGGTTCTTTTCGTGAGAAGTCTAATCCGAGTGACAAAAGAACGTTCCCGAAGTTCTAATCGTTGAACTTGCTGGTTTTCTGAGAAAAGATCGACGAAAATAGTCGAATATTGCTTTGAGCAACGATAATTTTAATAACTCCAACAAGAAGCAATTCTTCAATGCTTTTTTTTTTATATGTCAATTCTTCAATGCTGATTAAACATTTCTACTTCCCGTGACACAAGAAGTGTGTTGGAATAAGAACAACAATACGCCAAGTGTCAAATTAGCTTTTGGGCAGATTACGCCACAGATTCAGAAATTATCCCTAATTCCTTGATTCCTGATTCATATACCTTTAGCAGCATCCATAAATAGTGGTGCGCCGTTCACTCACATTGATATAGTCTTTGACGAAGCAGGTGGGCATGCACCGCGGCGGCCTGTGGTGCGTGACCGTCACGAGCTCCCTCAGCTTCTCCGGCGTCCGCGGCAGCAGCACCCTGGCCGCCTCTGCCACGTCGGACAATATAAACATCCCGGCCTCCAGGTCCCTCTCCTCCAGGCACACCCCCGCGCACAGCAGCACCACCCGCTCCGCCGCTCCCGGGAACGCAGCCGCGATCCTGTGCGCGACGAAGCCCCCGTAGCTCACCCCGACGACGCCGGCAAAGCGCGGCGGCGCCCCGAGCGCCTCCATCGCCGCTACGACGGTCGCGGCCTGGAAGGCGTCGGAGCGGTCGGGGAGGGGGGTGGAGCTGCCGCCGAAGAAGAGGAGGTCGGGGACGTAGAGGCTGAAGCCGGCGGAGAGGAGGGGGCGGAGGTAGGGGGCCCACTGCCAGGTGGCGTTGGCGCCGTAGCCGTGGAGGAGGAGGAGGGAGGGGAGGGAGGGGTCCGGGGAGCGGGGGACCCAGCAGCGGACGGCGGTTCCGCCGGGGAGGGAGACGGAGGCGGGACGGAGGCCGGCGGAGAGGAAGGAGCGGTGGAGGCAGCGGTCGCGGAGGGCCGTGAAGCTGAGCCGGGAGAGTGAGGCGGGGGAGGTGAGGGAGGTGTTCTTGTGAACTCTGGGCGGTGTGTGGACTGGGCGGTGACCGGACTCGAGGTCGACGTGATCTGACATGTTCTCCTTCTTCTGATTGGTGGAAACGATCGATCCTGGATTATTGGAGAGGAGGAAGAGAGTTGATCCAAATTTGTAAACTTTCATATTTTTAAACTATTTTTTTAATTTGTTAACCCTATTGATAATTGGTAATTACTTACTTTTTATAAATAACCAAAACTAAGTAAAAAAAGAAGAAGGGAAAACTATACTCTTTGTTGTCATCCCTGCCTAGGTTAAGGTTAATTTTTTTAGTTAATTTTGTTTTATTTTTTAATTATGTTAGATGTAGAGCTGTTAAGTGGACGGGACCATCGAATTTGGGTGGGTTGGGCCTCTCAGGCCACTATAGCGGACTAGCTGGGTCGAGCCTAAAGGTGAAAATACAAGTCCAGTCCGACACATGGCCCACGATACGATGGATTTCGGAACGGGCTGGGCCGAATTGGACCTCTGGTCGGAACGAACCCGGACTTTGGACATTGTCAAATGTATAACTAGATTTTCGGACCGTGCCCGACACGGTCCAATAATGTAATTTACTTTTGCTCTCCCAAATATTATAGTCAATTTCTGACACTAATATCAAGTCTAGTTTTTAAAGAATTTTTATTGGAGCGCATCATTTCTTACTCGAGACTAGCTAAAAAAATGTTTGTTATAATTGTCACGCCCCAATTCCCGCAAGGGGCCGATCGTCCTCGCATGGCGCCTTACAAAAATCGGGACGTGACATAATGGTATCAGAGCAAGTCGATCATTTGGCTATTCCGTTGCTTCGCTTCGACTCAGAGATGTCCCAGATATTGTTACTGCAATGTGTGTTCCATACAATAAGCCCATAGATATTCTCAAAGAAGCGCGCAAAAGTTTTCTGGATTATTTTATTGCTTGAGAGATGTGATTTCTGATTTCTGATTGCTGGAGATTTATTGGGTTCTTGATTGTTAGTTTTTCAATTGAGGATGGTGAGGGATGAGGACTATCGCTGCTCAGGATATTGTAAGTTTCTCCTTGAGTTTCGAGGACGAAACTTTTTTTTGGTGGGTAAGAATGTAGTGCCCCGCTCCGCGTTGACACTATGTACAAGAGATATCGCTTTGCTGGCTCGAGTGGAAGCCTTCTCGAAGAGTTTTTTTCTCTGATTCTAGTGCGCCTTAATAATGAATCTGAGTTTTTATAATGCTTGTTGCTAAGTAGAGAATGTTCACATGAGAATGATAGAACAAGAACCTGCATGCTTAACTAGAGAACTTGTATGCTTGTCTAAAAAAGAGCTTGAGCGAATTGTAATCTCGGCCAAGCTGTCACGCCCCAGTCCCAAAATACGTAGGACTAGGAATACGTAATATGCCAGCTACGCATTCGACCAGACTCTAGTCCGACTCGAATACGTATAAACTGTATTATAATGGTCACTACCTAAATAATCAAGTAAATATAAATATCTATGCCTCAATCCACAATGAACAGAATACATAAGAATGAGCTACATGTGCTAAAGTTGGCCGCCCACTAACACAAACTCGAATAGACTCGAGAAAGAAATATGAGTCTATAAAACTAGGCTACATCAGCAGATGAATAAACAATATGAATAATAATTATAACTCTGGTAGAAATGATATAAGTACCTGGTACCAATGCCTGCAAGACAGCAACTCCATCAGCAACTCCAAAGGCTCCATAACCGTCTAAGCTGCAAAAACTGGCAGGGGACCAGGTCCTCAGAGGGACGTAACAAGGTACAAGAAACAGCATGCCAAAAAGTAAAACAGTATAATGCCACATACTCAAGGGTAAACTACTGTAACCATCTATGTGATATGCACGTGAGAGCATCACTCGTACTCAGGCTGAAATCACTACAGGCTCTGTATCGGGGAGCCCATAGCAGCAAGTAGTATCAAAACTCAGTATAGGTGCCAAAGATCTGAGACAGAGTCCAAGGCACCTCTAGGGTATTGCGACTCCGGCGTATGTGCCTCAGCACCTCTAGTAGTATAGTATATATATATCAATGATCAGCCTGTAGCATGGTGTGTCTCTCCCCACCCAATGTAACCTCACGTCTCATGTCCACAACGTCTCATGTCCATAACACGCAAGATCATGACCTCTAGCTAGTGCAATGAGTCATAATAATATCCATATAATATACAAGTCTCATGTCACGAATCCTGTAAGCCTATACAGAATCACCATGAATAACTCAAGAAAGATTCAATCACATGAAATAGTGTCAAGTGTCCTAGGGTATGGCGTACTTGGTAAAACAAGTACGTAAAAATAGGATCGTGGAATCAACTCTCTAGGTGACGTTGCAAGACTTCGCGTACGTCGTCGACACCCGAATCTTGTTCGGATGCTAAGCAACGTCTCACGGTCCTAGGGTAAACACACACATCAACCATATAAAATAACTATAATAAATAAATAAGATAATAAAGGCAAGAAACTGTGATACATCATGGCAAGGTACACTTGCCTGGGTTCTGAACTCCGTAAACTGCTCCTGGGAAAGTGGAATCTGCACGTACACCTCCGGATGCTGAAACAAACATCACCAATGTTCTCAGAATACTAAAAATAGCTAAGATTGAATATCCACAAGTCCAATTTGGACACAGGGGCAAAATTGACAGTTTTGGGGGGTCCACATGTGGCCCACTTCGCACCAAAAATGTGCCAAAGACAAAGTTTTCCAAATTCGTCAAACTTAGTGTCTACGAGTCCAGAACGATGATACGAACCCAACAGAACGTCCAGAACGAATCCGATGAGCTGATCACAAAATTGCCCGTCATGTGGAACCGTGGGGTCCACAAAACGACGTTTTGTCAACGTTCTCAGAATCGAATCAAACTTGGGTCACAGGACCAACTTAATGCTGCGAATCCGATGGTGCAAGTTTTGTTACGAAACGACAAGCGCACACGAAGTTACGACAAGTGTTAGAACAGGCCAATACAGTATTTTTTGGCGGATACGCGTTGAATCCGGTGTGCACGCACATCCAAATCAAGTTCTGCGAAAGCCCGACACATAATTTGTGTATGCCTCAAGACATCTGAAACAACATAAAAAGAATTACCTGACACATTATTTGAAACTTACGGCAATTGTGTTCGCGTTAAAATTATGGCGACACTATCTCTATGGAGTGTCCTGCGAGATCTTCACGGATCACAAAAGCCTTAAGTACATATTTACGCAAAAGGAATTAAACTTAAGGCAACGACGATGGCTAGAATTGATAAAGGATTATGACTTGACGATTGATTATACGCCGGAAAAAGCAAACTTTGTGGCTGATGCATTGAGTCAGAAATTCATCGGATCGTTATCTATGTCAAGCAGGTTACTTCGAGAGTTGGAAGAAATGGGCATCGAATACAAAGTCCGTACACAGGGAGCGCAGCTGGCTCAATTGCAGTTAGAACCAAACTTGCTCGAAAAGATCAAATTCGCGTAAGAGGATGACCAATTCCTACAGAAGATACGCGAGTTGATTCTAGCAGGAAAGGCAACAGAGTTCATGGAATGCAAGAATAGAACATTATGGCTTAAGGGCAGATTATGTGTACCTAAGGATGATGAACTTGGGAAGGAGATACTGACTAAGGCTCACTATGCTAAGTACACGTTGTATCCAGGAAGCACCAAAATGTACAAGGATCTGCGCACAATATTTTGGTGGCATGACATGAAGAAAGATGTGGCATTATTTGTGTCACGATGTCTGGATTGTCATCGTGTGAAGGCAGAACATCAGCGACCCGGCGAAGAGTTGCAGAATCTCGTTATTCCGGAATGGAAGTGGGAGGACATCCCAATAGATTTTATAGTGGGCTTACCAAAGACGTCAAAGGAAAATAATGCAATTTGGGTCTTCGTGGATAGACTGACCAAGTCGATTCATTTTATAGCAATCAGAAATACATAGAGCGCTGACCGGTTGGCTCAAATTTACTTAGTTCATATTGTCCGGTTACATGGAGTACCAGTCTCAATTGTGTCGGATAGGGATGGACGGTTCTTATCTAAATTCTGAAAAAGTCTTCAGGCGGCAATGGGCACCAAGTTTTATTTCAGCTCGACGTACCATCTACAGACTGATGGATGTACCGAAAGAGTAAACCAAATCCTAGAAGACATATTGCGACTGTGCGTGCTAGATTTGAAGACAAGTTGGGATACCTATCTATCGCTGGCAGAGTTCGCTTATAACAACAGTTATCAAGTGAGTATTCATATGGCCCCATATGAAGCACTGTATGGACGAAAGTGTCGATCGCCGTTATGTTGGGAGAAAGTCGGTGAACTAAAAGTACTCGGACCGAAACTTATTGAACAAGCCATCGAAAAAGTTTGCATAGTTCGAGAAAATCTTCGAGTCGCTCAAAGTCGTCAGAAAAGCTATACGGATGTACACAGGCGACCTTTGGAATTCTTGGAGGGTGATCATATGTTCCTAAAGGTGACACCTATGCGAGGTATGATGCGGTTCAGCGTCAAAGGGAAGCTGATTCCATGGTTTGTCAAAACTTTTGAGATTCTAGATAGGGTGGCACCAGTGGCTTATCGACTTGCACTACCTCCTGCTTTCGCGAAAATGTACGATATCTTCCATGTTTCCCAACTAAGGAGATACATGCATGACCCGAGTCACGTAGTAAACTTCGATCAACTTGAGCTGAGTGCCTACCAATCTTACTCGGAAGAACCTGTTCAGATCCTAGACAGAAAAGAGAAGACCCTACGGAATCGATCAGTGGCTTTGGTCTGTGTGTTATGGCAGAATCATGCAGTTGAGGAATCGACATGGGAGCTTGAGAAAGAGATGCGGAAGTAGTACCCTTCCTTATTGCATGTTGGAGTGGTGGGGCTCCCAACCTATGTGGAAAATATCCTGAAGTTGGATTGAGTATTCCTACGTATAATAGGAATACCTCAATATATTTGGATTGTGTATTCCTACATATAATAGGAATATGTCAATGGATTTAGATTTGGATTGGATATTCCTACATATAATAGGAATATGTCAATAGATTTGGATTTGGATTGGGTATTCCTATATATAATATGAATACTAGTTGTGGGTTTGAGGCTA
Organism: Iris macrosiphon; assembly: GCA_036927795.1. Classification (NCBI taxonomy): domain Eukaryota; kingdom Viridiplantae; phylum Streptophyta; class Magnoliopsida; order Asparagales; family Iridaceae; genus Iris; species Iris macrosiphon. The sequence continues at coordinate 181,249,074 of JAYESA010000012.1, forward strand.
TATATATTAGGTGTCTCCTAGCCCTAAAATATATCTCATATCTCAAAAATATTGCAAAAGGAGGTAGGAAAGATTTTACAATGTTGGAAAGAGATTGAAGGCAATTTCAAAGTGGAGATCGATTTCGGGTAATTCTTTTATCGTTATCTCCGGTCTTCATTTGTCTGTGATCTATTTTCTATTCCAGAGAGTTGTGGTAATCTGTTTGGATCGGTGAGAAGTTTGTAAGGAGTTAGTGTATTTCTTATTCCATTAGTGGAGACTTTTTAGGGTTGGACTCTGATCGTCCCGTAGTTTTTTTCATTTGGCTTTTCCTCGTAAAAATTTATGTGTCTGCGATTTATGTTTGGCAATTTTGGTTTGTGTGCTTTTGCTTGGTTCTCTCGTAGGTACTAGCTGATTTGGGGAAAGATTTTCACGCTTTCATTCCCAACAAAGTGGTATCCAAGCCAGGTGAGTTCAGAGAGGTGTCAGAAGTTGTCAGTCAAATCAGGGAGTAGAGATCGATGCGAAGCTGGTGCGCAAGGTAAACCTGAACGGTACCTACTATCATTATTGCCGGAGCAAGATGAAGGATTTTTTGTTTGTCAAGAAGCTGCATCTTCCAGTGTTTGCGTCCGAGAGGCCCAGTGATAAATCCAAATAGGACTGAAAGTTCGAGCATATACAGGTGTGCGGGTACATACGACAGTTCGTTGACGAGAACGTGTACAACCACGTTGCCAATATTAAGCGCACGAAGACACTGTGGGATAAGCTAAAATCTATGTATACGAAGAAGACCGGGGTAAACAAGTTGTTCCTAATTCAAACGATGATGGGTATGCGGTACAAAGATGGTGCGTCTATTACGGATCTCTTGAGTGTGTTCCAGGGCTTGGTGGACTAGTTATCCTCGATGGGAGTCAAGTTCGACGACAAAGTACATGGACTATGGTTGTTGTGTACATTGTCAGACTCGTGGAAAACCGTAAGAGTGTCTATGCTCGCTTTTGCTGCGGAAGGCATGGTCAGTCTGGAGTTTGTCTAGAGCGGGATACTGAATGAAGCGATATGGAGACGTTCTCAGGGCACTTTATCCACATCCCACTCAAAGGCGCTAGTTTCAGAGAACCGCGAAAGGAGCAAGAGCAAGGGTCCAAGTGGTGACAGAGACAAGAGCAGGGACAAGTCCAAGGGTCGGTACGAGGACTCGAAGTATTAAAATTTGGCAAGAAGGGTCACATCAAGTGGAACTGTTTCACTTAGAAGAGGAAAAAGAAGGACAACAAGGGGAAGCCAAGTGAGAACACTAGAACGGCGGTCTCGGCACATGGAGGAGACGTGATCATTGTAGGTGATGAGGTAGTTTAGAACCTCGCCTGTGATGATAACTCATGGCTGATAGACTCAGGTACTTCAGCGCATGTATCTTATAACAGGGCACTATTTGCTACTTACACAACAGGCGACTATGGAGTGTTGAAGATGTAAAACGAAGATGTGTCGAAAGCTGTTGCTATTGGAGATGTATATTTGAGGACAAAGACGGGTGCAGTTCTTATTCTCAAAGATATCAGTCATGTCCCTGATATCCGTTTCAACCTAGTGTTGGTTGAAAGGTTGGATGAAGAGGGTTTCTTCAACCTCGTTGGGAATGGTCAGTGAAAGCTTTACAGAGGTTTGATGGTGATTGTCAGATGAAGCAAGAAGTCTGGACTTTTTTATATGGAAGGGAGCGCACATGGGGCGCAGGAGGTGAACGCAACTACTGATGCGTCTACTGAGTTATGGCACGGGCGGCTCAGCTGTCACGCCCCGATCTCCCGCAGGCAAATCGGACGTTCCCGCTAGGCGAGAATCACCGCGCCAGCACTCCCGCAGAACGATCGCTATAACCCATCCGGGCGTGATGCCGCACGAGCGTTAGCCGCGCCCGTGCAAGGCCGTGGTTCATTGGCTGGCGGTAAGAGTTCTAAGCCACAGAGTCGCACAGATTGTCCGAGTGCAGCGGAATCATGAACGCATAGGCAATCGGTAACAGGTTTACTGAGTCGACAATATAGCAGAAACATGGAAACACATGTTGGAGTAAAACAAGCTCTTTTATTCATATTGAAACAAGTGTTACAGGCGACGTATAGCCGAGATTACAAGTCGCTCGAGAGCTCTCTCTCTGAAACATAAAAGCGTGCCAATTGGCTACATTTATGGATGATGTTCAGGCGATGTTCAGGCGATGTTCCAATATTATGTCTTGTATATGTGCTTCAGTTCCGGACGTAGCATTCCAAGGCTTCTGAGTTGAACTCCACGCCTTCAGGACGCACGAAGGAGGCATCCGCACTGAACGAGGTTCTCCCGCACCCTGCAAGCAATCTAGTAGGTTATCAGTACATGAATGCACTGGTGGGGAGGCTACTCGCCCGCTCAACAAATCCAAACACGTAATACAAGTTTCGTGCACCAACTATTAAGTTGTCTTTCTAGTTGCCTTAGGATCAGTTTCATGCAAGATTTGAATAGCCTAATCCGTGTGGCAGTGCGCCGTGCGACATGAGAGGAAACACGGCGAGACTTACCAACTTACCATTTGTCCTTCCCTGTCCAAGGCAAACCAAGTTAAATCAAGCAGAAACATGTATAAGCATTCAGGAGCAAAGCATATGCAAACACAAGCGATTCAGTGCGAGATCCCGTTCTGGGTGTACGGGTTATAGGAAATATCAGGTGTGTTGCGTACGATGATCAAGTGCTCTTTATGCACGAGTGTTGTTATAACAAGATCGTTCAGGTGTTCAGTTATTCTCGATGCGATGCAATGACTCGCACGCGGATAGCCGCTAAGCGAGGATGACTTATCTATATGAACATGAGATCACTGGCACGGTGCCATAATGGAGGGTCTAGTCTCAGTACGGAATATCGTGCGACGCATAGAGCAGGACGTCCCAGGGCATTCCGTCCTATAGCAGGTGACTATCAGGAGTTCCGTCCGGATCAGATCGGTGCCAGTGCCCCAGCGACCGTCTGCGGAACTAAAACCTTGTTTCCAAGTTGTCCTGTGACCATGCAAGTCTCTAATCTTCAGGGTCAGGTCAGGTACAGGAACAAGTTCAGGACAGGATATATATATATAGAACAAGTTACATGGAACGAGTTCAAGTCAGGATATATATATATATATTTGTAACTTGTTGAGACAGGATCAGGATTACTCTAAATATTGAGTATCGGCTCCACGAGCCATTTGATTCAGTACATGACAGTATTGCTCAACGAGCAGGGATTCTTGGATCACAGGATTGGTACAAGTTCCCTGGTTCGGGAATTGCCTTAGTGACCTAACGATCCCAGGTACATTCAGGTTTATTCATGCACGGAACGACTATCAGGTAGTCTTCCGAGGAGAACCTAAATGAATGCATGAAAAGCAAAGTGTTTCACGGTCTGGACATAGTTATGCAGCATGCATTGAAACTAGGCAATATATATATAAGCAGGCAAGCATGCACTTGTATAACTTAAGCATTCAAGTTCGCTCGGGCCCGAAGGTAAGCCGAGCAAAACCGTACGGGGCCTTTCCGAGCGATGTTATCTAGGGTCGTGCAGTATAGGATGTAAACAGTGCACTACTGAATATATACAAATTGTTCTACTCGAGGCATAGCGAGTCTGGTTGCACAAGGCAAAGGTAATATGCGAGAGTCTGAATATATAGCAATATTTCATTTCCATGTTCTAGCATAAGCAATACGAGTTGGGATTATTCCCTTAGCTAGGTGCATTGTATTCTTATTAGCATGCAGGGGGTAATTCATCTAGCGACTAGCATGTATCATTCCGTATTTTATGTGTGCTGGCTAAGCAAAGACAAGTTCACCGTAGCCACCCACCTTAGCGATGATCCGCCTCGGTCGAGTGATACTGCGAGCAAGCCTCTGAAAGCCTAAGACGAACTCCTGTAGGGACCAAGTCTGGATATCCCTGCCTCAACGAGTTGTCTCGCTGAGCAAGGCAGGTCGGGACGTTTGCACTTTGCCATTTGAATCGGCAGTCCGCTTGAGCGGAACGGGATATTACATTATCCACCACTCAGAAAAAGTCTCGTCCTCGAGACTTCCTGAGGGCAAGCCATACTATCGAATTTTTGAATCTAGCCCAAGCATAGCTATCGGTACCACTAGATCCTTTGGAACACAATTTCCTACTCTATGCTTACGTCGTGTTGCGTGTATACCGAGTCAGTCTCATTTGCGCCTTGGCGCGGGACAGGTTTCTTAACACGAGGTACATCTCGATCGATCTTGGATAGCGATCTAAGGCTGAGGCAAACCTATACAAGTCGTTGTGCTTGTTCAGGAGGATATTCACTTGTACTAGCTTTTGAGATCAGCATATCGCACGTTGGATCGTGCACATATTCGAAGCGTCCCTCAAACACATGCATGTCAACCAACTTAGCGATAGCGAAGTCTTAGCACTCGAGTTTTATATTTCTTAAGTCTTGGATCGTACAAATATTCGAAGCGTCCCTCGAACACATGCAGTCAGCCAAACTTAGGGGTAGTAAAATCGGACAAGCTACTTGCGAAAATTTCAAGGATTCAATCCAATTCCATATCATTTTCATTTCAACCAAGTATTTGCACTACCGTTAATCATGATCAATCTGATACTGACTAGCATCCATCCATTTCGGTCAACTTAGCATACGTTATCGTTCCCAAGTCTAACCCTAAGTCTTGCTTCCCCAGTTGTGATGCTTTATACAAGCAATATGGTAAAGTCGGTAGCAGAGGTTCATTCACTCGGCACAGGGTCGTCTGCCTATCACTAGGTTAGCTCACAAGGTCGTAGGTACAGGTTCGAGCATATCGCGATTCATCGTACAATTTGTCGCACGATGCTCGCCCTAATTCCTAGGGTCAAACCATTGTTCATTTACAGGGGATATTCTATCCGAGCTCGTTTCACTCAGATTTCTAAACATCGAGCACAGATTTACCTACTCTCATTAACACGTTCGTTTGCACGGGGGACGAGTCCGTTCAATAAAATCCAGTATATATCCAAGTTGCAGGACAAGCCTAGTAGTTTACATATTCTATCTCCTCAATTATATTTTGATAGAATTATATCCATTCCAAGCCTAGTCCACCAAGCCAAGATTCGATTCTAAACCTTAAATTATTTCTCCAAGTTGTTCAACCCGATTCACGTATTCGTTCACGAAAACCATCAAACATGATTTATTTCAGGTTCAAGGCTAACTAATTTATTGAAACATTCTCAATCACCTGCATTCCAAGTTCGTCTTATCCTGTCAAACCAGAAGTCAAGACGATCCATAAGTTGTCACGCCTCGATCTCCCGCAAGTTCGACCATCCACGTTGGACGTGAGATCATCACGTCAACGCTCCCGCTGGATAATCGTCCTAATCCGGGCGTGACGCATATGCGACATAGAGTTATGCTCGTACAAGACAAGAACGTTTGAATGTTATGGCTATCTTCGACACGATCGAGACACCTTATCCTTTAACCTTTTAATTCCATCCAACAGTATATCCATCAAGTCAAATTTGTTTATGCAGTGATTATAGTTCCTTAAGAAACAAGTTTCTATATTCGAGTCCAAGTCGTTTCCATTTTAATACGTTCCATTCATCGAGTTCGTTCGGAATAATCACTGAACATGTTCCCTGGAGTCCGATCATCCCCGCCGTACGCGAATCACCATGCCGGCGCTCCCGCAGGATAACCGTTCTCGTTGGGACTGATTCGAGAGTTACCTTACCAAACTCGATTTCAAGATTGTCCTTACAAACATCAAGCCAGTTCCATTATCGCTTATATCTCTCTTCGAACCATAGTATTTATTCTCGGGCTAACTTATATTGAGCGATATTGTACTCAAGTTCAATCCTTTGGTTTCAATCCAAAATCACTCGCTCAATTCTCAATTTCCAACAAGTTTTCCTTAACCAAGATATTGGTTTTCATTTCCGAGAATTTCTATTCAATATAAGCCTTATCATTTACTCAAGTTATTCTCATATCGTTCAGTCTGAATATCGCACGGGTTATGGATCCGTTTGGACGTTTCTAAATGATCTATCCACTACTCGGAATTGAGTTATTCCATCGAGTTCTTAATCGGTGCTCGCATTATCGTTAGCATACTCACTAACTCGTTCCACAATTTCTAGCACGATACTCAGGGTTCGTCTGATAAAAATCTAATCTCATATATATGTTCGGGATTGATAGTCATCCAAGCAACTATATTTGATTTTTATCTTCCAACATGAATTTCGTTCGAGCTATTTTCCATAACCAAGCATCATTTTTAATATTCGCCTAAGCGATAAATCCGATGAAGTCTATCGATTTGCAGCTCTAAGTCTGACTTGTATTATTTCTGAACGATATCCAACACACGTTTTATAACTGGCTTGCACCCAAGGGTCTTGGTGCACGATATTCTACACAACTTAGCCGAAAGGCTGAGTGCATAGCTAACCGTTCGGGCAATATTCGTTCTCGCACTAACCAGTTGGGTAAACATGTATAGGCATTTCGGGTTGCATATAATGCACGAGTCTAGCACGAATCTAATCCCATAAGGACTAGTACAGGTTGGCACAAAGGCCCTTGCAACACAATTTTACACAGGCAATCATACCATTCAAATGCAACTCTTTAAAAGTATTTAGACTTATTGTTTGGAACATCCCATCGAGGCATTGAGAGAGTGTGTGCACATAACCCACGAACGAGCTTTCGAAACAGAGATATTAGAAACAAAGTCCAAAGACGTATAAGCCAGGCTCTGATACCAACATGTCACGCCCCGATCTCCCGCAGGCAAATCGGACGTTTCCGCTAGGCGAGAATCACCGCGCCAGCGCTCCCGCGGAACGATCGCTATAACCCATTCGGGCGTGATGCCGCACGAGCGTTAGCCACGCCCATGCAAGGCCGTGGTTCATTGGCTGACGGTAAGAGTTCTAAGCCACAGAGTGGCACAGATTGTCCGAGTGCAGCGGAATCATGAACGCATAGGCGATCGGTAACAGGTTTACTGAGTCGACAATATAGCAGAAACATGGAAACACAAGTTGGAGTAAAACAAGCTCTTTTATTCATATTGAAATAAGTGTTACAGGCGGCGTATAGCCGAGATTACAAGTCGCTCGAGCTCTCTCTCTGAAACATAAAAGCGTGCCAAGTGGCTATATTTATGGATGATGTTCAGGCGATGTTCAGGCGATGTTCCAACATTATGTCTTGTATATGTGCTTCAGTTCCGGACATAGCGTTCCAAGGCTTCTGAGTTGAACTCCACGCCTTCAGGACGCACGAAGGAGGCATCCGCACCGAACGAGGTTCTCCCGCACCCTGCAAGCAATCTGGTGGGTTATCAGTACATGAATGCACTGGTGGGGAGGCTACTCGCCCGCTCGACAAATCCAAACACATAATACAAGTTTCGTGCATCAACTATTAAGTTGTCTTTCTAGTTGCCTTAGGATCAGTTTCATGCAAGATTTGAATAGCCTAATTCGTGTGGCAGTGCGCCGTGCGACATGAGAGAAAATACGGCGAGACTTAACAACTTACCATTTGTCCTTCCCTGTCCAAGGCAAACCAAGTTAAATCAAGCAGAAACATGTATAAGCATTCAGGAGCAAAGCATATGCAAACACAAGCGATTCAGTGCGAGATCCCGTTCTGGGTGTACGGGTTATAGGAAATATCAGGTGTGTTGCGTACGATGATCAAGTGCTCTTTATGCAAGAGTGTTGTTATAACAAGATCGTTCAGGTGTTCAGTTATTCTCGATGCGATGCAATGACTCGCACGCGGATAGCCCCTAAGCGAGGATGACTTATCTATATGAACATGAGGTCACTGGCACGGCGCCATAATGGACGGTCTAGTCTCAGTACGGAATGTCGTGCGACACATAAAGCAGGACGTCCCAGGGCATTCCGTCCTATAGCAGGCGACTATCAGGAGTTCCGTCCGGATCAGATCGGTGCCAGTGCCCCAGCGACCGTCTGCGGAACTAAAACCTTGTTTCCAAGTTGTCCTGTGACCATACAAGTCTCTAATCTTCAAGGTCAGGTCAGGTACAGGAACAAGTTCAGGACAGGAGATATATATATATATAACAATTTACATGGAACGAGTTCAAGTCAGGATATATATATGTATATTTGTAACTTGTTGAGACAGGATCAGAATTACTCTAAATGTTGAGTATCGGCTCCACGAGCCATTTGATTCAGTACATGACAGTATTGCTCAACGAGCAGGGATTCTTGGATCACAGGATTGGTACAAGTTCCCTGGTTCAGGAATTGCCTTAGTGACCTAACGGTCCTAGGTACATTCAGGTTTATTCATGCACGGAACGACTATCAGGTAGTCTTCCGAGGAGAACCTAAATGAATGCATGACAAGCAAAGTGTTTCACGGTCTGGGCATAGTTATGCAGCAAGCATTGAAACTAGGCAATATATATATAAGCAGGCAAGCATGCACTTGTATAACTTAAGCATTCAAGTTCGCTCGGGCCCGAAGGTAAGCCGAGCGAAACCGTACGGGGCCTTTCCGAGCGATGTTATCTAGGGTCGTGCAGTGTAGGACGTGAACAGTGCACTACTAAATATATACAAATTGTTCTACTCGAGGCATAGCGGGTCTGGTTGCACAAGGCAAAGGTAACATGCGAGATCTGAATATATAGCAATATTTCATTTCCATGTTCTAGCATAAGCAATACGAATTGGGATTATTCCCTTAGCTAGGTGCGTTGTATTCTTATTAGCATGCAGGGGGTGATTCACCTAGCGACTATCATGTATCATTCCGTATTTTATGTATGCTGGCTAAGCAAAGACAAGTTTACCGTAGCCACCCACCTTAGCGATGATCCGCCTCAGTCGAGTGATACTGCGAGCGAGCCTCTGAAAGCCTAAGCCGAACTCCTGTAGGGACCAAGTCTGGATATCCCTGCCTCAACGAGTTGCCTCGCTGAGCAAGACAGGTCGGGACGTTTGCACTTTGCCGTTTGAATCGGCAGTCCGCTTGAGCGGAACGGGGTATTACATCAGCCATATCAGCGATAAGGGGATGAGCTACTTGGTGAACATAAAGGTAATTCCAGGGCTAAATTCTACCAAATTGGAGAGATATATGCACTGTTTGACGGAAAAACAAAATATGGTATCTTTCCAAAGTCACCCAAGTTCAAGGAAGCTAATGTCGCTCGAGTTGATTCACTCAGATGTCTGCGGTCCTATGAAGGTAAAGTCCATTGGTAGTGCTTCTTATTTTATAACTTTTATTGATGATTATTCCAGAAAGGTTTGGGTCTATGCCATAAAGACCAAGGATCAGGTTCTTTCCACTTTCGAAGAGTTCCAGGCCTCTGTTGAAAGGGATACGGGAAAGAAGCTACTATGTGTTCGGTCCGACAACGGCAACGAGTATATTGGTCCATTTAATTGATGCTTATTGCATAGAGCATATGATACAACACTAGAAGACTCCACCAAAGACACCGCAGCTCAACGGTATAGTGGAGCGTATTAATAGGACGCTGATGAAGAGGGTGCGATATTTGTTGTCAAAAGCAAACTTGCCGGACAGCTATTGGGGTGAGGCTCTTTACATTGCTGATTATATTATTAATTTATCTTCTAGTATTCCTTTGCAGGGTGATGTGCTTAACAAAGTATGGTATGACAAAGAGCCATCATATAATCACCTGCGAGTGCTTGGTTGTAAGGCCTTCGTACATCTACCGAAGGACGAAAGATCTAAACTTGAGCCAAAGACTAGGCGGTGCGTCTTTGTCGGCTACGGTCGGGATGAGTTTGGCTATAGAATCTACGATCCAGTAGGAAAAAAAGATATACAGAAGCAAGGATGTGGTTTTTGTCGAGGATTAGACCATGACCAACACTCAGGATTTCGAGATACCTTCTAAGGCTGAGGAATTTCCTGAGTTAGAGCCATTTTGCTTCGAGCATTTTCCAGAGGACATCGTAGAGGATCCAATTATGGGATAGCCAGTACATAGAGTTGCTCCCAACCTTGATCATCAGCCTGTTGATGGTGGTCAGGGTGACCCTCAGAAGGATGAGCATGCCGAGAAGGCAGTTCCTGAAGGGAATGATGTTGTTGATATACAGCCAGCACCGGTGGTTCCATTGAGGAAGAGTGATAGAGAGCATCGACCATCTACAAAATACTCACGGGGTGAGTATGTGCTACTAACTGATGGGGGAGAGCCTGAAAGTTTTGCAGAGGCTATGGAATACGAATACAAGTAGGAGTGGATGGAGGCTATGCAGGAGGAGACGAGTTCCTTACAGGCCAACTCCACTTATGATGTGGTATGGCTGCCAAAGGGTAAGAAGGCTTTGAAAAATCAATGGGTGTTCAGAGTAAAGCAGACAGATAATGCTACTCCCCCTCGATACAAAGCGAGGCTGGTAGTTAAAGACTACGGTCAGCGGAAGGGCGTAGATTATGATGAGATCTTTTCGTCAGTCGTCAAGCAGTTGTCTATTCGGATAGTGCTAGAATTGGCAGCCAGTTTTAACTTGGAGGTCGAGAAGATGGACGTGAAGACGACATTCCTTGTCACCCTCACTTTTTCAAGCTAGTGGTAGTTTGGTAATTTGACATGAGTATTTAATTTTTATGAATAAATATTTAATATTTGTGTGATGATTGTATATTTTATTTAATTAAGTTGAGCTATGATCATTTGTGACTAGTATTAATTAGTTAGAGAGAGACAAGACAATATTTAGACTTGTCACATATGGACCTATTTAGATTTGTCATGACAATTAGTGAGCCAAACTTGGACCTAAGCCCATTAGTCATTCCACTAATTAAATTAAGAAGAATTAGTTTAATTATAATTATTTAGAGACTTTCAAAGGTATCCACCCTTAATTATTCCTCATAATGCATCATGTAGGGGTAACTTGGACTTTTGTTTTTGCTTGAGGGAGGGGGAAGAGACCGGCCACATGAAGATGGGGTTCTCTCTCTCCTCATTTGTATTTCAATTTTGATCCAAATTCTAGATCCCCAATTTCCCAATTTCTCTCCATTGATTTTTTACACAATTCACCACCAATTCCTTCTCAAATTTATCACTCTTAGAGCATTGCAGCTTGGAGAAGCAAGAAGTACAAGGATGAGAAGCTTTGGAGCTAGAGATCATGTCTGGATCGTGTTCAATTATAATTTTATTGGAAATCAATCTTTCAATTAGTAATTCCTGAATTTCTCTCTCATTATAGCTTCTTAATCATGCATTTGACCATTAGGAATGACCACATGGCATAGGACTACATATAGAAACAAGTTATAGGCTATTTGGCTTTGTATTGTGAGTTCTATGAGGTAATTTGCGTGTATGTTGGGGGGATTATGAATTTGACACATTAATTATGTGTTATGAGATCAATTAGATCTAATTAGACTTAGATCGGAGTTATGGGACTAGGTACATGTCCATAAATGGATATGTGTACGTCGTATCATGATATTTTGCGATACAGTGTGATACGGGGCCAATTTTGAGTGATTTACATGAATTTTCTTCATTATATATTGTAATAACTTCTAATAGTTGTAATTATATATATATATATATATATATATATATATATATATATATATATATATATATATATATATATATGACTTGTGGGAATGATCAATTGTGGAGAATGAAGAGTTTGGCACCTCAATAGGATGAGTATCATAGATATTTTATTTGGTGCACTATAGATATTTGTTTAAATGTCTTAATATGTGTGTGTGTGTGTGTGTGTGTGTGTGTGTGTGTTCACTGTATGAGTGTCCAGTGATGACTTGGTTGTGTATGAGAGGTATCAAGTATGTGTATAGAGAGTGGTGGTCGGGTTTCACATAGCAGCATTTGCATATATAGATCAGTGGCTGCACAAGCAGTTTCTGCAGCAATAGCTGCAACAGCAAGCAGTTTCTGCAGCAATAGCTGCAGCAGCAAGAGCAGCATTGGACAGCAAGTTAGAGGGGTTTCAGTTGGTTAGTAGTGAGCCAATTGAGGCTCGAGTTGTGCAGACCTGTGCACATACGTGCACAGGCAAGGGGCTCAGTTATGTGCTGGTGGATGTAGAGTGTAGGAAGTATGTATCAGTGTCTAGTAGGAGGCAGTGTGTTGATAGGTATGTATTAGTTAAGTTTGTGTATAATAGTCTGAGTTAGTATATATGTAACATGGGTAGCAGTAGCAATGTGAATGGGTACCAAGAGTAAGTGCATATGTACATTGGTATAACAAACACTATGGGTTAATGAATAGGGATTGGTACTAGTGTATGGTGATACCAGTATGGATGTGGAGAGGCATTTGTGTAGCAGTCCCAGAATAGGATTAGAGTAGTATAGTGACATGGATACAAGGGTGTCCATGTATCATTAAGCCAAAGGTAGATAAGTGTAGAGGTTTTGATGCATAACTAGGATACATATATTGTGGGTAAGGTATTGATACCTAGATACCTAGTAGCAGTTATTAGGTAGAGGGTAGGTACCAATGTAGGCATTGATGATACCAATAGGTATTCAAGATACCAAATTGTAGTTAAGGTATTTATATACTAAGATATTAGAGTATTAAATAAGTATTATAGTACTAATATATATATATATATATATATATATATATATATATATATATATATATATATATATATATATATATATATATATATATATATATATATAAAAGTTCAAATAGCGTATTTTGATATGTGGTATATTATATTAACTAGTACATGTAGATAATAGGTAACTAGTATATGTAGATGTTATATATATATATATATATATATATATATATATATATATATATATATATATATATATATATATATATATATATATACTTAGTGATATTAGCTAGCTGAACTAGTATGGACCTAGAAATGGCTTAGAAATTCATATTAGTGTATTTTAACTCATTTATCATCCATTGCACCTAAGTGACATTGATATTTCATATATATGTTTGTATGACACCATCTCGGACATCGAGTTATACCATTTGCTCAGGACTAGACAAGTATATTTCTCTGTTAGTTTTATTTCATAATAGTGTATATATCTCATGTTCTAGAACTGTATACTTGATTCCGACACAGTGGTTTCACGGACTGGTACTATATGGATCCTGTCAGGAGATGTTATCCCTTACTATGTTCAGCGGGTACTCCTTCACATGTATTTCGTTGTGTGTATCGGGTATTGATTTAGTGTACTTCTTGTTCACATACTGATCGTGTTCAGTGTGCCCATATTCATGTTCGTAATATGTTATGATTGGATCCATTGGTATTGGTTGGGGATGGGGGAATAGGAGTTGATTATGTGATCAAGCCCCAGTGTATCCGTGTACATGTCGATTATATATCACACGTATAATCAAGTTACCATATTGTATCCGTGTTCAACCTAAATAGATCACATAATGAACTTGTATTTCATGGCACATTAGCTAAACTTTATTTATTTTTATTATATTACAGTTATTCTATTGTCTGCTCTTCATTCCAGTACATTACCTGTTCACTCTAGTTTATTTCATTCTGATGTTTAGTTATCTTGTATTCTTTTCTATTATCTGTTATATATGCTCGGTTATATATTTGAAACTGCTTTCAGAGGTATGTACTTCACTCCAATCATGACTGGATATATTTTTTAGATGATTGGCTCGTAGACCAGTGTCCTACATACTACGGACCGCAGGACGACGTTCCATTAGAGGATACTCATTTAGAGCAGGAGGACTTAGTACCAGAGTCTGAGGAGTCTTAGATTATTTAATAGACTTGTATTATACTTTTATTAAGGATATTGACATGTATATATTATTTCAGTCTTGTGGATATTTTGTGATTCTTTCTTTCGTTATTCCATCTCGTGCTTTATCTTTCCTAATTTGCATTATGATTGAGTATAGTTACATTTATCATATACCATATTGTTCCTCCATTTGGAGTTGAGATGATTGACAGGTACCATATATATATATTGTTGAGATATTTAGATAGTAGAGTTGACCCAGACAACGTTCTACCGTCGATGCTGCGGCGTAGACTGAACGTACCCACATACTCGTGCTCGAATATTCGGGTGCGGGTCGTGACATTCCTCCACGGTGATCGTGAGGAGGAGTTGTACATGGAGCATCTAGAGGAATTCTATCAGAAGGGCAAGTCACACTTGGTCTGCCGGTTGAGGAAGAGCTTGTATGGTCTAAAGCAGGCTCCGAGGAAGTGGTAAAGAAAGTTCGAATCGTTTATGGGGGAGCATGGTTATGCACAGACGACGTCGGACCACTGTGTATTTGTGAGGTACTTTGCCGAGGATAATTTTATTATTTTAGTGCTCTATGTTGATGATATGCTACTGGTGGGTCAGAATGCCACTAGGATAGCGGAGTTGAAGCGCCAACTGGGCGCAGCCTTCTCTATGAAGGATTTGGGTGCAGCGAAGACTATTCTTGGGATAGGGATTAGCCGAGAGAGAGAGAGAGAGAGAGAGAATCCAAGCTGCTACACTTGTCCCAAAATAAGTACATTCACCGGGTACTTCAGCGTTTCGGGATGGATGGATCGAAGAACGTGAGTAACTCCCTTGCAGCTCACTTTAAGTTCACTGAGGAGCAGTTTTCATCTACCGAGAACGAGAAGGAAGATAAGGAGCGGGTTCCATATGCCTCAGCTGTGGGGAGTCTCATGTATGCTATGGTGTGTACGAGGCCAGACATCGCTCACGCAGTTGGCACAGTTAGCAGGTATACTTCCAATCCTCGAAGGTTACATTGGAGTGCGATCAAGTTGATTCTACGATACCTTTAGGGCACTACCGATTGGAGACTTTTTTTTGGTTGTGACGAACCGAAGCTGGTTGGGTATACCGATGTTGATATGGTTGGACATGTGGACATGAGGCGATTGGCTTTGGGCTATGTGATGATGTTTGCTGGTGGAGCGGTAATCACGGTTTCAGAAGTGTGTTGCCTTGTCGATGACAGAGGCAGAGTACATTGCGGCGACGGTGGCTTGCAAGGAGTTGTTGTGGATGAAGAAGCTGCAGAAAATGGGACTAAAGCAAGAGCAGTACACTTTGCTTTGCCATAGCCAGAGTGCAATTCACCTTGTGAAGAATCAGACATTTCATAACCGGTCTAAGCACATTGATACCCGATATCATTGGATACGGGATGTGGTTGAAAAGAAGCAAGCGACGCTTGAGAAAGTTCATACGAATGACAACGGAGCAGACATGTTTACAAAATTCTTCCAAGAAGAAAGTTTGAGTACTACAGGCGGATCGTCGGAATGACGACCCCCTCCACATAGTTGTGAAGGGAGAGATTTGTTGGAGTGGGTGGGGTTCCCAACCTATGTGAAAAATATTCCAGAGTTGGATTAAGTATTCCTACATATAATAGGAATACCTCAATATATTTGGATTGAGTATTCCTACATATAATAGGAATACCTCAATATATTTGGATTGAGTATTCCTACATATAATATGAATATGTCAATGGATTTAGATTTGGATTGGATATTCCTACATATAATAGGAATATTTCAATGTATTTGGATTTGGATTGGGTATTCCTATATATAATTGGATTACTAGTTGTGGATTTTAGGCTATATATATTAGGTGTCTCCTAGCCCTAAAATATATCTCATATCTCAAAAATATTGTAAAAGGAGAAAATGGTGCTTTTACAACATTGGAAGGAGAGAGAGGAAGAGATTGAAGGCTATTTCGAAGTGGAGATCGATTTCGGGTAATTCTTTTCTCGTTATCTCCGTTCTTCGTTTGTCTGTGATCTATTTTTTATTCCAAAGAGTTGTGGTGACCCGTTTGGATCGGTGAGAAGTTTGTAAGGAGTCGGTATATTTCTTATTTCATTAGTGGAGGTTTTTCAGGATTTGACTCCGATCGTCCCGTGGTTTTTTCCATTTGAATTTTCTGCGTAAAAATTTATGTGTCTGCGATTTGTGTTTGACATTTTTTTGTTGTATGATTTTGCTCGGTTCTCTCACATGTACTCTCTGGTTTGGGAAACGGTTTATGCGATTTCGTTCCCAAAGTTCTCTCAGGGTGGGAGAGAGACTTCCATTTCCTTCCTTTCAGTTTAGAAGCACTCGAAGCCATCAGTCTTCTATGAGTGCTACCCCGGTTTTTTAGATAGAAGCAGATTGTGGCCAAGATACAAGTCATCATTTCTATCCATAAGTTTAACATGGAGAATGTCTAGAAATAATAGGCGCATGTAGATAGATATCCAGCTTCCCGGATAAGTGAATTGAGGATTTGGTATAATTGACTTGCTGTCCAGATATTTTCTCAAATTGGCTAAGGGTACGTAGATTTGAGAAAAATGAATGATTAGCAATGGAACAATCTCCAAAGATAAGAAAATCATAAGCAAAAAAAGAGGGGGGTATATGCAGTAGAATTCTGGTTGTTCTCGAGACCTTTGTACATTCCATATTTTGAACTTGTTTTGATAGAATTTTGGAGCGGATGATGAAAATATAAGGGTGATAACGGACATCCTTGTCTGATTCCACAGTATGGGTTAAAATAATTCGAAGGAGTACATTAATGAGAATATTGAAGGAGACAGTGGATAAGCATTGCATGCTCACGTGATAGAATTTTCCAATGCAGCCCAAGGCCTTGGATAGATTGGCTTATGAAGCCCCAACTCAATCTAGCGCATTGGTTGGACATGTCAATTTTGAGAGCAAAGTCACTTTGCCAAGGTCCGCGTCAGCCTGGATAAGGAGTGGAATAGCTCTTGGGCGATGATGATATTGTCACTAATTTGTCTACCATGAACCAAGGCATTTTGGAATGGTTGATAAGATTTGATAAGATAGGGACGAATCCTATTGGTAATAATTTCAGTGATCGTCTTGTAAATGACATTACATAGCGAGATAGGTCTGAAATCCAATTGGCATTTTGGAAAGTTTGATAAGATTGTTCTTGCGCTTACCATAAGAGGGAAGAACTTTGTTAGACTTATTCCTGTGCATACCAAGTCCGTGGGATATGTGTGGTGATGCATAGTCCAAGGAAAAAATAGCTCCTGGATTTTAGATGAGGAGTTATGCATGTAAGCCTATAAAAGGCACACTACTCGTTTTAATAAAATATAGAACATTCCATCTTTTTGTCCTCTTTGTGTTCTATTTCCTCCACACACACACTTGCGTTCTCCATTCGAAGGTGTTGAACAAGTGGTATCAAAGTTGCTGAGATCCAAGGACGAAGCAAGCGAGGCGATTAAACACATTCAGGTTGCGGCGGAGGTCGAGTCCAAGCGCAAGCTCCGTGTACTACGCACAGACCGTGGCGGAGAGTTCACGTCGAACGATTTCAACGACTACTGTGAGCGCCACGGTCCAACGGGGAGGCTTAAGGCAATGGAGATTAGGGACGAGATCGAGAGTGGCAACACCTCGGGCGGCAAGTTACTGCTTACAGAGGAGGAGTGGGCTGCTCGCAAGAAACAGCAGAGAGGCGGCTCGTCCAATAGGGGCGCCGGAAACAGCGGCCAGAAGAAGAAGTGGCACGTCCCGGAGAGGGACTCGGGAGCGCGCGATATCAAGCCGAGCGGCGAAAGGAGCGGCTCCGGTGCAACTCGCGACGATAAGTGCCGTTATTGCGGCAAACTGGACCACTGGGCTCGTGAATGCCGCAAGAAGAAGAAGGACGAGGCCATTTTGGCGCAGGTGGAGGAGGACGAACCGGCACTTCTGATGGCGCAGGTGTGCACAATCGCCGAAATGCCCGACACCGACGCCGAGGCGACCGAGCAGGTGACGCTCAACGAGGAGTGCACCATGGTAAAGCTTGGGGAGCGGGAGGACACCGACAATGTGACCTGGTACTGCGATACGGGAGCGTCTAACCATATGACGGGCGCGCGGGCAGTTTTCTCCGAACTCGACACCGGCGTGCGGGGCAGCGTCAAATTTGGCGATGGCTCCGTCGTGGACATCCAAGGCCGGGGCACGGTGGTGTTCACGGGCCAAGGAAGAGAACATCGAGCCCTCACCAACGTCTACTACATTCCCCGGTTGCGTAGCAACATCGTCAGCATCGGGCAATTGGACGAGACCGGCTACTCCACGCTAATCGAGGATGGAATGCTCCGAATCCGCGACAAACAGCGCCGCCTCCTCGCTAAGGTATCACACACTTCAAATCGTCTATATATTCTTCCATTGCGGATCGCACAACCGGTGTGCTTCGCAGCATAGTGCTCGGACATGGCGTGGCGCTGGCATGCGCGCTACGACCATCTACACTTCGACGCCCTTCGTCATCTGAGCAGCAAAAACATGGTGGACGGCCTTCCGTACATTGATCACGTCGATCAGTTGTGCGACAGCTGTTTGGTCGGGAAGCAGTGACGCACATTATTTTCCTGGCACGCCAACTACCGCGCCACCGACCCTCTCGACCTGGTGCACGCAGACTTGTGTGGTCCCATCTCACCGACAACACCTGGCGGAAAGCACTACTTCCTTCTCCTCGTCGACGACTACAGCAGGTTCATGTGGATCAAGCTGCTGAGATCCAAGGACGAGGCAAGCGAGGCGATTAAACACATTCAGGTTGCGACGGAGTTCGAGTCCAAGCGCAAGCTCCGTGTACTACGCACATGCCGTGGCGGAGAGTTCACGTCGAACGATTTCAACGACTACTGCGAGCGCCACGGCATCAAGCGCCACCTCACCGCGCCTTACTCGCCTCAGCAAAACGGCATCGTTGAGCGCCGGAACCAGACTGTGGTAGCTATGGCCCGAAGCTTGCTCAAGGCGAAGAGCATGCCGGCGGCATTCTGGGGCGAGGTGGTGACCACGACGGTGTACCTGCTGAATATGGCGCCAACAGCCGCAGTGAAGGAAAAGATACCATATGAGACGTGGCATGATAAGCGTCCCGATGTAAGTTTCTTACGTACTTTCGGTTGCATTGCTCATGTGAAGATGGGGCAGCCAAATTTGAAGAAACTTGACGATCGGAGCAAGCCAATGGTGTTTGTTGGCTACGAGGCGGGGCCCAAGGCTTACAGGGCCTACGATCCAGTCGGTCGTCATTTGTATGTCACCCGCGACATCATCTTTGACAAGGCGGGGAAGTGGGACTGGACGCACACCGACATCGACGCCAGCCTCGTCGGGATCGTTGATGCATTCAATGTTGAATTTCCTCATGAGCTCATTCCCCGCACGTTCAATTCGGCCGAGAACGGAGGTCCATCGCCAGAGGCTGTGGGCGCAGCCACACCCGCATCGATGCGGACACTACCTCCACCCGAGCAGGCGAGAACCGGTCACGCGTCTCCACCACCGGCCGTGACGCCCGCTCGCACAACCGCGACATCAGCCGCGACGGCGCCAGCGGTTTCGACGCCTGAGACGACGGGTGCGGCTCCGATCCGATTCGTCTCACCGCCGTCAGGAGCGACGCCCGATCCGCCAAACGAACCGACGCACCGATGCCGCTATCTGCAAGACATCTATGAAGTTGAGTCGGTGCACCACCACGACTCCGAGGACCTCCTCCTCGCCATAGATGACGAACCCTCTATTTTTTCAGAAGCGGAGCAACACGAGTGCTGGCGCCGAGCGATGCTGGATGAACTCGCATCCATTGAGGAGAACAACACCTGGCAGCTCGTGGACCTGCCCGTCGATCGCCGCCCCATTGGACTCAAATGGGTCTACAAGGCGAAGAAGGATGAGCACGGCGTCGTCATCAAGCACAAGGCCCGGCTCGTTGCAAAGGGTATGTGTAGAGGCACAGGATCGACTACGATAAGGTTTTTGCGCCAGTAGCCAGACTTGAGTCCGTCAGGCTGCTACTGGCGCTTGTCGGTCATGCAGGTTGGGTTGTCCATCACATGGATGTGAAAACGGCATTCTTGAACGGGGAGCTCGACGAAGAGGTCTACGTCACGCAGCCACCCAATTTTTGCAGCCGCCGGCGAGGAGCATAAAGTTTTCCGCCTACACATGGCACTCTACGGCCTGAAGCAAGCGTCGAGGGCCTGAAACGCGAAGCTGGACGAGTGCATGTCCACACTCAGATTCAGCCGGAATCCCTCGGAGCACGCCATCTACGTGCGCAGCCATGGCGAGGCAAGGCTGCTCGTGGGTGTCTACGTCGACGACCTCATCATCACGGGAAACAATGCGGGCGAGATCGACAAGTTCAAGCGCAAGATGAGCAGTTCATTTAAGATGAGCGATCTCGGCTTGCTTTCTTTCTACCTTGGTATCAATGTACAGCAGAACGCAGATGGTATCACAGTGAACCAGTCTGCGTATGCAGCCAAGATTCTAGAGAAGAGTGGCATGGGCGACTACAACCCTTGCCATGTGCCTATGGAGCCACGTCTGAAGCTCAGCAAGGATAGTGCTGCACCACCGGCAGATGCCAAGGAGTACCGAAGCATAGTGGGAAGCTTGCGTTACCTCGTGCACACCCGGCCGGACTTGTCATTCGCAGTCGAGTATGTGAGCCGCTTCATGGAGAAGCCGACGACTGAGCACCTAGCGGCGGTCAAACACATACTCCGGTACGTTGCTGGTACGCGGGGTTACGGCTGCCGCTACGGACGAGGAGCAAAAGAGCCCCGGCTGGTCGGCTACTGCGACAGCGACATGGCCGGGGATGTTGACGACCGCAAGAGCACGATAGGCTTACTATTCTTCCTTGGCAACAGCACCATCAATTGGCAATCACAGAAGCAGAAGGTGGTGGCACTGTCATCCTGCGAAGTCGAGTATGTCGCAGCGACCACTGCCGCCTGCCAAGGCATCTGGCTTGCACAGCTGCTGGCGGACATGAAGGGCGACGATATAAAATGTGTAAAGCTGCGCATCGACAACAAATCAGCAATCTCCCTCAGCAAAAATCCGGTGTTTCATGATCTCAGCAAACACATCCAGACGAGGTACCACTTCATTCGTGACTGCATCAAGGACGGGACAGCTGAGGTAGAGTATGTCCGAACAGAGGAGCAGCTCGCCGATATACTGACCAAGGCCCTGGGCCGAATCAGGTTCCAGGAGCTTCGCTCCAAGATCGGGATGATCGTCATCAAGTAATCGCAAAAGTTTAGGAGGGATAAAGACTATATGCAACAGGATTAGGAGGTGAATTGTTAGACTTATTCCTGTGCATACCAAGTCCGTGGGATATGTGTGGTGATGCATGGTCCAAGGAGAAAATAGCTCCTGGATTTTAGATGAGGAGTTATGCATGTAAGCCTATAAAAGGCACACTACTCGTTTTAATAAAATACAGAACATTCCATCTTCTTGTCCTCTTTGTGTTCTATTTCCTCCACACACACTTGCGTTCTCCATTCGAAGGTGTTGAACAAACTTGGTGTTACGATCTCCATCGTTTAACCAAGACACACATGATCTTTGTTTCCAGAATAGCTCATGTTGGTGCAACATTTTGTTTATATTGATTTGAATGGATCGTTCGTTCATGTTGGTAAGTACTGTCCGAGATAGACAGTTGCTGGATAGCGAGTAGTTTCTGCTCTTCGATCTCAATACCTCTTGAAAGGTTTCCAATCTTCTTCCGACCCCAGACCTTGAGTACTGGAAGGAGATTAGTCAGCTTAGAGTGAGTATCAGTAGAGTGAGTACCATCATTCCAATTGTGGTTTGCACATCGACGGTTATTCCAAGTGTAAGCTAGCCCTGTGAATCCCAACTCCATAGCAGCTGATGTTCTGAACCACTGAATGAATGGTTTGTGACGTAGACAGTTGAATCCATTGCCTCCGCGCTTCTCATCTGCTCGAAGGATTGAGTTACAATCACCTAGGCAAACCCATGGTTCCTGCACAGCAGCAATTGTAGATTCCATAGCTTTCCAAAATTTCTTCCTCGGGGGGGACCATAGATGCATGTTCTGTAGCTTTTAGTCTTGCAAATGTTTTGGGGAAAAAAAATCAGAAGGAAAAAAAAAAAAACAAGAGAGCCCAGGTTCATGATTTTCTCTCTACTTTTAGTAAATATAATCATGTTGATGTTTATCTCAAAAATATATGTTATGTAGCTTTTCAATTTTAACTTCTTATTAATTCTATTTTGCTTCCACCCAATATCAATGTATCAACTATACTTACTACCGTTGACTTGTGAATTTATTATACCTAAATGAGGTGCATGTAGCTTTCATACAGATCTGCTGTCCTACAACTTATGTTTTCACTCTATTGCATGTGGGTTCCAATTAATTTAAAAAAAAAGAATCCACATGTAATAGAGAGGGAGAGAGAAATGTAGAACAGTAATATAGAACAACAGATCAGTCCTCGCATTCATTCCTACCGAGTTCTTTTGTATGGTTCGAGAATATTATGTATAGAAACAAAACGCGTACACTAATATCCAAAAATTCCAAGCCACATTAATATCCAAGAATACCAAGCCACAAAATGAAGATGCCAATTTATTAAATCTATGGTTACAATTCTATTTATCAGTCTATATCATGAGCATTAGAATAAGTCTTGCTTGAATGTGTGTGGACTGGAGGATCGATGTGCAAGCAAGCAAAGCAACAAATAAAGATAGTTCACTCATTGAAGCTTTACTATAGTTGTGACAATGACACTATAATAATTATCCATATATATGTATATTATGTGGAAGTTTGAGCGCGGACACATTTGATAATTAATTATTTGCATGGTGAAACAAGAAGAGCCTCCGTACATACAAACGTGCTGCTCGTGTTGAATGTATTCTTCCCACTTCACTGGCTTGGCTATATATAGAGGGAGAGAGAGGAAGGGAGAGAAGAATCAACAAACATAAGCAGCGTCAAGAAGTGGATTTGGGAGCTGTGTCCATGTCGAGCAGCACCGTCAAGAAGTGCAACGGTGGTCCGGCGAAGGAGCGACCGGCCGGCATGGGTTTGTTGGCGAGCGCCGCGAACACCGCAGTAGTGTCGATCGATCCTTCAGTTTGGAGAGACGAGGAGCGGATGAAGAAGGAAATCATGGCTTGGGCTAAGCACGTCGCCTCCAAGGAAGCATCTCGTCGTCGACGATGCCAAGATCAATATCACTGTTGATGATGCATGGATGTATATATGCATGGATATTGCACCTTTTAATTATTTCTTCTTCTTTTTTCTTTCTTTTTCTCTTTTCTTTTTAATGTAATAGCAACCTTTATTTTCTTAGCATGGTCTCCTACAAGTCTAAAATATATATATTGCTCAGTTTGAGTTTACATATGCAAGGTGGTAGCGGTGTTTAATTTTATCGGTTTTGAAATATTTTTGAATCGATCGTTTATAAAGTGTTTTAAAAATCGCAGTTTGTTAATTGTTTTGAGGTATTAATTTTGGTCGGTTTAAAAATCCTCCAAAATCGATGTAATACAATTTTGAGTTTCTTTATAAAAATTCTAAATCGACGAATTTTGAACGATTTTATTATTTTATTATTTATATTCTCATCAAAAATATAGAATTATAACTGCTAATACCTTACCATATATTTTTTTTCTTTTTTATCTGTATTTTTCTTCTACTTCTTCAAAACTATGGATACTTTCTTCAGTAAGTTGTTAAAATCTTTCTCATACTTTCATCCATACGTTTCTATTATTTCATAAGTTTAGATTATTTTGATCAAATATTCAACTTATCTGCTACTTCCATCCAAACGTTTCTATTATTTTTTGTGTTTCTATTTATTTTATTTATATATGAATATATAGATAATTTTATGCATGTAAAAAAATTTAAAATCGTTCGTTAATGAATTACCAAACATATATTGGACTAGTTTAAAAGTTGCTACTTAAAACCAAAAAAAATCGGACATCTCGTAACCATTCATAACCAGTACTCTAAAACTATCTCATAATCGCTATTTCTATAATTGCCTATTACTTGTGATGGTGATACCTCACCGTATGCCAGAGGAGGGCTACCGGTTTGTTTGTTAAGTGCTGTGGGGGGATAAGGAAACTATTTTACCAAATGATGTACGGACACAAATATGACACAAAATTTACATAGACAATCGATATGGATACAATATCAATTCTAACCTGATACTACTACTATTGTTAGAAATATTTTGTCTTTTACTTACTGAAAAATTTCATAATACAAAAATAAAATTAAACAATGTTACCGGCCTCTGGGGAAGTCGTGCACGAAGCACTGCCCAAAGAGTTTATTCGGAATCTGTGTGCAGACGTTCCCGAAGCTCCTAGTGGTAAAACCCCCGCACTACCGGTATCTCGTTGCCGCACACGACTTGGAGAGAACGACCACGACTTAGCTCTGCCCAGAGCTTGGAGATGAAGAGAAATCAAACAGAATGTTGACAGAGGTTCTGAGTAGAGAAAATTTCTGATGGATTTTACAAAGAAAACAATCCGATATATATAAAACTCATATGTAACGGTTTTGAATTAATTCTCCTATTAATTCAGCCGTTACACAAAATAAATAATGAACCTGGACACAATAACGGTTCAGAAACATTCGTAATATTCAGAATTTAATTCCAACGTTTAAAAATAAATAAATGAAAGAATTAAGAGGAGCAAAAAGAATTTTAGGGTCCCAGCCCGAACCCGAAGAGGAAATCGGATCGGCATTCGGCGCCCGCAGATGTGGGCGCGTACCCGCACCCGTTATGCGCGCCGAACCGAACTGAGCCGAGCCGGGCCGGGCGGCGGCGCGCGCGTGTGGCCCAAGGGGTTCCCCACACAACAACTTAATAGAGCAAAGAAGAGAAAGTAATATATGTACACAAGAGGGCTTTGCCCCATCCGATGTGGGACTAAAGATAGGAAGAGGAATTTGAGTTTTTGAAGAAAGGCAAAACCAACAATCCCCCCTCCCCAAAAAAAAGTCAAGTTCCGAAACAGAGATAAGAGTGAAGTAAAATAGAGAGAGATAGCATCTGGGCAGTAAAATACTATGCATAGACAAGATGGACTACAGCCTTGAATCTCACGTAGTGACTATTGCCTTAATCTGAAGAAGTGCTTGATGGACTATGCCTTGAATCAGACTTCTTGAACCAGATTTAGAAAAATAGCACACATAGTACGCTAGAGGTCCTTGGTCTATCGGGTGGCGCTTTTAAATGGCCATGCGCACTTTCCACATTCATGAGAGTTGTCTGGGATCGCCCTGTCCCATAGTCGCGGCCTTCACGACCTCTCATATAGGTAAGTCCTTAATGGTTGGTGATATGAATCAACCTAGCATTACAGCTTGGACCTATTAAGAGTTTTAAACTCATCCTAACCATATCACACAGGAACACTTTCACCATAGGGATGGGGAGTCATTGTACACATGTACAGCCGCTTGGGCTTTATTTTAATGAGACTTTAATCTCGAGTCAGTGTTCCATAAAGTCACCTAAGTTCAGCTTGTTTCTACCCATTGAACCGGCTTCTTGGGATCTCCAGTCAGACTCGGTTGGGTTGCCACTGCTGGTGACTAACTTATGGGCTTAACCCCATCCCCCTCGATGATTCTAGGATCAAAGTCCTAGACAGACCCTTCGTCAAGTGATCTGCAAGGTTCTTTTCTGACTTTATATAGTCAAGAACCACATATTTGCCTAGTAGGCTTTTTATTGACTTGAAGCGCAGCTGCAGGTGCCTGTTTATCTTAGCATTCACAGAATCATGCTTTAGTAGTTCAATAACAGATTTATTATCACAATTTATAGAAATTGCAGGAACAAGACTAAGAAAAACAGGTATATGCATAATAAGATTTTTAAGCCATTCAGCTTCTGTGCAAGTTGTATCTAAAGCTATCATTTCGGAGTCCATTGTACTCCTAGCTATGATAGTTTGCTTACAAGAGCTCCAGGAGATCGCAGCTCCTCCTAGAGTAAATACATATCCAGTAGTAGATTTTATATCATGTGAGTCGGTTACCCAGTTTGCATCTGAATAACCTTTTATGATATCAGGGTGCCTAGTAAAATAAAGTTTGTAATCTAGGGTGCCCTTGAGATATCTAAATACCCTATCCAAGGCAGTCCAATGTGACTGATTTGGGTTACTGGTATATCTACTTAGTCTCCCAATAGCAAATGCAATATCAGGTCTTGTCATGTTTGTTATATACATAAGGGAGCCTATCATCTGTGAATATTTATGTTATTCCAAAGGTGATCCTTCATTCTTTTTCAGTACAATACTGCTGTCATAAGGAGTAAGGACAGGTTTCTTATCAAATAACTCAAATCTTTTTAGCATTTTTTTAATTGAATGTGCTAAAGATAGAGTATAACCCTCTTTGTCTCTGGTCACTTGCACTCCTAAAATTAAGTTGGCTTCTCCTAAGTCTTTCATATCAAACTGGCTAGATAAATAGTTCTTTGTAGTATTTATCAATTCCAGTGATGAACCTAGGATAAGAATGTCATCTACATACAAGCATAAAATGACACAACTTTTACATGTACCTTTAGAGTATATGCATTTGTCATACTCATTTGACAAAAAATCATATTCACAAATTACTTTGTCAAATTTATTGTGCCATTGTTTGGGAGCTTGTTTCAAGCCATAGAGGAATTTTACTAGTCTGCAAACTTTCTTTTCTTGACCTTTAGCAATGAAACCTTCAGGTTGGTCCATATAAAGTTCTTCCTCTAGATCTCCATTCAAAAATGCTGCCTTTACATCCATTTGATGGATTAGCATATCATGAATGGATGCTAAGGCCAAAAGATTTCTAATGGATGTGATCCTAGCTACAGGAGAGTAGGTATCAAAATAATCTAACCCTTTCTTCTGGGTAAAACCCTTAGCAACTAATCTAGCTTTGTATTTCTCTATAGTACCATCGGCTCTGAGTTTCTTCTTGAAAATCTACTTACAACCTATTGGTTTATTGCCTAAAGGTAGATCTGTTAGAAACCAAGTGTTATTCTCCATGATGGAGTTGTATTCACTGTTAATGGCTTCTTTCCAGAAGGGAGCATCAGGAGACGACATTGCTTCTTCATAAGTTGAGGGATCACCCTCTATCAAAAAAGTGAAGAATTCTTCTCCTAAATTTTTCTCAATCCTATTCCTTTTACTCCGTCTTGGTTCTAAGTCATGTTCAGATTGAGAGCTAGATATTTGGACTTAAGAACTAGTAGAGGGTATGGAGGAAGAGATTGAACTTCTATCCTTAAAAGGAAATATGTTTTCAAAGTAAACTGCATCTCTTGCTTCTATAATGGTATTGTTAGAGATTTCATTTACTTCTGAGTGAGTCACTAGAAATCTGTTGGCATAGCTGTCTAAGGCATATCCTATGAAAATAGCATCTACAGTCTTGGGACCAATCTTCATCTTTTTAGGTTCGGGAATTCCGACTTTAGCAAGGCATCCCCAAACTCTAAGGTAATTAATCCTAGGTGCTCTACCTTTCCACAGCTCATAGGGAGTCTTATCTTTTGTCTTACTAGGAATTCTATTAAGAATGTAACAGACAGTTAAAAGGGCTTCTCCCCACAAGTTATCAGGAGCACCAGAGCTGAGAAGCATGGCATTCACCATATCTAACAGAGTGCGGTTCTTGCGTTCAGCAACTCCATTAGACTGAGGTGAATATGGAGCAGTTATCTCATGAATTATTCCATGTTCTTCACAGAAGTTAGTCATTTCGTTTGAGGTGTATTCTCCACCACGATCAGATCTAAGGATCTTAATCTTCCTTGCTAATTGATTCTCAACTTCAGATTTGTAGACCTTAAATCTATCTAGAACTTCATCTTTGGTTTTGAGAAGGTAGATATAATAATACTTTGAATAATCATCTATAAAAGTAACAAAGTATTTTCTACCGCCTCTGGTCAAAATCCTATTTGAGTCACATACATCACTATGGATAAGTTCTAGAAGGTCAGAATTTCTTTCTACAGATTTGAAAGGTAATCTAGTGTGTTTGGCTTGAACACAAATCTCACATTTGTGTTTGTCATCTATTGGAGTCTTGGGAATAAGATCTAAGGTCATCATTCTTTTAATAGAACCTAGGTTCACATGACCTAGTCTGCCATGCCAAACATTTGAAGATTCTATATTAGAGACAATGAGAGAACAATCAGAAATTTTATTCATTGTACTTAAAAAGAAAAGACCGTCTTTTACAAATCCTTTTCCTATAAAGGAGTCATGCTTAGAAAAAATAACTTTATTTGCCTCCATTACAATTTTGTATCCTGAGGCTACAAGAAGGGATCCACTAACTAAGTTTCTTCTGACAGACGACACATGAAGAACATCATGAAGAGTTAAGATTTTTCCTGATGTCATCTTCAGGTTAACCTCTTCCAATAATTTGTGTCGTTGAGCCATCTCCTAGGGTCACACCTCCTCCACTTGATTCCTGATAGTTTGAAAAACAGGAGCGATCAAACGAAACATGAACATTAGCTCCAGAATCCAACCACCAATCATCAGAATGGTAAGAGAGGTCAATAAGGGGTTGAAAGCTTACAGACCTAAAGGAACTCAAAGAACCTTTGTGAAGCATGTTTGCTTCTGGTCTAACTGAGCCCTTTCCTTTGTAGGAGGTCTGGACAGCTTCCTTCTTCCTATGGTAGCAGTGAGTGGCCATATGGTTTGTTTTACCACACACAAAACAAAATCTCTTTTGATCCTGAGTCTGACTGAAGTTTCTAGGTTTTTGGTTTTGGTGATGATGGTTGTGGTGGTTAGGCTGAAAGTTTTTCTTCTTCTTGAAGAAATTCTTTTTGGGTTTATAAGGAAAATTAGACTTGGGTTTTCCTTGGCCTTCTACAAGGTTTACCTTAACTTTAGATTCAGTCTTAGGCTTAGACCTCAATCTAATTTGTTCTTCGGTTCTAATTTTCTTTAGGACTTGATTGTAGGTAAGATCTCCTTGTGTATGGATAAGATCCTTAGCCATATCAGACCAAGAGGGAGGTAGCTTGTCTATTAGGCATGCTATTTTATGTTCATTTGAGAAAGATGTCCCTTTGGCTTGAATATGTCTAAGATATTCTTGGAATTTATGGAGCTGGTCATTCATTGGCTTGTTATCTACCATGAAATACCTATTAAAGGTTGAAGAATTGAACCTTTCTATTCCGGCATCATCACATCCGTATTCATCTTCCAAGGCTTTCCAGAGTTCTTTAGCGCTCTTGTATTCAAAAAATATATCATACAAGGATTCAGATAATGTGCTTAGAATTCTATGAAAACAGTGGAAGTCTATCTCTTTAAGGGTTTTTGGTTTCGAGGAGGTGGATACTCCTATGTCAGACTCGGTATCATCAGAATTATTTGTGACGGGTGTGGACCCATCAATGGTAGAAATAAGTCCTAAGGTCGTGAGCCAAAATTTTATTTGGCTGTCATCTCTTGAAGTATGAGCCATCAAACTTAGCAGGTTTTGCAGTAGATATTGATTCCTCCTTACCAGTCATGATTACAGTCTGGAAAATATAAATTTATTTAATAACAATGTCTAAGATAATAGTTTAGGTGGTATTTGATAATCAATCTTAAAATCTTTAGTTTTCCAAGTATTGATCAACTTAGGTTAGCTGTAGGGGCCGGTTCCAAGCTAGCGGTGGTCCGAAGACTCTTAAATAGCGTGTCGCTTAGGGTTATTTATACCCGGTTGACAGAAGGACCCTTTCGGCTTGTGCTCGAGTTTGTCTCTACTTTGAAACTTTAGATTTGAAGATTTTATTTGCAATTTCTTTTTTACTAAACTATTTTCTTTTAGTTCTCGATTGCTTTAAAAAATTACTAAGTGATTAAAAATGAAGCAATTGACAAAGTTATCGAATATGCTAACAATATTTAAAACACTTTAAGCAAATTTGCAATTTGACAATATAGTAAGCAATTTGACAAGTAAACAAATAAATCGATTGAGGAATTGAAACAAATTGCTACAGTGACTGTTTACTTGCTACAGTAAAAAATAATTTAATATTCTAACAGTAGATAATATTTCCTAGAACGGTAACCAAATTTTTTTTTTCTTTGTAGAAAAAATCAACAAGTATTTAAAGAAAACAATAGTAACTATTTGAACAAATCAATTCTTTAGATATGAAGTAACTATTTAGTTAACAGTAAGTAAGTACCAATTGTTTAGAATAAATCAATTTTATAACAAACAGTGAGTAAGCAAGTAATTTTATATTAAATATTTTAATATAGAAAATTTAATATAGAAAACAATTGTTAAACAGTGACTCACTCGGTTTTCAATTCCTAAACAGTAGACGCTGTTTTGCTAAACAGTGACTCACTTAGTTTTCAATTCCTAAACAGTAGACGCTGTTTAGTATAGAAAACAATTGCTAAACAGTGAGAAGCAAATCAACTTAGCAGGTTCTAAACAATTTTAATATAGAAAATTCTAACAACAAAGTATTGAATTTTCCAACAGTAACTATTGAATTTCAACAGTAAGAAATGAACAGCAATTTTATATTTCCTTACACAGTAAGAATAGTGAATAGAAAACTGTAACAGTAAGTATTGAAACAATTCTAACACGAATAAACTGTTAGATTGTTAGAAATATTTTGTCTTTTACTTACTGAAAAATTTCATAATACAAAAATAAAATTAAACAATGTTACCGGCCTCTGGGAAAGTCGTGCACGAAGCACTGCCCTAAGAGTTTATTCGGGATCTGTGTGCAGACGTTCCCGAAGCTCCTAGTGGTAAAACCCCCGCACTACCGGTATCTCGTTGCCGCACACGACTTGGAGAGAACGACCACGACTTAGCTCTGCCCAGAGCTTGGAGATGAAGAGAAATCAAACAGAATGTTGACAGAGGTTCTGAGTAGAGAAAATTTCTGATGGATTTTACAAAGAAAATAATCCGATATATATAAAACTCATATGTAACGGTTTTGAATTAATTCTCCTATTAATTCAGCCGTTACACAAAATAAATAATGAACCTGGACACAATAACGGTTCAGAAACATTCGTAACGTTCAGAATTTAATTCCAACGTTTAAAAATAAATAAATGAAAGAATTAAGAGGAGCAAAAAGAATTTTAGGGTCCCAGCCCGAACCCGAAGAGGAAATCGGATCGGCATTCGGCGCCCGCAGATGTGGGCGCGTACCCGCACCCGTTACGCGTGCCGAACCGAACCGAGCCGAGCCGGGCCGGGCGGCGGCGGCGGCGCGCGCGTGTGGCCCAAGGGGTTCCCCACACAACAACTTAATAGAGCAAAGAAGAGAAAGTAATATATGTACACAAGAGGGCTTTGCCCCATCCGATGTGGGACTAAAGATAGGAAGAGGAATTTGAGTTTTTGAAGAAAGACAAAACCAACAACTACTGGCCAGACCCGCCAATTGCATGGGGCCACACTTTTCAAAAATCAGGACCCGACGCTATGTCAGCGGGAGCAAAAGAAGCAGTATTGAGTCCAATAAACCAAAAAAGTAGGAATAAATTATATGACTCAAGTAAAAAAAAAAACACATACTACCTATAAGCCGATATGTATCTTATCCGACCATCGATGATTAATTGGTTCTTGTAGTCAATGAGAAGAGGTAGAACTTTTCTGGCTGGACGGAGGTCTAGAAATCAAACCGCGGAGGAGATGTGGGACAGTGGACCCAAATGACATGCAGCGTGCGTAAAGTTCCGTAAGTATTGCCGGGCATCTCAAAAAAAAAAATGGTAGTATATTGTATCATTTCGTATTTGTTCTAAAAGTTGTCCAAAATTTGGGATTTCCTTCATATCTACATCTCTGTATCAAGCTTTGTTGTTTGTGATACTGCTGGCTTCAAGCTTTGCTAATGCTGATATATGATGCCCCTACCCTTAGACAGGGACGGACCTACACAGAGACGAGTTGGGGCAGTTGATGTCACGCTTCAGAACCATAATATTGGATAGCGGGGGTAGATAAAGCCAGCTACGTATACTAGAGTACTCCACACCCCGAGATACGGTCACGACTGTCTAGACATGTGAGAGTTTTAATCTACAATCCATCAGGCAATCCTGAGTCAAGAATCCTAGGTGTCTCAATCTCAAGCAAGCAACATGTTTACAAGATGTATGAATCACCAACATATAATATTAAGACGTCCCAATCCATACATACCCAGATAATCATGAAGCTAGTACAAAAAAATGAAGAGCTAGCCGAGTACAATGTTACATGATCAGCTCTAATTATAGTCTAGAATATGCTTTATATGTAGGCCCGCAGGCTAGAATGTCAAGTCCCAAAACACGAGCTAGACACGTGCTCGGTGGCTAAACTCCTTAAAAGTATAATGTACAAGATCAAGTAGATGAGGAAGAAGAAACCCACTCATGTCCTCGGGTGCTCCTCGTGTTCACCATCTTGAGACGGAAAATACGGGAGATCCGACGATCCTGTTCTGAAATCTGGCCAAACAAAAAGCAGTGGGGTCAGACCCCAAAACTGCAAGTACCACAAAGGAGCCAAACTTATGAACTAAAACCAGCATGTAGACAAATCAGTAAGAAATAGAATAAGGAACAGTTAAACAAGTGCAATGTGTAAGATAACAGTTAATTAGTTCAAGAGTAATTAAACAAGGGAATCTGGAATCAGTACTCCGGTTACCATTTTCGGATCAGCTGTTAATGAAATCAGGATATGACTAGACTGAAAAATCAAGCGATCATGGTCAATCATGCCCTACGACTTGCTATCATTATCTAACTAGGGTTATCACAGTCCTAGTTACTAACACATTCAGTTTGAGATTTTCTTACAGCCACATGTCCTGTAGACTATCCGGGTTATCCATACGAACATGTACATAGTATAGATATATCAGGTATAATCATTTCTCCTCTTTTCTGGTAATGCGACACTTGACGGTGTGCTGGAAGTGTGCCCCTCACGACGGAGAGCTCCAAATCCATCAGTTGTCGCTGAGATACCGGGATTGCATGTAGCTAGAAAATCTATATAGATTCTTTCTAGATTATTATTTTAGTTATTAGCTTAGAACAATTATCAAGGATTTACGACTGTGGTGCTCAGGAATATGCCTTAGACATGATGCAAGACAGGACAGTAACTTGACGAGTATAATCAAAATCAATCACGAGGACACAAGATATGCAATACAGGTGCTACTAATAGCCTTGATGAGGACAGTTACAGGAATTCTCAAGTCAGGAGTGCGCTATGTCGAGCCACTAGCAGGATTATCAGGATCAGGATTATCAGGATGGTGCGCTACGTCAAGCCACTATCAGGAGTATAAGGATCAGGAGTATCATGGTTATCAGTACAAGATCATGATTATCAGTACATGATCATGATTATCAGGAGTTTATTTATAAGGTACAATCACTAACTAGATCATGTCAGGAAATCAGGATCAATATCAAGAATGGCATGCTCAGAAAATAACCAGGATTAACTAAAATAACGGGATAAAAGAGAACTAGAGAACTATCAAGAGTTAAGCATGTTAAAGAGAATACTGGTATACATGTGCATAAATTAATAATTCAGGGTTGGCGCATAAAATCAGGCAAGAAAATAACATCCTCGCATAATGGATCAAAAACTACTATTGGTGCACAAATGGCCAAACGGGTATTGGCACACAAAACACAAATCTGGGCAGTTCTGGCACACTTTGATACAAAAAATGCTCCAAGAAAAGATGGCGCATAATCATATTAAAGCGCGCTTCTAGAATCTTGGCGCACAATAATAAAAGTGCATGAGCCAGGATCTTGGTGCATAAATCTATCACTGATGTACAAATGAAAGTACCCAAGCTACGAGTTTGGCCTACTTTCGTCAAGTATGCCAGTAGTGAGGTTTGGAGCACAAACAAGCGAAGGAAGGTCTACTAAAAGACTAAACACAAATTCCAAGATATGGCACAACAGTCGAGATGACTCTGCAGTTGAGAACACAATTATCGAGAATAGTCAGAAGTCTTTGCTTTAGTCATAAAATAATACAAAATGCTACAAAGTGCATCGTCTCTGGAGAATGCCACATAGTGCGACACACAAAAAAGTGTCATTCTCCAGAAGGGACAAAGTGCGCCGGTAAGAAAAGTTCAACAAATTGTACCAACTCTGCAATATATGCAAAGTGCGCCAACTTGGCTTTTTAAGCAGTAGCGTACATTCTTGATGACTTGCAGACACATTCAAAAGTACGTCAAGTAGGATTGGCATACTTTTGAAGGAATTACCTTAGTATAAAATATACATAAGAGTAGAGAAGTGGGTCTCGAATACTTAACATATCATGGCGCACTTTATAAGAAATTTGTGAAATACACACATGTGCGCTCACTGGAACTTCGCTTAGACGACAAGGGTTTCCTGCGTACTTTTGTATACATTCTCAAGCCAATTTGCATTCTCCGACTTGTTGTTCTCGGGCTCCAAGAGTAATCCAAACCAAGAAAAAATCATCAATGAGACAAGTTATAAGTGTTACCCAAAAATAAAATGATGAAATAATAAAATAAGCTATACTAAGAATCAAAGCAAGATCCAAGGTTATTCCTTTGGTTGGCAAGAAGTACTTACCTACGGTCAAGTTCTAGCCTAATTCCAACACTACCAAGGTCACTCACGGCCAAGGCCAAGCTCATCTGCTCCTCTCTGCTGGGGAAAAAATGAAGAAGGAAAGAGAAATGAAAGGAAAGAAAAGTGAAGGAAAGAGAATGTAATTCCTTATATAGCCAAGTGATTGATTGTAGGTTATTAGATCATAATACATGTCTCTCATTCGGGTTCATCACAGCCACCCACCGTGCAAACCAAGGGACCAACGGTCCAAAGCATGCAACTAAAAAAAACTTACAAAAATAACCTAAACAATGCATGAATGACATAAATCAAGATTTAAGCAATTAAATAATAAGAAAGCTATACATGTATAATACGCATATATCGGGTACGTATACTAGAACAGTGAGACGAGTCTCACAACTCTCTCCTCCTTAGAAAATTTTGTCCTCAAAATTTCAGTAAGGCACGGGGTCTAGCAAGAAAATTCTGGGGACATGCAATCAAGGTAAGCAAGGAATACAGGAATCAAGCACATTCCTAGAACAAGACAAGCATTCACAAGAAAATATCAGAATACGAGATATACGAACAAGTATACCTCACGAGTCAAAAAAATACGGGTATCGAGCACGGATATCATCCTCTTGCTCCCAAGTTGACTCGTCCGGTGAGTGATTCCCCCAAGCAACTCGGACTAACCGAATAGTCCAATTCTTAAGAATCTTCTCTCTCCGGTCCAAAATGGATACATGTCTCTCATTATACGAAAGGTCGATACCGACGACCAATTTCGAATTATCCAGGATATGGCTTGAATCTGGTATATAGTGTCGTAACTGAGATACATGGAAAATGTTATATATCTCGCGAAGCGATGGCGGAAGACCAAGGTGATAAGAAACATCTCCTACTCGCTCGAGGATATCGAATGGACTAATATACCGTGGACTAAGCTTTCCCCATACAAGTGCCGGTGGCTAAACATCCAAAAAAGTAAATGTGCAAGACGAGCAGGAAAGAAGAAAAATCCACTAGCTATCCCCTGCAACCATATTCCTGGTGTGCGCCATGAGTTGGAGAAAAAAATGCTGGATCCTTAGGTGCTGGCTCAAGATCTGGCCATACAAACTAGTGGGGTTAGACCCCAAATAGCAAGTACCATAAAGGAAGCACGAAATGGAGAAACAAAAATCCAAAGAAAATAATATAATATTACAGAGGTTCAGTGTCGTAACTTAGGTCCATGGCATATCCTAGCGCTAAAGCTCAACCCTAGAACCAAACAAGGACAAAGGTTGAACCCTCACACTATAATAGACCATTTTCCTAGGCTACTAGCTGAAATAATACAATCACAAATAATTATATTTCTTATATCGGCCAATCATTTATATGGCTTGTTATTTCTGAAGTCTGAGGTTATCTTAGAATAATGCATAATAAGTATCCTCAGATCACACCAGTGCCGAACATGAGCTAACCGAACCAATATAATAAAACGAGCACTTGCAGGATGCACCAGTCCCCCGTAGGGCCACTGCGCTAAAAATACGGTATTAGCGGTTCTCGTGTTCCTATATTGAAACAGTAGCTCGGCATAATAATAAGTCAGATACTGTACTCCACTAAGGCAGATGATATACAGTATCTGTGGTGGCCAGCCCACAACGTACTTCAAATGAATCTCTGTGGGAAGGTTAGTTAGCATGATCTCAAAATACCGTTCCCTCCAATGTTACTACCATTTTTCGTTACCTAATTAGCCCTAGGTTGTATTTGAAATCTCAATGCGTGGTCACATGAGAAATTCCCTTAAGATGTCGTACAAGGTACGGGCATGATAGATACGAATCCATGAAAGTCAAATTTGAATTCACCCGAGCGTGTATACAATATTCATACAATCAAAAATCCTAGCCATGCTTTGGTAGTTCGACTCTCTTATTATGCTTGTACTGGAAAAATAATGTTCATATTTATAATATTATGCGTGTAGGAATTTGGAGGCATTCTCAATGCATAACCCAAATATAATCACTTAACATGTGACACGATGTGTCGTACCTCGATGCACATGAAAATATGGATAATTATAAGGCAATAGTAGTATCAACATGGATACAATATTCGAGTCCAATTACCAATTATACATTGGGTCACATGAATCAAGAAAATATTTAATCAAACAAGCAGAGCCGCATGAGTTTCTAGGCCGCATAATAATCCTGGCCACATGAGAAGTCAGGACACATAACAATCCTGGTTGCATGAGAAGTCAGGACGCATGACAATCCTAGCCGCATAGAGTCATGCCGCATGGAGTTAGGGCTAAGGTCTACTCATCAGGATAAGTGATGAAGCAACGGGAAATAAATAAAGTATCAGTGATGTGACATAAAGTATGATGTAACATAAAGTATGACAGGAAGAAAAGATAAAACCATAGAAAGATGTGCCAAGGATGCACCAAAGATGCGCCAAAGTTCAGAGTCATGTGTCCAAGGTATGGTGGCCTCATGCTTTGCTTGCCGTATAAGTTCGATGTCGCATGGAATTCGATGCCGCATTGAGTGTCTTTTGGACTTAGAAAATTTCCCATTCGTTCAGCGAGTGAATGCACAAAGTGTTCAAGGACACTTGTGTAGATCAGCAGTCATGCTTCCAACAATATGGACGCATGCTGTCAGTATGCGGCAAGAGTTCAGCCGCATAACCCTCTCGAGCCGCATAGCACTCTCAGCCGTATAGCTCGCTGGCCGCATGAAGACTTCGTCTTCTCCAACAGCAGGTTCGGTTGTGGCAAAAACTCCCCAAAACTAAAATCTTATTTTCTTCATAAAAATCGTATTTTAAGTCCAAATCAGATAAACCAAAAGTCAAAATGCTCTAAATTGAAAGATTTAACATGTTGCAAAAACTGGTTTTTAAAGACACAAGTTTAATAGATCAAAACGAAAAAAACTCATAAAATCCAATAAAAATCTAAATTAGAAATATAGATCTACACTAATCCATCCATCAAAACAGAAAATTCTAATAATTAAAAGTGCTTAAAAATACATAATAAACATAATAGAACAATAATATGGAGGGTTTCTCCATTTCTCATGCAAGATGTACTTGCCTATGATATGGGAAAAGAAATCTAAAGAAAGAGAAAGAATGAAGAAGAGAAGAGAGAGAATGAAATGTTGGTTTATATATGCTAGGATTTGAGGGTTGAACCAAAGACTCTTATGAGTTGAACCAACCCACAAAATAAACCATGAACCAGGTTAAACCAAAGAATGGGTCTAGTCTTCATGCATATGCAACTATGCTAAAATAAAAATATCTTCCAAATACGTATATCGGGAACGAAAAGTGACATCTCTATCCACCTTAGAAAAATTCTGTCCTCGGAATTCGAATCCAAGCTATATCTAGAGAAGTCAGGACAAGCACGATATAAACCTACTAGCAACTACTCATGCAAGTAATATCATCACAATACCTAAGTGATCACCTGATCACAGAACCGAGATATGAAGGCTTAAGATAGAATATACCTTCCGAATCGAACATGTGCAGGTACCGAGACCGACCGTCCTCGCGCTCCCACGTCAATTCTCCAAGAGTGTGATATCCCCAGACCACTCGGACAAGAGAAATAATTCGGTTCTTGGATACTTTATCTCTTCGATCCAGAATGGATACGGGTTAATCCTCATAAGATAAGTCGGTACCAATGACTAATTTAGAGTGATCGAGGATATGACTCAGATCCAAAACATACCTAGGCAACTGAGACACATGAAATACATCGTGTACCTCACGTAGCAAAGAAGAAAGGAAAAGACGATAAGCAACATCGTCTACCTGCTCGAGAATATCGAAAGGACCTACATATCTGGGACTAAGATTCCCGCGAACCCCAAATCTAATGACTCCACGGGTAGGCAAAATCCGCAAAAATACGTGGTCGCCGAAACAAAACTCAAAAGGTCTACGATACTGATCTTCCCAATGACGATGCCTATCTTGTGCAACCCGAAGTCGCTCTCTAATCTGCTTGACAACCTCTACTGTCTGCATGATCATTTCAGGGCTTAACATCTTTCACTCACCAATGTCGTCCCAAGCCAACGGTAACCTACACTTTCTTCCGTACAGTGCTTCATAATATGATATTTGAATACTGGCCTGATAACTATTATTGTATGAGAATTCTACCAAGTGAAGGTGATTCTCCCAAGATCCACCAAGATCTAAGGTACAAGCCCGTAGCATATCTTACAATGTCTGGATGTTTCTTTCTGATTTTTCGTCTGTCTGAAGGTGGTAAGCTGTGCTGAATCTTAACTTGGTACCGAAACTCTGGTGCGAACTTTTCCAAAATGAGAAGTGAACCGTGTGTCTCGATCCGACACGATACTTATTGAGATACCGTGTTGTCTCACTATTTATCGAATATATATTTAAGCCAATTGTTCTGTAGACCGTCCTACTCAAAAAGAAAGAAAGTGATCTGCTTTTGTGAGACGACCTACTATCATCCAAACTGCATCTCGAACCGTCGGTGATCTAAGTAAACCAGTCACAAAGTCTATCGTGATGTGTTCCCACTTTCACTCTGGAATAGGAAGCAGTTGTAATAATCTTGTCGGTCCATGTTGTTCTGCCTTCACTTGCTGACATATCAGACATCGCGATACGAAGCATGTTATTTTCCTCTTCATTCCGTTCTACCAAAAGTGTTGCATAATATCTTGGTACATCTGCGTGCCTCCCGGATGAATGGAATACTGGAAACTATGTGCTTCATTCATAACTTCTTGTCGAATATCCCCGCTCGGTATGCATAGACGATTCCCAAACCTTAGCATTTCATCCGCATGTATTGTCAACTCCTTCTGAAGACCTGACTCACATTCTTCTCGGAGCTTTTGAATCTTCGGTTCCTCTGCCTGAGCTAGCTTGATTCTATCTATAAAAGTTGACTGAATCTGTAGGCTAGCTTGAACACCTGTACTCTATGGAAGTACTATCTCAATATCCATCTCTCTTAAGTCTTCTAGAATTTGCTTCTGAGTAATCAACATAAATGCTCTACCTCTTCTGCTAAGTGCATCAGCTACTACATTAGCCTTGCCTGGATGGTACTGAAGTTCCATGTCATAATCTTTTAACAACTCTAGCCACCTTTTTTGCCTCATGTTCATATCCTTCTGCATGAACACATACTTCAGACTCTAATGATCTGTGAATATTTTTACTCAATCACCATATAAGTAGTGCCTATATAGCTTAAGTGCAAACACTGCTGCTGCTAACTCCAAATCGTGAGTTGGATAGTTCTTCTCGTGATCTTTGAGCTGCCGAGAAGCATATGCTATCACTCTCCATTGATGCATCAAAATATATCTAAGTCCTTTTCCAGATGCATCATATTACACTGTGAATCCTTCGGAGCCTACTGGAAGAGTAAGAATTGGGGCAGAGATTAACTTCTTTTTTAACTCTTTAAAGGCTATCTGACATTCCGTTGACCAGATAAATTTAAATTTTGTGCGCGTCAACCGATTCAAAGGTGCCGAGATCTTAAAAAAATCGGACTCAAATCTTCTGTAGTATCCTGCCAAGCCCAGGAAACTACGCACTTCCACTACCGTCTTTGGGATTGGCCAATTCTCTACTGCCTCTACCTTCTTGTGATCAACTGACACTCCTGCTCTAGAAATAATTTATCCAAGAAAGGATATACGATCCAGCCAAAACTCATACTTACTAAGTTTTCCGTATAACTGATGCTCCCTCAAAGTCTGTAGAACTATCCTGAGTTGTTCTTCATGCTCATCCACTTTACGAAAATACACCAGGATGTTATCAATGAATACTAACACAAATTGATCTAAGTAAGGCATAAAAATATGGTTTATTAAGTCCATAAATACCGCTGGAGCATTAGTCAGTCTGAATGGCATAACTAAGAATTCGTAATGCCCATATCATGACCAAAATGATGTCTTCCTTGTTATCGTGGTTGTTGTCCTTGTTGATTCTGTTATTACTTCTTATAAAGCTGGGTCTGCGTCGGCAACGGATGCTGAGCCAGAGGCCGTACTTCTACTGCTGGTCCTCCTTGCTGCACTGCCCTTGGAGCTAGCAATACAAGAAACTGTTGAACTGGCCCTCCTGGCCTCTATATCAATGGGCACGTGGAAATCTTGTGATCAGGGCTCCCGCATCTCAAACATAGTCTGTTAGCTGCCCGAAAAACGTCTCGGGTATAACCTCCCTTGCTATAGTAGGTACAACCTGTTGGAGCTCCCCGTCATTGTTGTTGTTGTTGCCTCGGCTGTTGTTGCCCAGTTGGTACTGTTACTGTTGGAACTGCCGTCTCCGCGGCGCTGAATCATGTATACGAACGCCAGGCTATGGTGTTGTCGTTTGGGGTACTGGTCCTCCCTCATTGTTCTGTCCATGAGGCCACTTCTGATCCACTTTTCTTGATGCCATCCTTTGAGAAGTAAGATCAACCATCTTGGCTGATATTAATACCGCCTCGAAGGTCTGGTAGTCATGCACCTCTACCATGTGCAAGATCTCCAAGTGAATTCCCTACTGGAACCTCATTGCTCTCTCCAACTCTGTTGCCATCATGGTTGGAGCAATTTTGCTTAGTCGGCAAAACTCTGCCGCATAGTCATCTACCGTCCTTCTACCTTTCTTGAGGTTAATGAACCTCTGTTGTAACTCATACTAAGCCACAATTCCAAAGTACTTTTCCCTGAACCGAGTCCTGAAATCCTCCCATAAAATAGGATGCCTCAGTCCTACCTCCATCGTAGCCCACCAATCTCTTGCCAGATTTTGGAGTTGTAGGAAACCAAGTCAACTTGTTCCTTGGCCAAAATATTAGCCGCTGTCAGAATGGTCTCAATATCCTGGAGCCAATCATCTACCATGATTACGTCCTTCGTGCCATCGAAGTATATGGGGTTCAGTCTATAAAATCTAACAGATGCCTCAGAGTATGTTCTCTCGCCTCATTTTAGGGCCGTTAGCAACCCTTGGTTCAACAGGACATTCTGTTCCTGCTGCTAGAGCTATTGTTGCTGATGTTGTTGTTGTTGTTGCACCACCATCTGGTGTTATTGTGTAGCCAACAATCTACGAATAATCTCTATTAAGACTGGGGTATCCAGTGTTGCCGGCACTGCGGGAGGTACGGAACACCTAGAGCCTGCTGCTCTGTCCCATTCATCGTGGGTTCAACTCGGATCCTTAGCTAAGGTTCCATAGGATCTTGTTCCACTGGTAACTCTGTCTCTCATTTTGCTGCAACATCGGGGGAAGGAGAAGCCCTAAAGAAGAGCACAAGGACCAATAAGCACAAGATGAGAAGGAACAAGGAAGCAACCAATCTGGAAAAATCCAAGCTGAGTATTGAAGAGTACAAATTTAGAGTTTCAAGAAGAATCATGTTTGATTGAGACTCCTATGCCCATGACACCCCACAAGTCTGAAGAACGAACCTGCATGGGCCACCACTAAAACTTTGTCACGCCCCAGTACCAGAATACGGAGACGGATATGGCCTGCTACCCCGTACAAGGTACTATACCTCGTACAACGATCACGGCTGTATAAGACAAGCTGCATACCACAATCAAGTCTTCTATTATTAAGAACTTCAATGTCTCCATCATTCAAACAAAAAACAGTAAGCATAGAGCATATATGATAAGCAATAAGGCTCCAAACGCTTTCTC
The DNA here is from genome assembly GCA_036927795.1 of Iris macrosiphon. Lineage (NCBI taxonomy): Eukaryota > Viridiplantae > Streptophyta > Magnoliopsida > Asparagales > Iridaceae > Iris > Iris macrosiphon. The sequence goes on from JAYESA010000012.1 coordinate 181,291,522, forward strand.
AAAATATTCTGGAGTCCAGCTGTGCAAAAATAAGAAGCTGGAAACTAGCAAAAGTACATGACAGTGATTCAGCTGCAGTTTGATTTAATACAATCATGTAAGAAAACTAATATCCAAATGAGCCGGCTAACAGGTGTCGGTGGCTAAATGCCTAAAAGAAGTAAATATGCAAGACGAGCAGGGAAGAAGAAAAACCCACTCACTATCCCCTGCGACCATATTCCTGGTGTGCGCCATGAGTTGGGGGAAAGAACGCTGGATCCTCAGGTGCTGGCTCGAGACTTGTCCATGCAAAACCAGTGGGATTAGACCCCAAATAGCAAGTACCACAAAGGAAGCACGAAATGGAGAAACAAAAACCCAAGGGAAATAATATAATATTACATAGGTTCTGTGTCGTAACTAAGGTCCATGTTATATCCTAGCGCTGAGGCTCAACCCTATAACCAAACAAGGAAAAGTATTGAACCCTCACACTATGATAGTCCATTTTTCTAGGCTACTACTGAAATAATATAATCATAAACAATTATATTTCTTATATCGGCCAATCATTTGTACGGCTTGCTATTTTTTGGAGTCTGAGGTTATCTCAGAATAATGCATAATAAGTATCCTCAGATCACGCCAGTGCCGAACATGAGCTAAACGAACCAATATAATAAAACGAGCACTTGCAGGATGCACCAGTCCCCCGTAGGGCCATTGCGCTAAAAATACGGTATTAGCGGTTCCAGTATTCCTATATTGAAACAGTGGCACGGCATAATAATAAGTCAGATATTGCACTCCACTAAGGCAGATGATATACAGTATATGTGGGGGCCATCCCACAACGCACTTCAAATGAATATCTGTAGGAATGTTTGTTGGCATGACCTCGGAATACCGTTCCCTCTAATATTACTACCACTTTTTGCTACCTAATTAGCCCTAGGTTGTATTTGAAATCTCAAGGCGTGGTCATATAAGGATTTTCCTTAAGATATCGTACAAGGTACGGGTACACTAGATACGAATCCATGGAAGTCAAATCTGGATTCACCCGAGCGTGTATGCAGCATTCATACAATCAAAAATTGTAGCCATGCTTTGGTAGTTAGACTCTCTTATTATGTCTGTGCTGGGGAAACAATGTTCATATTTATAATATCATGCGTGCAGGAATTTGGAGGCATTCTCAATGCACAACCCAAATATAATCACTTAACATATGACACGATGTGTCGTACCTCGACGTACATAAAAATATGAATAATTATTAGGCAATAGTAGTATCAGCACGGATACAATATTTGAGTTCAATTACCAATTATACATTGGGTCACATGAATCAAGAAAATATTCGATCAAACAAGCAGAGCCGCATGAGTCTCTAGGCCGCATAAAAATTCTGGCCGCATGAGAAGTCAGGCCACATGACAATCCTGGCCGCATGAGAAGTCATGTTGCATGGAGTCAGGGCTAAGGTCTACTACTCGGGATAAGTGATGAAGTGACAAAAAATAAATAAAGTGTTAGTGATGTGACATAAAGTGTGATGTGACATAAAGTGTGTCAAGAAAAAAGACAAAACCATAGAAAGATGCACCAAGGATGCGCCAAAGATGCGCCAAAGTTCAGAGTCATGCTTCCAAGGGAAGGTGGCCGCATGCTCTGCTTGTCGCATAAGTTCGATGTCACATGGAGTTCGATGTCGCATGGAGTGTCTTTTGGACTTAGCGAATTTTTCATTCGTTCAGCGAGTGAATGCACAAAGTGTTCAAGGACACTTGTGTAGATCAGCAGTCATGTGTCTAACAAGATGGACGCATGCTGTCAGTATGCGGCAAGAGTTCAGCCGCATAATCCTCTCGGGCCGCATAGCACTCTCAGCCGCATAGCTCGCTGGCCGCATGAAGACTTCATCTTCTCCAACAGCAGGTTCGGCCATGGCAAAAATCCCAAAAATTAAAATATTATTTTCTTCATAAAAACCTTATTTTAAGTCCAAATCAGGTGAACCAAAAGCCAAAATGCTCTAAATCGAAAGATCTAACATGTAGCAAAAATTGGTTTTCAAAGACACAAGTTTAGTAGATCAAAACCAAGAAAAACTTATAAAATCCAATAAAAACCTAACTTAGAAATATAGATCTACACTAATCCATCCATCAAAACAAAAAACTCCAAGAACAAAAATGCTTAGAAACACATAATAAACATAATAAAATAATAATATGAAGGGTTTCTATATTTTTCATGCAATGTGTACTTGCCTATGAAATAGGAAGAGAAAGCTAAAGAAAGAGGAGAATGAAGAAGTGAAGAGAGAGAGAGAATAAAATATTGGTTTATATATGCTAGGGTTTGAGGGTCGAACCAAAGACTTTCATGAGTTCAACCAAACCAAAAAATAAATCATGAACCAGGTTAAACCAAAGAATGGGTCTAGTCTCCATGCACATGCGACCATGCTAAAATAAAAATATATTCCAAATACGTATATCGGGAACGGGGAGTGACAACCCGCACCCAGAATAATGGAACGAGTGGTGAACTACGTCCAGCCTACATCGTAAGAATGACATATAACGTTGTCTTGGTCAACAATACTACCTAATATCTCACATAATATGTATATAAGGGTACCTGTCATGCTATCTCAAATTCAAATGGAGGAACGATATGGTATATGATAATGAAACCAATACTTAATCATAATATCAAACTAGGCAAAGAAATAACACGATATAAAATAGAGAAAAGAAGTACAAGAGTCACAAATACATCTACAATATAAGTCTAGGCACAAAGCAACTCCCAAAATAAGATATACATGCCAAGAGTCTAAAATAAGACTAATATAATGTCTAATAATATAAGTCTAATCCTCCTCAGTCACTGACACTAGGTTCTACTGCTCTAGGGGAGTATCCTCTAATGGTTTGTCGTCCTACGGCCCGTAGTAAGTGGGATACTTCTCCTCAATCCAATCATCTAAAAAATATATCCAATCAGGATTGGAGCGAAGTACAAAACTATGAAAGTAGTTTCAAATACATGGTAGATCACATATGACAAATAATAGAAAAGAATACAAGATAACTAGCAATAGAAAATAGAAATAAACTAGAGTGAACATGTGAAGTACTGGAATAAAAGAACAGGCAATATGGAATAACTGCAAGTAATAAAAATAGATAACTAGCTAATGTGCCATGGAGTACAAGTTCGTTATGTGATCGGTTTGGGTTGAACATGAATACAATATGGTAACTCGATTACACGTATGATATATAATCGACATGTACACGAATACACTTGGGCTTGATCACATAACCAACTCCTACTCCCCCATCCCCAACCAATACTCATGGATCCAATCATAACATATTACAAACACGAATATAAGCGCACTGAACATGAGCAATGTGTAAACACGAAGTACACGATAATCAATACCTGATATACACGATAAAATATATGTGAAGGAGTACCCGCTGAACATGGTAGGGGCTAACATCTCATGACAGGATCCATTTAGTACCAGTCCGTGTAGCCACTGTGTCAGAATCAAGTAAACAGTTCTAGAACATGTAATATATCTAATATCATGAAATTAAAACTAACAGAGATATACTCGCCCTGGGTCCTGAGCAAAGGTGTCTCTCGATGTACAAGCTGGTGTAACACAATCCTATTTAGGAAACATCAAGTCAATTTATGTAATAGAGAGGGAAAGAGTTAAATAATGCACTAATATACTTCTAGGTCAAATTCTAAGTCATTCTAGCTCAATCAGTCATACTAGGTCCAATACTAGCTAATGGTCTATACTGGTCATTAATTATCTAATACTAGCTTAACTTAGTTACACTAGTTTGTACTAAGGTTATCACCTTAAGTAACAGTCATAGAAGTCATTACCTATAGGTATAGTTAATACATATACTAGTATTTATGTATAACTAACCAATGGTAACAACATTCCTATATATAATATTACTAATTGTTAATGTATAACCATTAATGGTACTAACTTAGCTCATATACTAACTACACTTAACTAACTAACTAACTGAGCTAGCAAATACGTTAACAATACCTATCTATCATCTTAGCTTTGGCATACCCAAACCCAACTCAAGCTAATTATCTCAGTCTTGTACTAACAGGTTCACTGATACATTATAGTATCTATAGTATCAGACCTGAACTCCCTAACTGACTGCATACTGCACCAGGTAACTGTGCTCTTGCAAACACCAAGTCCACCTCCACCACTCTCCCTAAGGTATTCAGCTGCACCAAGGATGCACTACTGCATATTTCAGTCTCCAGGTATGAGCTCACATCCTGATTTGGCCACTGCTACTACACTCCAGTATCAACACATAAAATAACTTAAATAACTGACACAAATCCTAAGGACTAACAATTTAACTAATACATGCTTACACTAACAGATATTGATATTCCTATCTCCCTAACTGAGAACTATCTTAAAGTACTAACCGGTATTCAATCTGACTGATACACCATGGGACCTATGTGAACTTCACAATTCCTGCAAAAATCCTTCTCAGTTGGCATAAACTTATTGACACTAACTCCAGTGCCCAACTATACTGCTTGGGCTTGCTTATTGTCCTATGTACACTGCACATACCCAACCAATAACACCAACATCCTAAGGGTGGACTCCTAAGATCACTCTTCTTCACTCCTCAGTGCAATTTCTAACGTGCAGTCTCACATGCTGCCTAATCACCTAGGATTACATCTCTGATGATGCTACACTTAGAACCCGACGTCTATCATCCAGGTATCCTGGATACCTTGATTCCTTGCTACTGCCACTACATTCACTGTAGTTTACCTAATTGATTCACACACTAGTGTATACCCCACTGATACAACCATCAACCCTTTACTTACAAATCGAGCACATATACAGAAACACACACACCCACACCCACACAGGTTCTGAGATAACTTCTTCATACTAGGTTCAATACCACACTCTTCACTCTCACAGTCACATGAATATGGTTACAATATCACTATCAATACCCCTCATATCACAGCTAGATGCACTACTGCAACTGAGACATGAACTTCCTTTCCTTAGTCTCAGGTATACACACTATAGTTAGCTAAATAGCAGTAGGCATCCCCCCTTAATTCACAGTTACACCAATTTAAAAACTTACACTCACTCACATATAATATAACCATTAACAATAAACTAGTATATGTACATATCCATATGCATATTTATATAACTCACCCTAAAGGCATTAAAGCAAACACTTAGAATGTCAAAATAGAGTATCCTCGATACATAACCAATTGGGATGCCAAAACCTACAATACTCCACGATATTCATATAGACATATTCAATATACCAAAATTATAACTAAAGTAACTTGCTACAATGAGAATTGAAGAGTAATTGCATAAACACCCAAATAGAGCCCCGTATCACACGGTATCGTACCATATCACGATACGACATGCTCATGTCCAATTGTGGACACGTAGCTAGTATCTCAACCCCGATCTAAGTCCTGTGAGCCTAAACTAATCTTATGACACACACTTGATGTGTCAATTTCGTAATTCCTCCAAAATAGACACAAAATTTTATGTAAAAGTCTCCAAATGGGTCAAATGAAGCCCAAGCTTCTCCTCATGGGTAGCCCTAATGCATGGGTGAATTCTAAATGACTAATTACACTATTTAGATACAAATACAAAGGTTAAACTCAGAATTTATCTATTGGAAGATGGATTTCCAATGTCAAGCCAATAGAGACACCAAATGACATAAGCTTCTAGATCCAAAGCTCCCCTTCTCCAATGCTCTTGTCTACCACTAGCTTCTAGTCTCCTTGGTGATTGGAATAAGAGGGATTGGGATTAGATTGGTAAAATTTTGGTGGAAGAATGAAGGAATTTGGAAAAGAACTAAATTAGAAAAGTGGAGTGAATGAAATGAGAGGAGGAGTGAGAAGAATGACCTCCTTTTAGGGCCGGCCACCCCTAGTTTTCCCCTCCAAGCAATGCATAATACCTAGAATGCCCCTTGGATTTGTCATGAAGAAATAATTAAGGGTGGAAGCTTCTCTCCCAAATTATGGTTAAGCCTAATCCTCTAATTAAAGCAAAAGGTTAACTAAAGGGTCTATTTGGACTAGTCCAAAATAATTAATAAGTTGTTGTGTCAAGTCTTATTGGGTTCACTACTGTCAAGTCTAAATAATAGGCTAGCCCACTACTATAAATAAATAATATAAAGCATAATTAAATAAAATAGCACTATAATAATTATTAATCACTAAAAATAAATAGATATTCAAAATGACCAAAATAGCCTCATTTGGAAAAGTGGGGGTGACAGAGGTTGTCGATAAAAATTGGCCCAATGACGTTGACGATCTTGAGCCACCTTAAGATCCCTCCGAACTTGTCTTACTATCTCAACTGTCTGGACTATCATCTCGGGACCAAGCAATTGTCTCTCACCAATGTCATCCCAAGCTACAGGAGATCTGTACTTTTTGCTATACAATGCCTTGAATGGTGCCATCTGGATACTTGCCTGAAAACTGTTGTTGTAAGAGAATTCGACCAAGTGCAAGTGATCCTCCCACGAACCACCAAAGTCACGGGTACATGATCGAAGCATATCTTCTAGAGTCTGGATCGTACATTCTGACTAACCATCTGTCTGGGATGATAAACTGTACTGAACTTCAGAAGGGTTCCCAGACTCTACTGTAGACTCTGCCAAAAGTGAAATATAAATCAGGAATATCTATCTGAACGATGCTGACTGTCACTCCATGAAGCATGATAATCTGATTTATGTACATTCGAGCCAACTTCTCTGTAGACTGTCCCACTCTGAAGGGAATAAAGTAAGCAATATTTGTGATTCGATCCACAATTACCCAAATTTCATCTCTATCAACTGGGGATCTAGGAAGATCAGTCACAAAATCCATGGTGATATGGTCCTACTTTTATTCCAAAATTGGTAAAGGTTAAAGAAGTCATGTTGGTCTCTGATGCTCAGCCTTGACTTGCTGACAAACTAAACATCGGGAGACAAACCATGCTATCTTCCTTTTCATTCCATTCCACCAGAAATATTGACGAATATCTCTGTACATCTTCGTTCCTCTTAGGTGAACGGAATATTGAGAACTGTGGTCTTCTGACATGATCTCTTAACGAAGGTCTCTGTTAGGTACAGAAAGATGATTATCAAATTGGAGAATTTTGTCACTATGAATGCTTAGTTCTGTTCTACGTCCTGCCTCGCATTCTACTCTAAGTCGCTGAAGCTTGACATCCATAGACTGTGCTACTCTGATCCTTTCCACTATATGGTGTGCTATCGTAGGCACCCAAAAATAAAACCTTTACTCTTGAAATAATATGTAGTAGTGAGAGTAAGGATCGTTCCCACGAAGAGTAATTAGTTTGATCTTTATGCTATGTGAAATAAGAAGGGGGGGAGAGTTTTGGATCAAAGCAAATTAAAAGGAGCTAAAAATAATTAAAGTGTTAAAACAATCAAAGAAATAAATGTTGGTCTCAGTCAACATCCACCATTGGAATCTTAAAACTGATCATCGATGCAAGTATATATTAATTCATACTTTGAATATTCATCGTTGGAATTATTTTTCTATCTCCTTCAGCCACAATTAATTAAAAACAAGCGATCTAATTAACCTTAACTACTAAACAACCACAGACAAGCGCTAAAGGTTTAATCTAGTAGCGTATTAAACTCGATGAGATCGATGAAGCAAAACAACACAAGCACAAGCGGTTGCATTTAATTTTGTCAAAAGTTTTCCTCCTAAGATCTAATAAAACAAAGCAGTTCATTAAATCTTGGTTGCTTCACAAATTAGAGGGATCGAACAATTACGGATTCGATATCTAATTTAGCATTAGATTTTCAGGAATAATGAACTAGTATGCATCCTAGTCATTAAACAAGATAATCATAAAAATATGCATAAGAAAACATTCGATACTCAAAGCACAAATCAAAAATATAAACACAAATTAGATCTCACAAGTTTTTATTCATTCCGAGGCTTCCGTTTCCTTCGACCAACAAGACTTTTAGCTCCGCATGTTGAAGAAAACTTCAAAAGAATATTGGAGAAGAGGAAGAAGAGTTGTGTGTTATTTTTTTATTTCCTCCTGATCTCTATCCCTTTTATAGACTCTAAATTAGTGTTTGAATATCACAATATCTTCCCATAAATCCTCTAATAGTTACAATAACCCAAACAATAAAATAAAATCTTTGAATAAGTTGGAAAATGGTTATTTCAGCTCCATATTTTGTGCACAGCATAGTTGACTCAATCTTCAAGCGTGATTTGGTCCATGATGCAGCCAGAATATCGGGAAACTCAAAACAGAAAAATTGTGCCTCTATCACTTAGCTTTCCGAATCAATTTGGATCAGCTCAATTGGACTTCGGATGAGCAAGTTATGACTATTTTGCTACAAGATGTCAGAACTGTCCAGAATTGATAATTAGCTCCATTTTGCTTTTAGTGACTCCAATTGTATCCTAGATCAAAATATAAAAGTAATGAGTATCTTTAGACAATAAATAAGCATAAAAGAATATATATTAAGGAATAAAAATATAATATTTTATGTTCTCATCAAATACCCCCACACTTAACCTTTGCTCGTCCTCGGGCGAAACTCTAATTTATTTTTCAAAAAAAGAAATCAAGGTTGCAATATCATAAATAAAAAAAATAACCAAGCTATTCAAAAATCATAATATATCATGAACATATATTTTTAAACAACTTCTAATTACTTAGTAGATATTTTTACTTGACAAATGGAGTAAACTAAATAGGTAGACCCTCACGGAATAAATACTCAACTCTCATGTGTTTAAAGGTATATATTTCACTCAAATTCATTCCAAAAGAAATGATCTACCATAATCTTGCATATCTTCTCATTCTCCACCACTGGGATCACATGCATAACATAAATCATAAGGACTTTTTATGGGTTGTAATATGGCTTAGGATTAAGGTGGGATATATTTGGGAGTGTAGCTCAAAAGCCATCAAAACTAGTGGAGCAAAATTGAATTAACTCAATCTCAATATAAAATATGTAAAATCAATCACTCCATTTTGCAACATCTTCAATTTGGCTTTTAAAGCATTTAAACAATGTAAAACAACTTCCATTCTTATTTTTTCTTTTCTTTTCTTTTTCTTCTTTTTTTCTCTTTTTTTTTATAACAATAATGGAACTTAGGAAATTTGAGGATGAAAATATGTTCCATTTTGTGGGTTGTAACCAAACCACAAATTTAGACACCCCCACTCTTATTTTTCCGTACACCCATACATATCATAATGATCAACAATGCTCCACTAGCTTTGCGACTTGGGTAAAGGTATAAATATTATTGGTTGAAAGCTTGTAATGTGGGTATACCAAGAAAAAGGCAATAAAGCTCAAAGGGGTTCAACAAAAAGAAAATTAATTACAAGGTGGGCTATTTGGCTTAAGTAACGTATAACAAAGATGGCCTTAATCATGTTCATGCATGCATGTGTCAATGTGACCTCGAAGAGAATCAAAGCAAGTTCTAGAGAAACAAATCAGTGGAAGAATATCTCTCATGAAAGAATAATGAGACTGATGTGTCAGTCTAAAGGCTCAAATCCTCACTGGCTTTTGTCTACCAATTTAGATACTACCATTTTCAATAAAAAATAACTAGATTAATTAATTCTAAGTTGAAAAAATTTATTTATTCAATCATGTTATGAATTTTTCAATTTTAGTTTAATCTTACTCATGACATACACAACCAAAAATCATTAAAAACCACAAAAACAAAATCCTTTTATTTAAAAAAAAATCTCAATTATTATTTTTTTTTTTTGAGAAAAACACAAACTCAAACTGCTTAAAAAAAAAATTAAATCTTTTCCCCACACTTAAAACAGATATTGTCCCCAATGTATGATTAAATGCAAAGAAAAGACAAAATAACAAAATAAAATAAAATACGAGAATAAAAGTAAACTTCCCTTGGGTTGCCTCCCAAGCAGCGCCTTTGTTTAATATTGTCGTTGGCTCGACTCTATGCACACTTGATATAACTAGGCAGGAGTTTCAAGTCTAGAATGCATACCTGCAAAACAGAAGGTAAAGGTCTTTTGTCATTAATTGGTAACAAAATATATGGAATGTTACCTGACTGTTGTCTTTTTGGAAGATCGTTCAACACTGCAACAGTTTTATGTAAGTGAGTACTCAAAGTTAACTCATATTCTTTCTCAAAATTCTCACTGATGGCAACTTTTACTCCATCTTTTCCATCAAGTTTAAAAACTTCTTTTCCATTAGGTACTACATCGTCGTTAGGAATGTTCGTGTCTGCAACGATATTTTTCTCTTCTTCTTCTTTTGACGATGCACATGCTTCTTTTTCTGGAATTTTAACTTCTTTATAACTTCTCAAAATGATTGAACTTACAGTTTCTTTTGGATTTACTATCATTTCAGATGGTAAGTTCTCCAAGCTTTGTGCCTCTAGCTTATTAATTGCAGTTGTCATTTGACTCATTTGATTGTTCAAACTTTCGATACTAGCCCTCGTCTCCTGTTGAAATTGTAAATTATTAATGGCAATAGACTTAACAATTATCTTCTAAAGACATACCAGAATTAGAAGTTTGGCTTGGTTGTAGGTATTGCTGTTTGTATTGCTGGTAACTTGGGCAATTTTGAGTTGCTGGTTGATTTAATTCTGGACTCCCATAGGTGAGATTGGAATAATATCTCCATTCTATGTTGTACGTGTCTGAATAGGAATCATACTTCATTTCTGGTAGTCCAGGAAAACCATATTCCGTATTCACTTGTTCATTGGACTCCTCTTGGAGTGTTGGACACATATCGGTTGGATGTCCTGATACTAGACAAATCCTACAAGCCTTTGTTGTTTTCATGTTACCTACAACCATCTGACGAACAAGAGAAGTTAAACAAGAAATTTGTTGTTCTAAGGAAGAAACATTTACCCCATCAGCATGCCTAGATGGAAGATTTAGCCAAGTGCCAAATATTTGAGAATTGGCCGCCATTTCCTGTTACCGATTTTTTTTTAATAGGCTAAAAATTATTTGATCACAAGAACGAAATAAAGATCACAAAAAGCACAAAAATCAACTAAAATTACTCCCCGGCAACGGCGCCAAAATTTGGTGTGCTGTCGTAGGCACCCAAAAATAAAACCTTTACTCTTGAAATAATATGTAGTAGTGAGAGTAAGGATCGTTCCCACGAAGAGTAATTAGTTTGATCTTTATGCTATGTGAAATAAGATGGGGGAAGAGTTTTGGATCAAAGCAAATTAAAAGGAGCTAAAAATAATTAAAGTGTTAAAACAATCAAAGAAATAAATGTTGGTCTCAATCAACATCCACCATTGGAATCTTAAAACTGATCATCGATGCAAGTATATATTAATTCATACTTTGAATATTCATCGTTGGAATTATTTTCCTATCTCCTTCAGCCACAATTAATTAAAAACAAGCGATCTAATTAACCTTAACTACTAAACAACCCCAGACAAGCGCTAAAGGTTTAATCTAGTAGCGTATTAAACTCGATGAGATCGATGAAGCAAAACAACATAAGCACAAGCGGTTGCATTTAATTTTGTCAAAAGTTTTTCTCCTAAGATCTAATAAAACAAAGCAGTTCATTAAATCTTGGTTGCTTCACAAATTAGAGGTATCAAACAATTACGGATTCGATATCTAATTTAGCATTAGATTTTCAGGAATAATGAACTAGTATGCATCCTAGTCATTAAACAAGATAATCATAAAAATATGCATAAGAAAATATTCGATACTCAAAGCACAAATCAAAAATATAAACACAAATTAGATCTCACAAGTTTTTATTCATTCTGAGGCTTCCGTTTCCTTCGACCAACAAGACTTTTAGCTCCGCATGTTGAAGAAAACTTCAAAAGAATATTGGAGAAGAGGAAGAAGAGTTGTGTGTTGTTTTTTTCATTTCCTCCTGATCTCTATTCCTTTTATAGACTCTAAATTAGTGTTTGAAGATCATAATATCTTCCCACAAATCCTCTAATAGTTACAACAACCCAAACAATAAAATAAAATCTTTGAATAAGTTGGGAAATGGTTATTTCAGCTCCACATTTTGTGCACAGCATAGTTGACTCAATCTTCAAGCGTGATTTGGTCTATGATGCAGCCAGAATATCGGGAAACTCAAAATAGAAAAATTGTGCCTCTATCACTTAGCTTTTCGAATCAATTTGGATCAGCTCAATTGGACTTCGGATGAGCAAGTTATGACTATTTTGCTACAAGATGTCAGAACTGTCCAGAATTGATAATTAGCTCCATTTTGCTTTTAGTGACTCCAATTGCATCCTAGATCAAAATATAAAAGTAATGAGTATCTTTAGACATTAAATGAGCATAAAGGAGTATATATTAAGAAATAAAAATATGATATTTTATGTTCTCATCACTATACTAGATTGAACTTGTAAGCCAGCCATCAATACTGTATTGCCAGGCAACACTACTTCTATATCCATATTCTGAAGATCTTCTAAAATCTCTCGTTGTGTCGTGAGAAAATAAGCTCCTTCTCTCTGGCTCAAAGTATCTGCCACGATAGTAGCCTTTCCTGGGTGATACTAAATGTTAAGATCATAGTTTCTCATCAACTTTAACCATCTCCTCTGCCTCATGTTGAGATCCTTCTGAGTAAAGACGTAATTCAAACTCTTATGATCAGTATAAATCTTTACATGATCTCCATATAGATAATGTCGCTAAAGTTTTAGTGCAAAGACAATTGTTGCTAACTCCAAGTCGTGTGTTGGATAATTCTTCTCATGGTCTCAGAGCTGCCGAGATGCCTAAGTTATAATCTTACCATGCTGCATAAGAACACACCCTAGTCCTTTTCCTGACGTATCGTAATATACCATGAAACCACCTGTCCCATCTGGAAGCGTAAAAATTGGTGCCGTAATCAACTTCTGCTTGAGCTTCTTAAAAGAGGCTTGACATTCATCTGTCCAATCAAAGCGTACTTTCTTACGAGTCAATTGTGTCAATGGTGCAAAAATTCTAGCAAAGTCTGACACAAATCTTCGATAATATTCTTCCAGTCCCAGGAAACTACGAACTTCTGTAACTGTTCGGGGAACTGGCCACGTCTCAACGGTTTCTATCTTCTGGGAATCCACTTCTACTCCACCTTTTACAATAATATGCACCAAGTACAAAATACGATCAAACTAGAACTTGCACTTGCTGAACTTGGCATATAACTTTGTTCTCTAAGGACTTGAAGAATGGTACGAAGATGTTGCTCGTGATCTTCTTCGTTCCGACTGTAAACCAAGATTTTATCGATGAATACTATCACGAACTTGTCCAAGTATGGCATGAAAATACGATTCATAAGATCCATAAATATTGCTGGCGCATTGGTTGCTCCAAAGGGCATCACTAGAAACTCGCAATGGCTATATCTTGATCTGAACGTCGTCTTGGGTATATCTTGCTCTCTGACTATGATCTGATAATATCCCGACCGTAAATCAATCTTGAAAAATACTATTGCTCCACTAAGCTGATCGAACAAGTCATCGATCATTAGCAAAGGATACTTTTTTTATGGTTACTGTGTTGAGGGTATGATAATTAACACATAATTGTGACGTTCCATCCTTCTTCTTCACTAGAAGCATTGGGGCTCCCCAAGGTGATCCACTGGCACAAATGAATCCCTTGGTTCTCAATTCTTCAATCATTCAGTACAAGACTTCCAACTATGATGGTGTTATCCTGTAGACTCTCTCTGACACTGGTGTTGTTCCTAGAAGTAGATCAATGATAAACTCTCTCTTTCTGGTGGCATACTTGGAAGCTCTTCTGGGAATACATCTGGAAACTCGTCGACCACTCTGGAAAATTTACTTCTTCTTCTACTGCCATTCACATGATTGCTGAGGGAGACTCCATCTCTCCTCTAGAAAATGAGAATTCTTCCACTCCGGGGATACGAAAGATAACCTTGTCAGCATGGCAATCTATCGTCATGTATTGGGCACTCAACCAATTTATTCCTAGGATGACATTATAATCTTCCATAGGAAACTTTATCTACTCCCATGATACCGTTACCAGTAAGCATATTGAGTCTTATGATAATAATTTGGGTTCTAATCCAACTCGTGTCGGAAATCGTACAGACATAAAGGAATGAGATGCACCAGAATCAAACAATACTGAAGCTGAATGAGAGTTGACGAGAATGGTACCTGCCACCACCTCACCTGAAGCTAGTTGCTCCTCCATGAAGAGTACTATAGCCTGACCTCGTCTTCTCGGTGCTAGTCCTCTATGCTACGGACCTCCTTGCCTGACTTGTACTTGAGCTTGGGCATGCGCATACTGTTATGGCCTATGCTGCTGAAATACTTGAGACTGGGTCGGCAAAGGCCTCTGACCCTGGTATTGCTGAACCTGTTCTAGAGCGTTATACTAGAGTCCTGCCGGGGAGGATGATGATGAACTAGCTCTGTTTGGGCAAGATCCTACTCTGTGGCCTGGTGCTCCACAGGCTAAGCACAACCCTTGTGCTCTGCGACACTCTGAGATCACATGTCATAATTTCCCACAATGTGAACATCCTACAGAAGAAGGTGTCATTTGCTGATGAGTTCGAGTTGGTACTGTTTGTTGAACTGAGACTGTTAAAACTAGCCTCCTCGGAGATCTGATAGTTAAATCCCTAACTGTCGGGGCTGGTGCTGAAGACTGGATGTAAGAACCGCCTGAAGTATGGGTCCTCTTACGACCTCCAGTCTTATCCATTATTCTCTGGAAGGTATACTCATGCCTCCTTGTTTCTCTTAACACAACATCAAAAGTCTGGAACTCGTGCTGTTTCACTGCCAATATGATCTCCAAGTGAAGTCCCTGCTGGAACCTCCTTACTCGGTCTAATTCGGTAGCCACCAAGGTGGGAGCAAACCGACTAAGTCTGCAAAATTATATCGCGTAGCCGTCGACTCCTACCCATCTGCTTCAAGTTATTAAATCTCTGTTGCAGATCATAACGCGACACCACGTCAAGGTATCTGACCTGAAATCTTTCACTGAATACGGCCCAGGTGTAAACCCCCTAAATTTTAATTTACAATTTTATTATTTTTATTATTTTTTGGATTTTCTTTGGTTACTTTCTTGGTTAATTAGAAATAAACTCTTTGATCTATTTAATTATATAAATATTTATTAACTCAAATTTATTTCACAAAATATATTCCTAAGTGTAAAATTTAGTTGTTAGAATATTATAGAATTTTTTCTAGAATTTATTTGGTATACGAATTTATTTTGTTGGATTTCCTACTAACTAAATATTTTTATACAATTAAAGAAAGAGAAGTGAAAAGAAAAGAAAACTTAAACTAAAACCCGTACGGGCACTCTTGCAGACCCGCTCCTCTCCCACTATCTCCCCCTATATGTCTCACCAAAACCCTAATCCTAACCTCAAAATTTTTTAAACCTAAACCTACCCCAACCTTCCTCCCTCACCTACGGCCACCATCGACCGCCTGACCGTTGCGCCATCCCCATAAAATGCCACGTGAAGCCGCCCGCGTGTGAGACAGCAAGCAGCCGCAGCAACAGCAACAGCAGCAGCACAGCCCGACCCCCCTACTTTACGGTATAATAACTTCCTCTTTTCTTTATGGTTTTTCATTTTGTCTCTTCGTACATACTCAAAACATGACCCTCTAGGATTTTCTTTAATTAGAATAATTTTTGGAGCTTTGGATTGATCGAAAAGTAGACCCAAAATTGACGAAAAAACAGTTCAAAAAATCAGTCCAAGTACCCTTGTTCACGTCCACTTTTCTTTCAAACTACGTACAATTTTTAGAATCTATTTGAAGGTGTTTATTGACAACATATAGGACAACGAAACCTTTCTTTTGGTTTTAATTAAATCAATATATTCATCGAATAAAACATGTTAGAAGTTGACAAAAAAATTATGTTTTCAAAAATTAAAATTTTGCGATACGGAGTGCGCCCCGCCAAACCAAACCGCCTCGTCGCGTACCAATTGCACAGAAAGGCTCGTATGGTATTTTCTGACGTGTGGACTTTTACGGAAGTTGATTTGGACGTGTGTGCACGTCGGAATCAACCCGTATCCGTAAAAAGTCCCTTGTATCGATATTTTGCAAAATATCTTAGAAGTTTGTGACCGCTAGTCGGAACGTGACAAAATTTATGCCAACGAATTGGTGCTATCATGCTGGTCCTGTGATCCAAGTTTCGTCCGATTCTGGGTCAGTCGACGAATCGCCATATCGCGGGTCCCACGATTCGACTTGACAAGCGATTTTGTGATCGGCTCACCGGAATCCAAAATTGGATATACGGTTGAGTTAGTATCGTCGATTATGATTTGTTTGACTTATAATTCATCATATTTAGAGACCTTGACACAATTTTTGGTGCAAAGTGGCCCACCTGTGGATACCGTTTTGATCCAAAATTACCGTTTGTCCCTGTGTCCAAATTGGATGAAGAGTAGTATTTTCTTACTATCTCGCTTATTCCAAAAATGTTGATGATATCTGTTGCAGCATTTGTAGACGTTTGTGCTGCTCCTATATTTTTCTGGTTTGATGTACCATGTTGTCTTGCGTTATTTCAGCACCAAACTATTGCCAGACAAGTATACCTTGCCACTATTACTGTTTATTTACATTTACATCTGTATATTTTATTTATGTCCTTTATTTTCTTATTTATGTATATTATTAAACTGCGCGTCTAAGGAAACTTGGGTGCAACGATGGATAGTGTCGTCTTTTGTTTCTTATTTATTTTGTTATGTATATTGACCTAGAGTTAAGAGACCACCCCATGATTTGAGACATCTTTATGTTTCATATGGCCCTGACACAGTTGTTACACGATTTGTGAGTCTCATGTAGATTACAGACTTGTGTATTGACTGGCTATGACGTGCGATAGGGAATAACTGCTAATAGAATTGTATGCTAGACTACTTAGCAGTAATTAGAGGTATTTGCGTGTCATGGATATGACTCGGTTAGTAGCATTGGGGGGAGAACAATGAGTAAGCGTATATGGCTCCTTTACACTTTCCCTTATTTGCATGTAAGCTCCGTCGGAGACGCGAGGCGTGATGACCCTATTATTTACTGCAGGCCTATGACGATCGAAAGATATTATGTCAGTGGCCCCTGGATCTCCGAGAGAACTATGCCCATCCCATTATATTAGCCAGACAGTCCATACGCAGAAAAGTTGTTCTTAAACTGCAGATCACTTAGAATGGTTAGGAACCGTGTTGGATGTTTATTGCAGTTTATTATGTCACGATCCGCACCCGGTGTAAGGGTACGAGAACGTGAGTACGTCCAGCCTACGTCGCGGCATCGGCGGTAGAACGTTATCTAGGTCAACAATACTATTTAAATATCTCATATAATATATATGTACCTGTCAGGACATCTCAACTCAAAATGGAGGACAACATAATAATCAATACACAATCACAATAAAATTAGAGGAAGATGTAGACGATATGGAATAGAAGAAAGAAATGAATCATAGTCATAAATATAACTCATAACCAAGTCTAATAAACTAGCACAATAGTCTCAAATATATTATATGCCAAAATGTCTAAACTAAGATATAACCAATCCAAGAGTCTAAACATCTATAACTAATTGATTATCTCCCGGTACCGGCTCCTCCTGAGCCACCATCTCTAACTCTACACCCACTATGTCCTGAGGTCCATAGTGTGTAGGATACCAGTCATCTAAATCATCTAAAAAATATATCCAGTCAGGATTGGAGCGAAGCACACCTCTAATAGCAGTTTCAAATAAATGATAAAGACTATGTAACAGTAAATAGAAAGAATATACAAAATAAATAGAGCATGGACAAAAAATATACAGAATATGGAAATGCGATAAATAGTACAAGAAAGATGAGCATCATATGTAAGAGTCAGAAAATATAACTAACTAAGTGAGAAAGATGAGCATCATATGAGAGAGAGAAGGGAGTCGGTCAATTGGATTTAGTTTAGTTTGATTTTGTTTGATTTGATTTTTTTTAAAGTTTGGTTTAATTTATTAATTAATTTGTTATTATCTATATTATTTTTTTATTATCTATATTAATATTTATCATCAATATTATATATTTTTTAATAAGGTATTATTTTTTGTTTTTTATTAAGGAGTTGATACAATAACTGCAACATACAATTACGATATCAAATATTGGATAAAATATAATTATGCTATCAATTTTTTAAAAATATATTATCTAAATAATTTATTTATTAATTATTTAGTTACACATAATTTAATTAAAATTAATTACAGTATCAAATATTCGAATTATATTTAAACTAAGTATATGATATTATCTAACTAAATACATATCCAAAATTCTAAAAATATATTGTAACAAGATATTATCTAAATAATTTATTTATTAAAAATTTATATTTAAACTAACTACAAGATATTATCTAAATAAATTCATTATTATTATTTATTATTATATTAAATTATATGTAGATAACATAATAATAAATATTTTTTATGTTTTGTTTTGGTTTTATTATTTGTTGTTGAATTGATAATAACAAATTATTTATTAGTAATATCACAAAAATATAATATTGATAATAATAAATTAAAATTATTTATTTAAAATTTAATCTTTATTATTATTATACGGTTTAGAAATTCCTAAAAAATGAGCCGTCTAAATCGTTTGTATCATCAATACAGTTTTCTTGGTATGTACTACTATTTGATACTACTACAAAATATTTAAATCTAATAAATTGTCCTAAACATAATAAATAGTAAACTATATTTTAAATATACTAAAAAATTGTGTTTTTGGCGGAAACATATTTAAAATATACTAAAATTTTGAGTTTTTGGCGGAAATTCGAACCAAAGAAAAATAGCTCATTTTTTAGGAGATTTTAAATATTTTGTAGTATTATCAAATATTAGTACGTACGAAGAAAACTGTATTGATGATAAATAAAACATAAATTTTCATTATATACAGACGATTTAGAAGATTTAATTTTTATACATAGGAAGAAAATCGTAAAAAAAAATAAGAATTGATGATATACAAACGATTTAGATGGCTCATTTATTAAAAATTTCTAAACCGTATTATAATAATAGAGATTAAATTTTAAAATAAATATTTTTAATTATTATTATCTATATTATATTTTTTGTGATATTACTAATAAATAATTTGTTATTATTTATTCAACAACAAAAAACCCAAAACAAAACAAAAAATATATTTATTATTATGTTATCGAGATATAATTTAATATAATAATAATGAATTTATTTAGATAATATCTTGTAGTTAGTTTAAATATAAATTTTTAATAAATAAATTATTTAGATAATATCTTGTTACAATATATTTTTAGAATTTTGGATATATATTTAGTTAGATAATATCATATACTTAGTTTAAATATAATTCGAATATTTGATACCGTAATTAATTTTAACTAAATTAGGTGTAATGAAATAATTAATAAATAAATTATTTTGATAATTTTTTTTAATTTATACCATAATTATAGTTTATACCATAATTAAGAAATATTTGATACCGTAATTGTATGTTATAGTTATGGTATGAACTTCTTAATAAAATAACAAAAAATTAATACCTTATTAACAAAAAAATATAATATTGATGATAAATATTAGTATAGATAATAACAAATTAATAGATGATAACAAATTAACTAATAGATTAAACCAAACTTAAAAAAAAAAAAAAAAAAACAAATCAAACTAAACTAAACTAAATCCAATCAACCTGCCCTCTCTCTCCCACCCGCCAACTAAGTTGGCGGTCCCCTCCCCTAACCCGCCAACTTAGTTGGAGGTACCCCTCTCTCCCCCACTCGCCAACTCAGTTGGTGAGTCTTTCCTTCATTTGTAATTTCTCCATCTTTCTCCCTTCAGCCACAATTGGACGAAAATCCATTCCTTATGATGAAAATTTATAATGGATTTTGTTTGTTCCTTTACTCCCGCTATCACTAGAGTAATAGTGTTGCCAATATTACCTACTACTTTTTTTTGGAATTTAAATTTTGCTGGTTGACTTGGGTGGTTCTCCTGCTATCACTGGAGCTAGAGTCAAGTTTGCTGAGAGGGACAGAATTCGGTCCAAACTCGATTTCTGGTCGAGTTCGGACCAAACTCGATGCATTTGTTCCATAAAATTTGGCTGAACTCGGTCCAAGTTCTGTGTCAACATGACTGATATATTTTGGGTTATAATCTGCACCGTTGGATGTTGGTGGACGGTCAGATCTAATGGTGGGCTACTTTTAGGGTTTTCTAAATCCTAAAACTAGGTTTCTCATCCTATTTATATGGGTTGATGGTGGAGGCACAAGGTAGAGATTCAGGGAGTTTGTCCACAGAAAATCTAAGAGAAAGTCAATACTTTGCTCTTAGGTCTCGTCATCCAAGATAGAAGGAAGAGAGATCTAATCGAGGAGTCGTCACCTTCGTTCAGGGAGATCGCTACGAGTAGGATGAGTGATTTCATTGTAATCTCTGTCTTTTTTTCTTGCAGTGTGGTGAGATAGTTGAACATGTTAGGATAAAGGATTCAACATTGGTTTTGTCAATCTTGTACTTTCATTTGAGTTATATAGATTAGAATTTGTCCAGGTGATGTAGTCATCGACCATATATGTTGTCTTTATTTGTGCTTGGTGTTCGTTAGACGGATGTTGTTTATCTCAGGTAGGTTGGCCTAAGTTTTTGCTATGGTCAGTTTCAAATACGGTATCAAAGTGCTTGTAGGGCATGTCCGATTCCAACGTCTGGTATCAGAGCATCTGGCTCTGATGTCCGATTCTCAATAACTGGTATAACAGCTCTCAGGTTCGAGAGGGAAGTTGCATGAATTATTCAAAGCTGAGAAGGCCAAAGGCAAGGATGATCAGGAGGATCTCATGGCTACGGAAGATATCATCGCAGCGATCGACGCAGGGGAACCTTGTGGCATGTGTCATGTTGGCATGTGATATGTCACCGTGACGGTAGGTTTGGACGTGTGAATATGGACAACAAGTAAACGACTGCAGTTGTAGGTATCAGTGATGTGCACTTGACAACGGAGTTTGGCGAGAGCTCGTTCTCAAGGATGTGCGACATGTACCGAGTTTGCACTATAACTTGGTTTCGGTAGGGAGGCTGGTAGATGATTGATGCGCAGCATATTTTGGGGCAAAGATTGGATTCTTACGAAAGGTTTCCAACAGCTGTCTTGAGAAGATTTATGTTGTAGCATGTATAGGTTCAAATCGCTAAGTTGTACAGACATGCCATAAATATCGGATGGAGGCTCAAGGGATGTTCGACAAGAGTTAGTGGATCATTGAAAACTTGCTGAGGAGGGTCTTAGAGATGTTTTGAGGAATACGGAGGATTCTATTCGTCAAGATAAAACGACGAATGGTGATGAGTCAAAGATTGAGGGTCAGTTTATCGATCCCATGACAGCTGGTCGGTCTCAAGGTAGGGGTTGTTCCACGGATCCAATTTTGGTGATGGGTGGTACGCCAAAGCTTCACGGAGCGATATTGGTTTCAACAGTTGAAGCCAGGAAGGAGATCAAGGTGTGCAACAAACTCAATCTGAGGCGGGTGCATCTCTATTTGCAAAGCTTCGGGGGGGAGCTGTGGGTTATCGATGGCGTGCACAGTGCATAATATTTTGCTCGAGAATGCATGTGTACGGGGGCGCTTCAGTGTTGAACACGAAGGTAGGAAGGTTCATGAGTCTGAATCTTGGAAGAACCGTACCGTTCGCTTGGTTGGTCCAGCCAAGGGTGAAAAAGCTCGTCGGAACATTAGTACGTTCCGGTAGAAGACGAAAGTCAGGGACAGACAGCCAAGACTTATGGTAAGGTTGATCGTTAAGGACTTCGGTCTTGGTCATTTCATTGATATCGGCAGGATTTCAGTGGTACGGGAGGTGTTACGCATGGCAGCTAGCGGCGACGAGACAGTCAAGGAGCTGAAGACGAAGGAAGATGCAAAATAGCTCGGGGGATCAGAGATCAGCGACATGGGGGAGTAGGAACTCTGTCGCGGAGCAACAGACATAGAGTCCAGTTGAGGAGCCTTGGAGGTCAGCACCTCTCATCAGACTGGACGGAAAAATTGCTGAAGTTAAGTCTGGATGAGAGGGACAGAGTTCGGCCCGAACTCAGTACGTTTATTCCAGAACCTTTTGACCGAACTCTGCTCGAGTTCTGTGTCGACGGGACTGATATATTTTGGGTTATAATCTACACCGTTGGATGTTGGTGGACGGTCAGATCTGATGATTGGCTACTTTTAGGGTTTTCTAAACCCTAGAACTAGGTTTCTTGTCCTATTTATATGGGTTGAGGGTGGAGGCACAAAGGAGAGCACAAGGTGGAGATTCAGGGTGCTTGTCCACATAAAATCTAAGAGAAAGTCCATATTTTTCTCTTAGGGCTCGCCATCCAATATTGAAGGAAGATGAGTTCTGATCGAGTAGTCATTGCCTTCGTTCAGGAAGATCGCTACGGGTAGGGTAAGTGATTTCATTGTAATCTCTGTCCTTTCTTCTTGAGTGTGGTGAGGGAGTAGAACCTATTAGGACAGAGGGTTCAACATTGGTTTTGTCAATATTGTAATTTCACTTAAGTTATATAGATTGAGATTTGTCCAGGTGACGTAGTCCTGACCATATATATTATCTTTATCTGTGCTTGGCGTTCAGTAGACGGAGATTGTTTATCTCAGGTGGGTTGACCTAAGTTTCTGTTGCGCTCAGTTTCAGACACGGTATCAGAGTGCTTGTAGGACGTGTCCGATTCCAACATCTGGTACAGAACATCTGACTGACTGTGGTGTCTGATTTCCAACACCTTACTCCTGCTATCACTAGAGTAATAGAGTTTGCCAATATTACCGACTACTTTTTTTTGGCAATTTAATTTTGTTGGTTGACTTGGGTGGTTCTCTCTTATAAGCTGATTTTAGTGATCTGTGAGTTTAAGATATTTGCTACACTTGATCTTTGTGGCTCGAGATATCTTATTAAGAACAGATACTACGAAGACACTCCGGCTGATATCTGTTGCTATCCTTGGCAACGACGAGGAAAGAAATTTTTTCCTGTGCTTCATTAATATATGTTGCTCCTATGTTGTTGCTGTAGTTTGTTGCTACCTAGCCATGTTGCTGCTACCAGTATTGATGAACATTGTTGCAGCTCTATGTTGCTCCCTAGCCTGTCTATTGCTACCGGTGTTACTGATGCCAAAGGTAGCTTTTCTTTTATCTCCCTTGCCTTGGCAATGATGAGCATTGAAAAAGTGAGTGGTTGCATCTTGATCATGATGATGGCAGAATTTTTAGGATTAAATTTTTTTTTTTTTTTTATTTGGTCAAAGAATGAGTATTCAAATTGAAGAGATTTGAGTTTCTTCATGTAGAAAAGTATTACATTTTTTCTTTTGTTTGAACAAGTTACATTGGAACGGAATGGATTCCTATGTAAAAGTATCGCATTATGTTTGTAAAAGTATTGCATTTGTATATTTTTTTTACTATTTTCTATTCATATGTAAAAAAATTATCTTAATTTTGATTGTTACAGCAATTGGTATTGTTGTTTGTTATATCATATGAATGCAACTGGTAAGCATAACATATTAACATATGAGTGCTTATGTGTTATTGAATTGCTGAAATTTATGAAATTATTACATTTGCCAATTATTTTAATAATTTACTATCAATGTGTCAATGTGTGGTAATTAGAAATTGACAAGAATTACAAAAATGCAAATAGAGAAGATCTATATCACTTCTCTACTACCACTTTTTTACACAAACAAAACATAAAAATTACAAAATTTTACATTTTCCAAATCACTTCAACAACCATCCAACATCAAACTTTTAGATTTTTCACTTCTAACCTTCCCTTTTTCAAAACACTCAAACGAAGGAAGTGGAAAAAAAAAAATTTGATTTGAAGATTTTCCACATCGACGCACTTTGCCAAACCAAACAACTCCTTTAAAAAGCTTTTATGTGAACTATATTTATTCATATAGAAATTCAACTAAAAAATTTGTGGAACACAATTTTTTATGTCTCACACACAGAAAAAAATTTAAAAACTCTTAACAATTCCTGTAGTATATGTATATGCTACTATGTGATAAAACATTGTGCTTTTGGCAACCATAACTATACTACACTGTCGATATAGATTTTGTCACAGTTGGCTGCATGGTGATTTTACTCAGGATGGACTGGTCTGTAATTTCACAAAATATTGGACGACTCACAAAGTCATAAAACTTGCAGGTTTTAATCGCTACAATTGTATGCAAGTAAGAACATGTGTATTTCAAACCTCAAATCTTCAAAAAATATGTCAAGTCAGAGTTAGGCACTACATAACAGAAGATACCATCCAACCTCTTATGACCATACCATCATCGTCATGTATAGGACAACATACACAAATACCTTTATTATGTAAACCCATCAAAACCATATCAGAAATAACATCTTCGACATATCTTAGAATGTAAATCTGGACCAGTAAATCATGCAATGAAATAAAACTAGGCCACATTGTCATGCCGAGAGGTACAAGTGATGATAAAAAGTCATGCCATTATGTCGTAATGACTATAACCCAAAAAAGTTAAATGTTCAATATACACGATGCAATTTAGCTTTGCATTCTCTCTACAGACCCTTTTTCCAGACAAAATCCGTGTTGCTTACGTTACAAAATAAGTTATACCAAAAGGGCAAAAACATTTTTTTTACAACAACGCAGAGTTCTCGATCAAAATTGATGACTTCTCAATTATTCACAAGTGGTGCATCTTTTTGAAAGGCAAAATAGTCTAGAATGTCGATTTATCTTGACCTTGAGCTTCCCTAAATCTCAATGTAAGTGGGCTCATCTGCTCAAGGTATCAGCTCATCATTTTTCTTAGCCTCTTTTCTGCAGTGAGAGCAGCCTTGTTCTGTGGTTCCAGCACAAGTGCATGCTTAAAATCTGCAAGGTTTAATCGGAATATATGAAGTTTGACAAATACAATCAGTGGGACCAAAATGGAATAAACATATGATGCTTGTAGTCCTATTCCCTAATTGTATAGAACAGAACAGTCGCCTATAAAAATTGCCCTAGTCCCATGCCTGAATGACCTAAATGTAAGCATGTGATGATCCTTCTATAGTCCACATTCCCTAAATATCAAGCTTACAGAAATCCTTCACTTTGATTGGATAAAGCCCCATGTTCCCCCGATTGTGTGGCTCCCCTCATAACCAGGTTACATATGTACTTCCAAGAGAGACATTTGATGAATTAGCTGAAGCACTGCAACGGCATGAGACAAGAGTACCTAGCATCCAACATTTACAATCAGGACTGTCGGGTATCTAAACTCCCAATCGTCTCCTAGGATAGCTTTTCATGTCAGGATTGTTGGCGAATAGAGTGTGTCTTGATAGACCAAACAAGCCTGACACGATTATTTGGTTAGATCTGACTTTGATTTCAGATTGTGTTGGGTTTGGAGGTACATAGATTGAGTAGAACACTGATAATCCAACATAAATTGTTCTAGGACAGAAATATAGACCAATTCTAACTAATTCATAAAAAATGGCATACCACCCTACATCCTTAATCAACTATAGATTACTATCTAGAAGTACAAAACTAGTGGAGCATATTGACAAGTTCTTTTCCTGATATTCTGATAGAATGTTTATAGTTCTCAACTTCACATAAATAGGCATGTCAAAACTAAAAGTCGAACAGCTTTTCCATAACTAAATAACCAAGATCCAAGAAAATAAACAACTTTCATAGAGAGCTAGCTAGCATAGTTAACTCTTTGTAGTTTTGTTATCCTATAACGTTTTCTTACTAGAGAGGGGTTAGTTTGGAAGCATAACTGTTTGGTTGAGATGGCTGCACAAAAATGATGCTTACTGTTTATGAGATTGCTAAATACATCCGGATCTTTAATGCAATCTATTTAAAATACAAAAGGCGGCCGATTACAATCTATGACTTAGGCAAACTAAGTGAGATAAATATGTTAGTTTGGCATTCCTGAATGGTGTTTTGTGTTTAGTCACCTGACTGAGTAAAACCAGATTCTCAGCTTCCATGAAGGTAAAATGTTTGGTTTGATGCACATCAACCACCAAGATATGCAAGTTGACCCGAACTATGGTTTGTGGTCCTTATGGACCCCCCATACCAGCATGAATCAAGAGAGTTACAGTTAATGTCAAGTTAAATACATTAAACAAATGAAAGCGTACGCATCCTCTATATTAAGCAGTGTTATCAAACTCCATTCCTGTGTCGGTCTTTTTAGTTTTTCCTCCCAGAGAGTTTCACTTTCGAAGATTTTGTTGCTTTTATTTGAGTTCAAATTTAGGTTTCATTATGGTTTGGAGCAGTATAATATTTAACAAGAAAAAAAAGGTGACGAGATCTATCTCCTCCCCTTTACACTTACATTACAACTTTTGATTTGTCCCCGTTAACACCCATGTGTTTTGCTTTGATACTACATAAGCATGCTATTATCTTTGAGGACTTTTTGGTGGTTCATGGATCTTTTCTTAAAGTGAATATTGATATAGAGGTTTACAGAATTAACATATGGTAATATTTCCAGAGAGTAGCAGCCTTTTCTTTTCCACATAGCATACATAAGTAAGAAAGTTAATAAAAACGAGCAGAAGACACAGAAAGAACGAAAGAAAATTAATGTTTAGCGTTCCAACCTTGAGCAGCTTCTTTATAGTATAAAAGCATTTCCCTTGCCGTTCCTCTCCTTAGATATGCTTTAACATTCTGGTTAAGATAATGATAAATAATTAGTTCAAAGAAAACACAACATTACTTCCCGTCGCATGAATCAAATATTCTGAAAACTAGTTAATGGGATATTTGTATGGAGAGGAATAAGCAATATTATTCAAATTAATTAGTTCTGAAAACTTATGTAAACCAGGTAAGTATAAGCAACAAGCAAAAAAATTGTGATCGTCAAGACAAAAAACTGAGTAATTAAGTTTGATACAAGACATAATGAAAATCTGATGAGTCTAGTTTGTGTGTAGTATAGTAATGTGGCACCATACAGGATTAATCAACATATATTCACCAGACAGTCAAGTTCAAACCAGGGAACTTAAAAACCCGAAAAAACTATCCTCTCCCAACGTGCGTTAAATTATGGGAGTCAAATATCTGTACTGTAGATCATACAGTGTAATGAACAAAATTTTACACATGAAATAGTCTCATGCTATGTTACCTGGACTTGGGTACGGGTGTCGGTTGGGTACGGGTGTCGGATATGCGTACATATCCAAGAGTCAGGTCCTTCAAATTCATAATTGAATGATACACAGACACGGCTAAAAAAGATCCAAATTTTGGATACGGGTACGGGGATATGACTATTAAAATAAATATATTTGAACATAATTTCATAAAAAGACACATCATGTAATTAAATTTGTATGGCTTCATAAAAGACACGTAATTAAATTTGTACTGTTTCATAAAAAGAGACTCTAATTAAATTTGCATAATTTCATAAAAAAACAGTTGTAATTAAGTTTGCGTGGTTTTACATATTTAAGTTTATAATTAAATTTGTATTGTTTCATAAAAAGACATCATGTAATTAAATTTGTAAGATTTCATAACTTTACTACCACTCTACCATATTAAAATAAACTATCCACTTCACTACCATATTAAAATAAACTATCTACTTCACTAAAAGTCTTTTGATTGTCACCATGAAGGATCCGACTGTCACCATGGAGGATCAGATACGGATTCCATACCCATACTCATGTCATATTGGGTGGACGGGTACTTCTCCCTAAAGTAAAGAGTCCGGGTAACATAGGTTTCATGGACAGAAAATAACATGAAATAATAAGCCAAGCAAATATTTACAAACAAACAAACAAAATTGCAAGAAAATTAATGTAGCAAGTACATCATCTGATCATCTATAAATCAGTGTTCAGCAATAAAAGAACAATGTTTCTGTATTCTAAAATTGAACAGAGAAGTTGCAATCTAAAGCTTTTATCATCAAAGTTTAAATCCTTTGTCACAGAAAGCATCTTCAACACCTCATGTGCTTCTGCTGTTGTAGTATTGCAAACCCTAAAACACAGAACCCTTCCTTTGCATAGGGGGGGATATGGTTTTCTTTAAGTGAGCCCACGCCGTTGCAATGCTATATTCCATATATTAGTGTTGCGACACTTACTCTATTGACATCCTAAGCAATAATCAAATTGCACAAGATTTTCATAACCCTCTATGCCAGGTATTACGAAAGCAATTTATATCTTGTTTACATGACAGATAGACTTACTGTTCAGGTACCACTGCCATCCATAATCTAGTATCCTACTTTTTAGATGCCTAAGTTGAATGACCTCAATGTATCGTACACAAACCCCATCTTATAGATAAAATATATGAATTCTCAATATGTTTGTACTGTATGCAAAGAACAGAAGTGGGCGGTGCTATATAGACTTCAAAACATCTCTTTGGAGTTTCTTATTTACCTTTTTATCCAGGGTTATTGCATGATTGCAGTCTGCTTCCGCTTGCTGGAAGCTGCAAGGACCAATAATGATTGTAGTACTAACTATTAGAGACTTACCAAACAGCACCAGATAATAACAAATTTTCAACGTACCACCCAAGTTCAAGATAAGCAGCAGCTCGGTTGCAGTAATAAGTTGCATTTGAATCGTTCAGTTTGATAGCTTCAGAGTACATGTTAACAGCCTTGTTCCACTGTTTTCCTTTGAATGCAGCATTACCCTGTTAAAATATTTGAGTTAAAGAAAAGGTATAACTACAAAACAAAGGAGGTGTCAACTGACTAATGTGCAAATTGAAGTAGTGGCAGTTTTGATTGTTTGATGTATTCTGACTGCATGGTGGATGTATAAATGAACCAATTGCATAATTTATCACAACTTTCTCTTCTTCAAATCATAGTTTGCAGTATCGGCCAATACTGATCCGATACGGCCGATACCGATACAGTTTGGCATGTTCCGATCCGATAACGACCGATAACCGATACCGATATTAGAGGTCTCTTTTTCGGTCAATTCGACAAAGAAAATTGAATGAAAAATACCAATTAGTAAGGATGTAAAAGGATAGTAAGATTATAAAAGCCTATATGAGAGGAAAACTTATCTATCGCATGTAAATCAATCGACAAGGATGACTATTATTTCATTCAATTTCAAAAATACTAAGAAACAACACTGGAAATACTTAAAATTATGCATAAATGTATAAAATATATTTTCTAAAATGTTAATAATTTACTATTAGTTATTTGCTTTCCGATACCAAAAAATCCAAAACTCCAATCCGAAACCGTCGATACTACCGATACCGCCGATCCCGATACTCATAGGAATGGTTCGATACCGATTCCGATACCGATACTTTGAACCTTGCTTCAAACACATACAAAATTCAGAAAATTTTGATAGTTCAAACCACAAATTACTAGAAAACCATTTTAGTCATACACAACATACTGTGAATCTATATACAACTTGGACAACCCATAATATTTTATGCCCAGTAAAGCATTAGGACAATGAGAGAGACTTCTGGTGCAATATTAAAATGAGCTGCATTCCAGTTCCAAACAGTTACGCCTGATTTACTAGATCTAATTTGCTTAAAACCAAAAGATTGTATACCTTGCAAGTTACTTATCCATCAAAATGATTGCAAAACAAATACATCTTAATAGCAAGATGATCGATCATCCATTGTGATTTATTGTTTTGAGGCATGAAAAGTAGCTAGTTTGGTTATGTGTTCAACCTCAGACGTGCAGATCATATACAGCTGTGAGGATTTACATATATATGGATCATCATCAATTTCATCATCCTCATAAAGCTGTGAGGACTTATCCATCCAAATGATTGCAAAACAAATACATCTTAATAGCAAGATGATCATCCATTGTGATTTATTGTTTCGGGGCATGAAAACACATAAACCAAAATTCAGAAAAAAAAATTTAGTTCAAACCACAAATTACTAGAAAACCATTTTAGTCATACACAACATACTGTGAATCCATATACAACTTGGACAGCACATAATATTTTATGCCCAGTAAAGCATTAGGACAGCCTCATGAAGCTAGTTTGGTTATGTGTTTAACTTCAGATGTGCAGATCATATACAGCTGTGAGGATTTACATACGTATGGATCATCATCAATTTTATCATCCTCATAAACCAGGCTGGACAATGTTCTCTAGACTAACCAATGTCAACAGTCCTCTTGTAGGCAGTTCAGATGCTACAAATGAACATTAGTTTGAGACATGACTTGAATCCTTCCGATTGCACATTGCTTCAGTGACACATTTCTAACCAAACATGCATGCTCATCTATGTCGTTATTTAAGTGTATGCACATCATATATGCTGTCGATACTATTTGTATATGTACGTGTATGAGTGAGGAAAGTTGGAATATGCTGTTAATTACAAGGCCTCGTAAGAATTTCTACTAATTTGATGTTCCCAATAGATGTTAAATTGGATAAGAATACAAGCATGTCTTGTGTGGTGGTCGTCTTGCTAAAATATACAGGTATAATTAGCTATTAATACCGAGATTCTCACAGCCAACCAAGGTTTGCATCACAAATTAGAATGGAACATAACAATGGAAGCTGTCCCTTGCACCTGCATCATTAGTCCATACCTATAGTTTAGAACAAATTTTCAAAACAACAGTCCACTTAACTGGCCTCTATACCTCATAACCCTTGTTATGAACTCTCCCATCCTAGCAATGAAACCAGACCACCTACAATCCCATCTAGGAAGCACAAATACTCCATAATTCGTGTTGTACAGTATGCAGACGTGTAGGAAAGAAATCGGACACAACATGGACACTCAAAAATTCCCTAGGACGTGTGAAAATCAGTGCCTTGCTTTGTCTTCATGTCTTTTCTTCTTGTACTGCATCCTTGCAACATAGTGTCCATCCATGTCCTTGAACTCCTTCTATGTTGAACTTCAAGGACATATGAAGAAAATAGATTGATATGAAGCTTCTCCAAAGGAGTAGGAAGCTGCAAGCCTACAACTAGCTACACCAGCCTGAAACCAGAGCATGCAGAGGAAGCAAAATCGAGATAGACAAGCAAGACGAGACTAAAGCCATAGCCGGAAATGACAAGGTGCAAGACAAACTGGTGGTGCACATCACAGTCCCTGCAACCAGGGTCCAGAAGCCTAGAAGTGTAATGTCAATAGGAAAAGTGATACCTATGATGGTATAAAGTGGCAGCTGATAAAGGCTAAAATAGTGAGATGGAAGGTAAGGGGAGAGAATGAAGATGTTAGAGGCCATAGTACAGAAAATGTAATGTTGCCAGAATGAGGAGGCACAGAAATCCTGACAAAGGAATGGGAAGAAAGAGGATGGAGAGTATGGGGAAAATGTCTATAAGAACCAACTGATATAGCAGCAGAGCTTTGCAGACCAACATAATAATTGATAAATCAGGGCTTAATAGTAGAAAGAAAAAGAGGGTTAGTGTCCAACATACTGGTCAAAGACTGATAGCTCTAACAAGAAAGATAAAAAGTCGCAATGAATTTCTGGACAAAATTATGAAAGCACTATAACCTTGATATTAGAATTCTGTTCATACCCAATCAGTCGCAATCAACCTTCATCCAAATCAGTTATGTTTAACTATTTCTGGTTTTAGTTTCAAAGGCTTTGAGCTTAACCTGATCTCATAGTTGCTGCAAAGAAAAATAGAAAGCCAAAGATTCATTGATTGATTGCAATTTTTTCCAACTTGTTATATGCTTTGTGAATCTGATATGAGGCAGTTGTGGCAATGAAAGTTCACAACATATAATTAAGGGTCCTTGGCTTATGGGACTAATTTCAGTTGACAACTGACCTCCACAAAATGATGTGCCTTTGCAGCACATGCTACCTCTAACTCGGTATTGATCACTTCTAAAATCTATTGACCAATCTTAGACTATAAGACATCGACAATTATTGTTCATCTATCTTTTGGCCAGAAGTGGAAGAATATATAGAGAAAGTACATCTTAGTATCAGATATGGATATCACTTTCCACTTATCGCTTAGGGCCTTATATTTCAAAAATGGAAAGTATATCTCAAGCTTTCGTCATCATTCAAAATAATCCTTACCATTCCATTTAGTTAACTTTATACACATAACAAATGGTTAAGGTTTTCCTGTAGATTTGTGCCAGATTAAGGGATGTTGCTCATGGAAGATAGTTAGCATTGGAAGTATGTGGAGTTGGAGAAAATAAGCAAAAGTTGTATGGATTTGATAGAGCTTGGATTTATTGTATACCTGATATAGATACTCTTGCCAAGCCTCTACTGTTCTAAAGTATTAATCCTCCTCTGAAATATAGAGTTCACTTTTTCGACTATATGACACATCGACCGAGTTGTAGCGTTATATGTGTTTATGCTTAATGGCCTCTTTTGGGGACTTGGCAAAATTCTTCCAGAGGTGCACTCGTGTTTTATCAACCTGGTTTAGTCCTATTAGGACCATCTTCAGCCCTCTTGATCCAGTACCAAGCACTCATAGAGTAGTCCGACTCCTAATTCCAATAGTTCAATAGAAATTGAGAGCGACCCCGGTCCAGGTTAACCAAAGGTTCTATTAAGAATATGATGATATCAGCCTATCAGGTACCATGAATCACCTAAATAACTTAATGCTTCTTCCCATCTTAACCAAATGTTCTGGTGAAATTTATGTAATGCAAAGAGAGACCTTTTCTTTCAGTAGCTCAGCGGTGTCCATATCGCCATTGATATCTGGGCCAAGCACCATGTTGGATGCAGCGTTGATTTGTTCTTGGAGTGATGAATACATATCTGAGACTGTATCTAGGAGGAACTTATCTGCACCGTATGCTGCTACAAGAGAAATAGAAATAGGGTAGCTGTCATGCTTCCCAAGAGGAATGGTAACCTGCCAGATAAACTAACAAGTTATACATCACAAGTAAAATTTATTTTGGAACTTGATCCTCCAGCAGAATTATTTTACAGAAGATGGTATGAAGAAACAATCCAATACCTGACAACAACCAGACATCCCTGCTATACTCAACAATGTGAAGAAACGATTTTCGAGCTCAAGAGATGACCTTCTCTTAGAACGGTTTAAAGGAAAATCTGAGATTGTAGGAATTACCAATATCCCGCCATCCTAGACAAATATAAAGAAATGTTAAATAACATACAGAACTACATATATAATAGCAAATTATAGATAATAATTAATAAAGAGACTCAATAGTGTTATGGGTGTTTGAGTGGACACTGGTTCTCGATGTTGGATTCTTCTTACTCAAATATAAATAGTATTCAACAACAAATACACACACACATGCTCGCAGTTCATTTACTTGGTAAGTGCTTAAGTATAAAGTGAATCATAAGTAAGTTGGTCAGGAAGACATCAAAAGAGGAGATGCATCTAATTATAAATATTTTGGTTTTGAGAAACAGGAATTCTTGTTTAAGGCGAGGATTCTTTGTGAAGAAGGCAAAAACAATCCCTAAAGTGACAGTAATACCAGTGTCTAAGAGTGATTGTACCTGCAATAGATTAAAAATCAGTAAAAACTGGCAGCATATTTTTTGTTGGATAATTAGGCAATAATCTGTCATCCATTATTTATCAAACATTTACTTAAAATACATGTATTGATTTAACTCGATCATGAAGTAATACAGGAAGTCTTGAACCCGAAGGGAAAAAGGTCTAAAGTGTTAAAGAAAGTGTTATCACAGAGCAAGATTTGTCGGTAAATATAAAGTTATAAAAAGGATTATATTTTATATAGGTGGGACAATCAATGGATTATATTTTATTTAGGTGTTATTCCACCCAACCAAGAAAAGAATTACCTGGTTACGCAAGTAACTCAAGGGTATAAGGTCTTTGTGTAGGCTTCAGATGAATTACATTGCTAATGGAAGATAGCAAAACTTGGAGGTTTGTGGAGTGCGTTAGAGCAAATAGGTAAAATGAATATGGATTTTGCAAGAGCTTGAATTTTAAGGGCACAAAGAAAAGAAGAAGTATAAAACTGGTTGTGTAGGATACAGTGATAATAACACACCATTGAATGATGCATCAAATAGCAGACAATGGTAAGAGAAT
Organism: Iris macrosiphon; assembly: GCA_036927795.1. NCBI lineage: Eukaryota > Viridiplantae > Streptophyta > Magnoliopsida > Asparagales > Iridaceae > Iris > Iris macrosiphon. The sequence continues at coordinate 181,326,090 of JAYESA010000012.1, forward strand.
AGAAGGATGTTAAAAACTTAAAGTTACAGAGAGAAGTTAATGCAGAAAAGGAAAGAAGAAAAGAAAACTATTGGTGGCAGATGTTTGAGTCCTCAAAAAACACAGTTTCCGTATTGGTTTCAGACTCTTCCTACGAGTACCAGTTTCAGCATTGGGGTTGGGGGGAGGGGGTGTGGGGGGAGGGTTTGAGTCATTCGGTTTCAGTATGGGTTACGGAAAATATTAACACCTTGAAATACCAGTATGCCAGTAATTCAAAGTTGGACCGTACAGGAAAAATAGCTTCGTCTATGAATAAATCTTTTAGCATTAAATTTACAAACAACAGAAATTACTCAATAGGACTATTGCCCTAGGCCAGAGATTCTATATTGGCTTCTGATCAGAGCAGTACTAACCAAAGCAAGTTTGATATATTAAACCAAAGAATCCTAAAAGAAAACTGTGTTGTCTATAAACTGTACTTATGTTGTCTTGACAAGATCAAAGGAGGTGAGTGCAACCCCTCAGAGTCCAACCAAGTTTACAGGACTGGGAACACTGAAGATGACTGCCAACAGGTGAAAAGATTTAAATTGCAAAAAGACCAGAATTCAATACTGAATGGTTATGAAAATTTTGACATTGTTGAAAACTTGAAAGTAGACATCATATATTCTCCAATTTATGCACATACGCATGAGATTACAAAATTATTAACAAGAAAAATATTGTACATTTTGCAATTTTGTACACAAAAACAAATAGATACATATGAAATCATATAAAATAAAAGCTGCCCAAGAAAATTCAGATAACTTTAAAAAGTTTGCTTCATGTGAAAAAACAAAAAAATATTACAGGAATCATGCTCCACAAGCAATAGATATAGATAATGGTGAAATACAAACTATTAGAAAGCATGAATAGCACAAATCAAATATTTCAATAAAAAATTAGAAGTGTGTGATGGTTGCAAGAGAGACAACATGGTCAATTCATGAGCCATTGTGTTACGCAGAATATTTTTTGGCCCACCGAGGTGGATTAGATGTTCTTTAGGCATCTTTGTAAATATTTGGCAACTAGAATCATGCATGCAATATTCCTAGGACCTAGAATATTTTCTAGAATATTTCCTAGAATAATTTCAGGAATATTCCCAATCCAAAAAGTTTTTGTAAGTCCTTTGAGGCATTATAAATAAGGGGAGAGACTCATTTGCTCCTCACCACCGAAACTTGTAAGCTTTTTTCATATTAATAAAAGTCTTTCAAGTTCCACTCTTGCTCCACTATTCTCTCTCTTCTTAGCATGTTCGTTCGGAGAAAGGCTTGCACGAGTCTTCGAGGAGGAAGCTTGTGCATAGCACGGGTCGAGGTGCAGAAAAAATACCAAATTTGTGACCAGTGGTATCAGAGCGAAGGTCGATCGTAACCATGTCTCCGAGATGATCATCGACAAGCGTCCCGCATATCCCAAGGAGAAGGGCAAGAACACCAAGAGGGGTAAAAGCAAGGAGCCGACGTTGGAACGAGCCCTTGGCGAGTTGGTGTCCAGCCTGAATATCTTGGAAAAGGGTGTGATGGGCGTAAAGGCGCAAGTGGAGCAAAATCAAACGGCTTACGAAGAGTTCTCTCATGGATTGGAGAGTGGTGCCGCCAATGCCATGACGTTGGTCCAAGAGCAACTTTGCGAGATGCAAGCCGGGTTCGAAGAGGAACGTCAGGATACGAAGGCGGAGATTGCTGAACTGCGTGAAAAACTCAAGACCAAGTCCGCTATTCTTGAGAAGACAACCACCAACGGTGGGTCTTTGAGTAGGGAGACAACACCAAAGGTGAAGTACCACGAGCCAAAATCCTTCAACATTGCTCGAGTTATAGAGTAACAAGGAAGAATTTGACCAATTTTGCATGAGTTGGGAATCAATTTTTAGGGCCACAACTTAATATAGAATTGTTTTCTGGTTCTGATTCATTTTTGACAATTAAACTCCATTTTCCTTATACAGGCATTTATAAATAGATGATGTGAAATTAAAGAAGCACACTAGTGTTATAAATAAGTATGGCATATGAAAACCTACGTCCCTTTTATATTTACTATGAGTTGGTTAAGAAGAACACTCTCTTCAAAATTGTAGCCATAGATATATGGTGTCGATACTGGATGTGAATCCAGCAAGGGCACTAAGACTCTAATCGAAATGACAGTCCAACTCCATTGTATTACCAGAATCCATATTGTATATTTGAAGGAGTTGACATCCTTGCTTCTCTCATGATACAACCCTCTTCCAGTTGAGCCCATTTCTCCTCGGTCCACAAAGACAAAATGATATTTGAAGGAGTTAACATCCTTACTTCTCTCATGGTACAACCCACTTCCAGTTTAGCGCCTTTCTCTTCGGTCCACAAAGACAAAATGTAGGACTGATGTATATATATATATATATATATATATATATATATATATACACACACACACTAGTCACCTTTATGTGCGTTGCACGTATAAGAAAAACTATAATATTAATAAATATAGTTTGAATATATTTTAATTAAAATTTGTTATAAATATGTTTTTTTTTGAATTTTGGATATGTGTTTAATTAGATAGCACCATGTTTAATTTTGAATATATTTTAATTAGATAATATCATTTGTTAATTTAAATATAATTTAAATTTTGAATATATTTTGTCATTTGTTTTATGTTCCGTTTTTTTTTCAATTACGCGAGAAGGAAACACACGTCGTAGTTATTTTTTTAATTTTTTTAAATGAATAAATGAGGATATACATACGGCTTAGACGACTCATTTTTTAAATTGGATAATTGACTCTGGGACATCCCGTCATGTCACGAGTGTTCATGATGAGTTCCAATATTACACTCACCTGACAACGCCTGAAAGCATTCAGACTCCTAATGGTATTGTTAAACCCATTGTGGGTAAAGGCATAGTGAATGCACCCCTTCCATGACTCTTACTGATGTCGTGCATGCTCCATCTTTTCCTGTTAATTTATTGTCCATTAGTGTCATTGTTCTTCAACTTAATTGTGTTGTTTCCTTTAACATTCCTAAGGTAATTTTTGAGAAGAAGGGAACGGGGAGACGGTTGGAAACTAGCACTTGACATAAAGGGCTATGGTACTTGGACAAAGGTGGACTGGATGTAGCACTGGCATCACTGGTAGATGAAGTACAACAGGAGGAGCCGCAAAGGGCTATAGAAGCAGAATTATTACTCCAACATCAGTGTATGGGACACTCTTCATTCAGTCTACTGAGTCGGATGTATCCCTCTATGTATCAAAAGGCTAATAAGCAAAAGTTGGTTTGTGATGCTTGTGAATTTGGAAAACATACCAGAAGCTCGTATGTGAGTTCTGAAAATATAAGTTTAGCTGCTTTTGATATGATACATTATGATGTATGGAGACTTTGTCCTACAACTACTGTTAATGGTTTTAAGTGGTTTGTCACCTTTATTGACTACTACACTCGTGTCACCTGGATATATATAATGAAGAGTAAGAATGATGTATTCGCATGCTTTCAAAAATTTTATCCCAGGATTACAACACAATACGATGCTAAGGTGAAGACTTTAAGGTCTGACAATGGGACAGAATACACCAACAAGGCTATTGAATAATACTTATCAGCCCAAGGGATACATCAGACTTCATGTGCCTATACACCAGCTCAGAATGGCGTGGCGGAGCGGAAGAACATGCACATGTTAGAAGTGGCACGGCCAATGATGTTTGCTATGAATGTTCCTAAACACTTGTGGGGACATGCCGTGTTGACGGCTGCTATCTCATCAACAGGATGTCCTCTCAGGTGTTAAGATGGAAGACACCGTTTGAGATACTTACAGGTGAGAACAAGTACATTGTTCTCCCAAAGGTATTTGGATGTGTCTGCTTTGGGAAGGATAATAGGCCTGCGGTGGGATAGTTGGACCCTCGGGCAATGAAGTGCGTCTTTGTTGGCTACTCAGGGACTCAGAAGGAATACCCTTGCTGGAGTCCTATGGAGCGAAGGCTCTTTGTGAGCATGGACGTTACATTCAGAGAGATGGAACCATACTACCACAATAGTTCAGGTGAAGGCTCTGCATTTGATGACACACCTAACACAGGAGGTGTTAGGAGTGAGGGGGAGATGGGCCAAAGCGTGATTGCCAGGTCAGTTCTATGCCCAATAATGAAAGTTGGTGGAAGAAAAGTGATGAGGAAGCTCACAAAGAGAAAGAAAGTGATGCTGCAGTACAGGGGGAGGAACAGACTACATGAAAATCTACAGAGCTTCAAGTCTACAGAAGGAGAAAGCAGCAGTCCACTATTGTGCCTATTGTCCCTAGTGTGCCATGTCCCCTGCCTAACCCTGCCCCAACTCCTGAAGATGCACCTCCCGCACCGGATTCCTCTGATTCAGATGCGGATTCCTCTGATTCGGATGGTATGATCTCTCCTCCTTGTCCTTCTCCTATTCCCTTAAGGAGATCTTTTCGCAGTAATGCGGGAAGATTCCATAACCGTTATGGTTATGAACATGACATCGCCCATTTTTTATCCTATTCTAATCTATCCCCTACTTATGGAGCATTCATTGCATCGTTAGACACCACATCTTTGCCTAAGTGTTGGCAAGAAGCGAAGGAAGATCCGAGGTGGAAAGCTGCAATGTTGGAGGAACTTGGGACATGTAACGACCCGCTCCGCTCAACCCAGAGGGCCGATTCAAACGGCACAAGTGTAGCTATTCAACCCGCCTTGCTCAGCGAGATGGCTCGTTCGATGCAAAGGCTTTCATGCTGGGATCTTCAATGGAGTCAGACTTAGGCTATCAGAGGCGCGTCCGGAGTCTCGCTCGACCGATGCGATACATCGCTAAGGTGGGTGGCCCCGGTGAACCTGTCTCTACTTAGCTGCACACTAAGAAAATGAATGTTACATGCTAGTTTACCGGCGATAACCTTTGCATGCTAATAAAAGAGATGAACGCACATAGCCAAGGGGATAACCCCGCCTTATCATTGAGTAGAACTTGGAAATCTTACTTGCTATTTGCGTAGTCGGGATTGTTGAGTTGGAATGTAGTAATTTCCTTCATATATGCCATAAAGTAGTGTGAGTTCTTACTGAGGCGTTGCACCGCACGGAACATGACACGGGATGGAGTAAAATCAGGTTGCATGCATAGACGTTGAAGGCTATCAAATAGTCGTTCCAAGTCTGGAGATGGAAGGAAATGAATGTACTCGGGATATGCAGATCGCCGAGGCAGTCTCTAATCAGAGAGCTGCGTAAAGAAGAAAAGATCCGAGTGTAGTCCTCGGCAAAGATAGATCCGAGTATAGTCCTCGGCAAGGATTGATCCGAGTGTAGTCCTCGGCAAAGATTGATCCGAGTGTTGTCCTCGGCTAGGATTGGAAGTTGGGGGAGTAGTTGCATGGTCACGGACAACTGGTTGCGCACCAGGTAGAGAGAGAGTCCTCGACACGATTGCTGAGGCATCCGAATCGTGTCGGCCCGGGAGGACGGAGTGCCAGTGTAGTCCTGGCGATACGCTAGCTGATGACTAGCGGGCGAGAGCGAGGCATCCAGCAAGGCTTGCTACCGACCTGGATGGGCGTCGACTCGTTAGACGGCTAGGAGGCCCAGCAAGGCTAGCAACCGAGCTGGGGAGACAGCCGTCCATCGCAGATATTGTCCAATATGGCTAACAGAGCCAGTGACCTTCATATAGATAAGTCATGTTTGCATAGCGGCTATCCGCACTGAGAAAAGGAGAAACGGGGAGGAGTGTGTTTGCACGACATTATGCATAATTAGAATGGATGCATGGTATCACACATAGTTCTAGTAAAATGGGTCTTATGAGGCAGAGGCACGGCATAACACTTGGGTTTTATAGTTGCTTCTTGTTATTTCGTAGATAATTGTTTATATTGCTGCATATGACAGGGAAGGCCGAATGGTAAGAAATGGTAAGGTGAACTCAATTGTTCATGAATATGACACTCTTGAGCTGACACGGAGATTACTTTCTTTATATTGTCATATAACTGATCCTAAGGCAAAAGAATAGAAAGACAACGGAACTAGTCGGTGCACATAACTAATGAACGTGCTTGTTTTGTGGCGTGGGCGAGACGCCTCCCCACCAGTGCATTCAATGTACTGATACCCAACCAGTCTGCATGCAGGGTGCAGGGGGAACTCGTACGGATTCGGAGATCGCTATCGCAATGAGGCGCCGGACCGCACTTGGCGTCTTGAAGCGTGGCGCACGGACCTGGAGCTCGCATATATGAGACATAATGTATGGGAACATCATCATCCAGATCGTTTGTATTGGTTCCAAACCTAAGGGCATATTCAATGTAAGAGAGAGAGAGAGAGCATGAGCGATTTGTAATCTCGGCTTAGCGCCGCTTGTAATCTTTACTTCATATCAATAAAGAGCTTAATTTGGATTCAATACTTGTGTTCATTTTATGTTTCCGCTATGACGACTCTGTGAACTAGTTATCAACGGCCGTTTCAGTATTTGCCTTGCGCGGGCGCAACCCTAGGCTCGCGCGGCATCGCGTCCCGATGGAAACGTACGTCCCGCGGGAGCGCTGGCGCGGTGATTCGTACCTAGCGGGGACGCCCGATTCCGGCGGAAGATCGGGACGTGACATATTGGTATCAGAGCACGGCTTTACGTCCTTGAAATTCGTTTCGATTCTCTCAGTTTTGAACTTGTGTATTGAAGAAGTGGTAGATGCTCTCTCTCGATGCTTCGATGGATGTTCCATACAATAAGTCTAAATATTTTCGAAAAGCGCGTGTAAATTATACGGTTGCTTGAACGGGATTATGATGCGAGGGCTTTTGTCCCAACCTGTGAAAGACGTTATGAGAGTAGGCTCGTGTTAATCGGCAAGTTATATGTCGATATGAAAACACCAAGCGAGTAGAGTGCGAGACGGTATATCGTTCAGACAGTGGTCTTTGCACATGGCCTTTTGGCCAAGCTGTGTTGAGTATCGTGCACCAAGACCCTTGGTGCTAGTGAGTTGCAGCGAGATTGGGTATTGTTGGGATGGGAATAAAGTTGACTTGGAGGAAAATCGATAGCGACGTTATCGGATTGCCGCTAAGGCGAGTAATGGGAATCGTGTAGGGAATTTTCAGAAATAGTTTGGACGGTTATTCATAGCGATAAGTTATGATTTGAAGCATAGTCTGTATAGAGGACTATGAATAGAGGTGTGTACGAGTCTAAGATCGCTAAGGCGATAAATAGGGACTGTGTTGGAGTTCTAAGGAACGAATTGGGAATACGAGTGAAGGATGCGAACGCGAATCAGGAGTTATTAGGATAACTCGATTCCTGAGTGGTGTATACGATAGTCCCCTGTTCGATTATACGAATTGTGGATATAATGAGTTGTAAAGATTCAGGGAGTATAACTCGAACCTTGAGTGGTGTATTGGTCGGCTTAGAAATGCTCAAACGAAGTCGTAGATTCGGAGTTAAGCGAGTCTAGCGGCGAACGACGATATTGGGTAAAGCCTTAGTATAAATAAACAATGCCTAGCAAGTAAGCGAACTCGGAGAAAGCATGCAATATTTGGTTCGAACGAGTTACAATGAGTTGAATAAGAGATAAGGCATACATCGAATAGGAATTCAGGACAATTGAAATTGATATCGTGATCGGGGAAAACTAAGAGGATTGTACGAGCGATTTGAGTTGAAACAAGTGAATTAAAAACTTGAGTTGAGATTGAATAATTTGAGATGCGGTTGGAGTAAGTGCAATTGGAAATAATGGAATGAACGAATGAAAGCGTGCATGGAAAATTTGGATTTGAGTAGAATATCGGTCGATAGAGTTCGGTTTGAGTACGAGTGCCATGATTTCAAATTTTGGGATTTTTAGACCATAACAATGGTTGGAAGATAGTGTGGATTGATGCAGGTTAGTAAAATTATGATTTTGGTGGATCGAGTTAAGCGGTAACAGATTTGGCTTGGAGTTTGGAAGAACGATCTTGAAATCAAGTTCGGAGAGATAACATCCGAAATCTGTCCCAGTGAGAACGATTATTCTGCGGGAGCGCCGACGTGGTGATTTCACGTTCGGCAGGGATAATCGAACTCAAGGGAACATGTTCGGTGATTATTCCAAACGAACACGATGAATGGATACGTGTCAAATGGGATAGACTTTGAGTTTGGGATTTGAACTTAGTTGTTTGAGGAATGCTAAGAGTAGACAAAGAAATGTTCAAAATGGTAATATTGAAGTTGGATATTTTGGCTTAGCGAATTTTGATTGCAGTAAGAACGGTAGTTGGAAGAACATGACTTGAGGGATCAATGTACAACTTGGGATAAAACGAAAATTGATGATGAAGTGTCTGTTCGTTCGAGGATAACCATAACGATTGACCTTCTTGTCTTGTGCGGGTATAACTTCTTATTCGCACATGCGTCACGTCCGGATAGGACGATCATTCCGCGGGAGCATTGGCGTGGTGATATCACGTCCAACGAGGATGATTGAACTAGCGGGAGACCGGAATGTGACAATTGAGGGATCATTCTGACTTGTGGTTTAATACGATAAGACAAGTTTCAGGATAAAATGAGTCTAAGGATTTTCTTGAGGAGTTAGTCTAGAAACGTGAAGTAAGAGATGTTGGATGTTTTCATGAACGGATACGTAGATTGTGCTGGACGACTTAGAGTTCATGATATACATCGATGATTTATAATGGAATTGTGGCTTAGTGATACAGGTGTAGAAAAGGATGGATTGGTGAATTCTATCAACGTGATGGAAGAGATAGTGTGTGCGAATCGATGGGTTAGCCCTGAAACATGGGCGTATCATGGGTTCGGTTGGACGAGCGTGTTGGTGTGATAGGATGAACTGTGCTCGATGTTTAGAAATCTGAGTGAAACGAGCTTGGGTAGAATACCCGTGTAAAGGAACAATGGTTTGACCTTAGGGTGTTTGGGGCGAGCGTTGTGCAACGCGGTTGCGCGATGAGTCGCAAACTTGAGTTGTACCTATGACTGTGTGAGCTGACCTAGTGGCTAGGCAGACGACCTTGTGCCTTGAGTTAAACTGGAGTGGCTGACTTCAGAGTATCGTTCGGGAAGAACGATAGAACTGGGGCAACGAGACTTAGAGTTAGAATTCGGAATTGGGAATATACACTAGCAACGTTCGCGTTGAAACAAACGTAATGCAAGATAGGACTCGGGTGATAATTGATTTGGTTGGATAGGTTACGCGACGGTAAAGGATAAGACGATAGCTGGATCGAACAAGAGTTCGGTCATTCATATAGCAGGACGATCCGCGTTTCGAAATATTTTCACGAGTAGCTTGCCAGACTTAGCGATATGCATAACTCGGATGCAGCTGCAAAGGAAAATGTTCGAATTCGCATGGATGAGTGTGGCAACTGAAATGATTTAGCCTCAACCTAAATTTTCATAGAGGAAAGATTGTATCGCTCCTCGTGCTACCGGGATAGTTCTGCGCTAAGGCGCAGTACGAGACTGAGTTTGGGGATGCAATAGTTGAACGAATAGATCATTCGGATAAAATGATTTAGCACTCGGGCGAACGGAACGAGTAAAACGAATAGGAAGTTAAGTTCGATTGAGCCAAAAGACGTGAAGAATTAGAGCGTACCCCAAGAGGGCAATTTAGCTCTGCGCTAAGGCGCAATATAGACTGAGTCAGAAAACGTAGGTGATTGGGTGCGATTTACTTAGCGAGATTAGACGGTGACTCAAAGAGAGTGATGCAAACGAGATTAGAAAATTAGCCCAAATTCAAACCTTTGGTTTAGGCGTAACGATGGGTTTCGATAGGCGACGTCAAGTAAACTGTCGAATGTGTTCGGATGCATTTGGTTCCTATGAGAGGTAATATAACAAGTTGGACAAGTCCACCCAATTGTGAGTTGTAAGTGCCCATTAAGTTATAGAATACCATGTGCTTGGGTATTATAGCCCTACGCGTGCACGGCATCACGCCCCTGGGACGATTATCGATTAGCCGAAATCGGGGCGTGACATATTGGTAGGTGCAGTAGATTTTGAGTCGGGAGTGCAACGAGTGAGTTGAGTATAACTCGATAGCATTGAACGATAGAGTCGTTCGATGAGAATTGGCTAACGTTGGCGTAACGCATGGTGAGAAAGTAAATGATTGTGGTATTAAGACAGTCCTTGGAAGTTAGGCAAGGTGTATAGAGTTGGGTTTAGAAGATGTGCGATAGTACGAGTTGCGCTCAGGAAGTCTCGAGGACGAGACTTGTTCTGAGTGGTGTATGATGTAACGACCCGCTCCGCTCAACCCGGAGGGCCGATTCAAACGGCACAAGTGTAGCTATTCAACCCGCCTTGCTCAGCGAGATGGCTCGTTCGATGCAAAGGCTTTCATGCTGGGATCTTCAATGGAGTCAGACTTAGGCTATCAGAGGCGCGTCCGGAGTCTCGCTCGACCGATGCGATACATCGCTAAGGTGGGTGGCCCCGGTGAACCTGTCTCTACTTAGCTGCACACTAAGAAAATGAATGTTACATGCTAGTTTACCGGCGATAACCTTTGCATGCTAATAAAAGAGATGAACGCACATAGCCAAGGGGATAACCCCGCCTTATCATTGAGTAGAACTTGGAAATCTTACTTGCTATTTGCGTAGTCGGGATTGTTGAGTTGGAATGTAGTAATTTCCTCCATATATGCCATAAAGTAGTGTGAGTTCTTACTGAGGCGTTGCACCGCACGGAACATGACACGGGATGGAGTAAAATCAGGTTGCATGCATAGACGTGGAAGGCTATCAAATAGTCGTTCCAAGTCTGGAGATGGAAGGAAATGAATGTACTCGAGATATGCAGATCGCCGAGGCAGTCTCTAATCAGAGAGCTGCGTAAAGAAGAAAAGATCCGAGTGTAGTCCTCGGCAAAGATAGATCCGAGTGTAGTCCTCGGCAAGGATTGATCCGAGTGTAGTCCTCGGCAAAGATTGATCCGAGTGTTGTCCTCGGCTAGGATTGGAAGTTGGGGGAGTAGTTGCATGGTCACGGACAACTGGTTGCGCACCAGGTAGAGAGAGAGTCCTCGACACGATTGCTGAGGCATCCGAATCGTGTCGGCCCGGGAGGACGGAGTGCCAGTGTAGTCCTGGCGATACGCTAGCTGATGACTAGCGGGCGAGAGCGAGGCATCCAGCAAGGCTTGCTACCGACCTGGATGGGCGTCGACTCGTTAGACGGCTAGGAGGCCCAGCAAGGCTAGCAATCGAGCTGGGGAGACAGCCGTCCATCGCAGATATTGTCCAATATGGCTAACAGAGCCAGTGACCTTCATATAGATAAGTCATGTTTGCATAGCGGCTATCCGCACTGAGAAAAGGAGAAACGGGGAGGAGTGTGTTTGCACGACATTATGCATAATTAGAATGGATGCATGGTATCACACATAGTTCTAGTAAAATGGGTCTTATGAGGCAGAGGCACGGCATAACACTTGGGTTTTATAGTTGCTTCTTGTTATTTCGTAGATAATTGTTTATATTGCTGCATATGACAGGGAAGGCCGAATGGTAAGAAATGGTAAGGTGAACTCAATTGTTCATGAATATGACACTCTTGAGCTGACACGGAGATTACTTTCTTTATATTGCCATGTAACTGATCCTAAGGCAAAAGAATAGAAAGACAACGGAACTAGTTGGTGCACATAACTAATGAACGTGCTTGTTTTGTGGCGTGGGCGAGAGGCCTCCCCACCAGTGCATTCAATGTACTGATACCCAACCAGTCTGCATGCAGGGTGCAGGGGGAACTCGTACGGATTCGGAGATCGCTATCGCAATGAGGCGCCGGACCGCACTTGGCGTCTTGAAGCGTGGCGCACGGACCTGGAGCTCGCATATATGAGACATAATGTATGGGAACATCATCATCCAGATCGTTTGTATTGGTTCCAAGCCTAAGGGCATATTCAATGTAAGAGAGAGAGAGAGAGAGAGCATGAGCGATTTGTAATCTCGGCTTAGCGCCGCTTGTAATCTTTACTTCATATCAATAAAGAGCTTAATTTGGATTCAATACTTGTGTTCATTTTATGTTTCCGCTATGACGACTCTGTGAACTAGTTATCAACCGCCGTTTCGGTATTTGCCTTGCGCGGGCGCAACCCTAGGCTCGCGCGGCATCGCGTCCCGATGGAAACGTACGTCCCGCGGGAGCGCTGGCGCGGTGATTCGTGCCTAGCGGGGACGCCCGATTCCGGCGGGAGATCGGGGCGTGACAGGACACTTGAAAGAAATGGGACATGGGAACTTGTTCCATTAACTAAAGAAAAGAGAGCAGTTTGATGCAAATGGATCTTCACAGTAAATGGGACGCCAGAAGGAAAGGTGGAACGATACAAGGTAAGATTGGTTGCAAAGGAATTCACTTAGTCATATGGCGTCGACTATGATGAGACATTTGCTCCAGTAGCAAAGATGAGCAATGTAAGTGTCACGTCCCAGTCCCAAAATGCCGAGGGACTGGAAATGCGTGGCAACGGCCAGCAGTACGCACCGATAGATAACCCAATTTAATAGAACCATCAGGGCACACCTAAGCTGTAAATAAGGTCTACTACCACAAGTCACGCTAATCTCATCCATAAAGATAAAGAATAAACTGCATAATGAAATGGAAATAAGTTGCAACAACAATCACAGCAAGTCAGTCGGAGAAACAATCCGACTTATGTCTGAATAAACTGGCTCTATAGGCCAGGAACAAGAGATAAATATGAAATAAATACTAAGTACTGGAACAGGCACTCAGGAGAAGTCTTCGGCAGTCACCTCGTCTTCAGTGTTTGGTTCTGCTCCAGCAATAGCTTCAGCTCCGGTCCCGTATACCTCGGGATACTGCTCCTCAGCTAAACCTGGGGACATAATCCATTCCAGGTCCTCAGTGGACTTAGCAAGGCACAAAATAATACAAGCCAAATGAATAAGCAGTGCAATAAATAAATGAACAGCAGGGTAAACTAAGTAACCATCTAGGTGATATGCAAATGAGAGCAACACTAGTACTCAGGCTGAGACCGCTACAAACTCTGTGTCGGGGAGCCGGTAGCAGTAATAACACGTAAAGGGTCTAGCTCTGCTGGAGAGTCTACAACCTCACAATAATAGTAGATATATAGATAGAACAGCCTGTAGCCTGTGTGTCTCTCCCCACCCAATGTAATCACGCAAACCATGACCATAACGTCTCATGTCCATGCCAGCGGGATTATAACTAATGCAACAAGTCAATCTGTCTAAAAATATCTCTGTCAAGTCCTGTATCATATACAGAATCACCATGAATGTCTCAGGAAGATTCTGTCAATATATAGTGTCAAGTGTCCTGGGTTGTAGGGTACTTGATATGTCAAGTACAAAAGTAAGGGGATCGTAAATCCATCTCTAAATGACGAACCCAACACCGCGTACGGTGTTGACACCCGACTATGATCGGACACTAGGTACGTCACGTGTTTCCTAGGTTAAGCAGTTTAAACAAGTTTATATGAATTTACACAAGACATCCAGCAAAATATTATTACAAGAAATATGAAAATAAAGACTGCAAGTTTGGCAAGGTGCACTTGCCTGATGTTTGAATTCCACTTAGGTCCTGGTTTCGAAAATTTCCAGAGATGTCTCCGAAAGCTGAAATAAACAGTACCATCACGCTCAGAAGGTGTCAAATAGCTAGGAACGCCTGTCCTTGGGTCCAATTTGGAGACAAGGGCAAAAACGGCAATTTCGGGTCAAAACGGGGTCCACCGGTGGGCCCGCTTTGCGCCGAAAAACGTGTCAGGGTCAACGGTCTCCAAATTCACCAAACTTAGTGTCAACAAGTCAGGAACGCTGATACGAACCCAACGGAACTTTCAGATTTGAATTTCGATGAGCCGATCACGAAATCGCCCGTCTAGTGGGGCCTGTGGGGCCCACGACACGCGATTTCGTCAACGTTCTCAGAATCGAACCAAACTTGACCCACAGGACCAGCGTATCGCTACGAGTCCGATGGCGCAAGTTTCGTCTCGATCTGACGTGTGTGCACGAAGTTAGGGTAAATTGCAGAAAAGGCGGATACGGAACGATGTTCGCGGATACGCGTTGATTCCGGTGTGCACGCACACCCGAATCAGCTTCCGCGAAATCCCACACGTCCGTATCGACGAGGCGCACGTATCTGTGAAGACCGCACGCGACCAAGTCGTCCCGTTTGGCGGGGCGTACTCAGTTCCGGGGTGAAACAGGGTCTGGTTTTTCCTGTTTTTGGATCGCGGTGTGCGATCACCACAGGACGCGATGCCCCGAGCGGTTTGTCCGGGCACCGAGAGGGTCATACAGGCTTCGCAACGCAATTTACAGAATCGAAATCAGAGGTCCGAGGTGTGAGATACGAGTACCTGAATGAGGCTTCACGAAACGGGATTTTTCGTGTCCGACACGCGAGTTCGTGTCCTGGACGCTGTGTCCACGCTGTGTCCGGCCTAGGGCTAGGGCTAGGACACGCTGCGGTGGCCGGAGGACTGCCGGAGAGGGCTGGGGGCAGTGGGGCTTCGCCGGAGGCGGCGCTGGCGGCTCGGGGAGGCGGCGCTGGCGGCTCGGGGAGGCGGCGCAGGCGACCGCTGCTGCTGCTGATGCCGCTGCGGCGCTGACGGAGGAGGAAGGAGAAGGAGAGGGAGGCCGGGGCTCGACGGAGGAGGTCGGCGCAGGGGCGGTGGTCCGGCGTAGAGCAGCGGCTAGGGGAGGGGATGGCCGGGGCTAGGGTTCCGGCGAGGGGGATTGAGGGAGATGGGGAGGAGGAGAACGGGGGAGAGGGGTTTTTATAGGGGGAGGCGCGGCCAAGGTCGGGGGCGACGTGGGCGGGACTGGCGGAGAGGAGGCGGATCGTGGCGACCGGAAAATGCGGCGGCCGGCGGAGAACGCGGGTCGTGGGGGTCGTGCGGGTACGGGTGACAGGGGAGAGGATCCGGGTCGGGTTCGGGCGACGGGTGTGGCCGACCCGCCCGACCCGCTAAGGCGCTGGGGCTGGGCTGCTATAATGGGCTCGGCCCACTGGGCCGGGCCGGGCCCTAAACGAAAAATAATAAAAATAATAATAACGAAAAAATAATAATAATAATAATAATAATACTTAATTAATTAGAAAAATAGTTTTTAGGCTCTTAAAAATAGGTATGAGGCCCAATAAAATCCCAGAAAATTACCCTAAGTCAGGTTTTCTATTTTACACCATAAAATCATATTTTCATCACATTTTAATATTATTTATTAGCAATTAAAAAAAGTTAAATTCACCACAGGACCTATGTAAATTCCTGAATAATTGCAGAAAATTTCCCAATTTTGATTTAAAAAATCTGAAAATTTAGGGTGTTTACAGTAAGAACCCCGGTTTCTCTTGCAACAAACCATGGGTGGCAACTTCATCAATTGGATGTGAAGAATGCATTTCTTCATGGAGCTCTACAAGAGGAAGTATACATGGAGACGTCCCCGGATTTTTGCACGAAGCAGTCAACAGGAAAGGTGTGCAAGCTGAAGAAATCATTGTATGGACTCAAGCAATCTCCTCGGACCTTGTTTGAAAGATTCAGGAAGGTTGTCACAGGCATGGGGTACAGCCAGACCAATGCAGATCACACGGTCTTCTTCCGACATGCGAGAGGCCACGTCACCATACTTGCAGTATCACAAGTGATGAGGAGGGAGATTACCTAGTTGAAGTCAAAACTTACCAAGGAATTTGTAGTAAAAGACTTGGAAATGATGAGGTATTTTCTCGGGATCAAGGTGGTCGAGGAATAGATGGGATCGTCCTCTCTCAGAGGAAGTATGTACTAGATCTGCTCACAGAAACTGGTATGCTGGGATGTCGATTGGCAGTCACTCCAATCGATCAGAAAGATAAGTTGGAGGCAGAGGCAGGAGAGCCGGTTGATTGTGAGAGATATCAGAGACTTGTAGACAGATTGATCTATCTAGGCCACATTCGTCCTGATATCTCATTTGCTGTGAGTGTAGTGAGTCGCTACATACATAATCCAAGAAAGGGCCACATGGATGCAGTTTTTCATATTCTGAGACATCTGATGGGGGCTCCTGGAAGAGAGCTATGGTTCAAGAACAACGGACACATGGGTGTTGAGGGATACTGCGATGCAGATTGGACAAGCTGCATGGACGATAGAAGGTCTACCTCAGGTTACTGGATCTTTGTGGGGGTAACCTAGTCTCATGGAGAAGCAAGAAACAGTATGTGATAGCACAATCGACCGCTGAAGCAGAATATAGAGCTTTGCATCTTAGAGTGTCAAAGTTGTTGTAGATAAAAGTATTGTTGACAGAGTTGAAGCTAAACCAGTGAACATTATTGCGCCTTCTAAGTGACAGTCAAGCTTCACTAAGTATAGCTAACAATCCAGTTCAGCATGACAGAACAAAGCACATCAAAATCAATCGGTTCTTCATCAAAGATAAGCTAGAGAAAGAGATATTAAAGCTCGATCATGTTCGCTCAGAAGAGCAAGTTGCAGATTGTCTTACTATGGATCTTAATTCATTGAGTCTTTCTAAACTGTGACAAGATGGGGATGATTGATATCTATCGTCCATCTTGAGGGAGAGTGTTAAGAGTATTAAAGGATTTTTTAGTCCCACATGGAGTAATAGTAGTAGAGAGAGTGGGTTAGCCTCTCCTATATATATGTAGCTCCACATCAATAATAAACAAGTCAAGTATATATATATATATATATATATATATATATATATATATATAATTTACACATTAATTGGAAGGAATAATCCACTTCCCCGTGGGTGGGTGGGTGGGTGGGTGGGTGGGTGGGTGGCATGGCCCCTCCCTGGCACCACCGCTGACCAGTGAAGGGGCACAATATGTCAAGAAGTAGTTTAAGTGTTATGTTACATTGAGAAGTAGTTTAAGTGTTATGTTACATTGAATGGGTATAAAAGGCGCGTTTGGAGTAAAACCGAGAGGGAAGCTAACATCTCCATCAAGGTTTATAGGTCAAGTAGGAGAGGTACTAGGTACTGAGACATTTTATTCCATGCTATACACATGATTGCCACCTTAGGCTACAACCTAGAACAGCACTCATGTAACAATCCATAAGCCAATCCAATCATGATCCACAGTGTTCAAAGTACAACAACAACAACAAAAAAGCCTTTATCCCAAAAATTTTGGGTTGCTGTTTGAAACTTTCAATCCTTTTCTTCCATTGAGTTTTGTTTAGGGCAATGTCCTTTGTACACTAAGTAAAAAACCATATCCTTCTTTAAAACCTCAATCTATGTCCATTTAAGTCTCTTTAATGCTAGCAGCTCCTTTAACTACCATTTTATTGCTTATCCTTCTTTAAAACCTCAATCTATGTCCGTTTAAGTCTCTTTAATGCTAGCAGCTCCTTTAACTACTATTTTATTGCTTCTACTAACTGGAGCATCTATTTGGTCTACGTTGCAAATGTCCAAACCACCTAAGACGATTTTCTTTCTTTCTTGTCCTCAATCGGTGCCAACTTT
Organism: Iris macrosiphon; assembly: GCA_036927795.1. Lineage (NCBI taxonomy): Eukaryota > Viridiplantae > Streptophyta > Magnoliopsida > Asparagales > Iridaceae > Iris > Iris macrosiphon. The sequence continues at coordinate 181,343,740 of JAYESA010000012.1, forward strand.
CTTTCCTTATACGCTAATTTCTTTTTATATATTTCAATGCATTACGACCCATCCATCTTAGTATTCTCATTTTGTTTCTTAATTGTTGAACACTATGATCAAAAAGTATGACTAGTCTTATAATTGTCTTATAGAATTTTCCTTTTAACCATCTTGTTTAAAATCTATGCATGATATCCTTCTCAATCTCTCGTGATTGATCCTAAATACTGAAAAATTCCTCCTAGATATGTGTTGTCCATCTATATGTACTCCACCTTCATTTCTCTTTCCCTTTCGGTTGAAGTTACATTTCAAATAACTATGTTTTGCAATACTAATTTTGAACCCCTTGGATTCCAAACTTTCTTTCCATACCCTCTATTTTATCATCTAATTCATAAGTCTATTACACTGTTCAAAGCGATCTACAAAACTAAAGAGTATAAATGAAAGATATTTTGGGGTAGACATTTATAAATCCTCCAATTAACGACAGACTCAATTGTTTAACCATTACTTGAAAACAGCTTATTTTGCGGTCATTTTATGAATGAGTTAGAATTATTGAAACCACGAGATATTTTATTTATAGAATATTCAAGACCTATTGATCACTTTGAACATTGTGGATCCTACATTTGAATGGCTTATGGACCTACATGAAAGTCACTCAAGATTGCAGCCTAGGGTAGCAGTCCATATCTCATTTTCTACGTTTCTGTAAACATGTCCTCAAAGTAGGCAAGTAGATTATCTTCTTTATCACCAAAGACCTTTATCGACTAAAGTTTGAACTCGAAAAGGAAGCATCGGAATACAAACAAATAGGAGACACCACACATACGCGCGCTAGTTCACAGAGACATGGAAGTACCACTTCAGTTTTACTCATTAGCATATGGTTCTAGAAAGTTGGACAATATTTTATCGCAAATCCTATCATCTTACCTCTTCAGCTAATACTTCTCTATAGATGCATGATTGCCAGGTGACATTCTCATGACCGCCTTGAATATAATTTGCTACAAGCTCAGTAATCAGATTTAAGATAAATCTATTCATAAAAACGGTCAATTTTGTTGTAGTGCTTTCCTGGACTCAAGTCGCATGCTCTACAGCTAACACCGGGCAGAAAAAGATAATATTATCAATATGTGTGGTGCATGCAAATGTGTGAGGGATCTATTGTCATATGGCATAGCCAAGATGGTTGTTTTCACTTCCCTAAGAACTCAGCTAGGATGCTGCAAAGAGATCATTAAGATTGGCGTATCAAAGAAATAATTATGATGAGCACGTTAAAATGCCAGAGAATGCCTTGATATCAGACTACTTACAGAACTTTAAATGTATTCAGTATGAACTGTAAACAGTGCCAGTAAATAAAGGAATACAGTAATGGATCGCATATTGACAACTTTGAGCTGGTAAATATAATGCAGTCATCAGCTAGCTGCAGAGCCCAAAAAATTGTAAATAATACAAAGTCAATTAAAAGATGACAATATTATGAGGGGCATGTAAACGATAATCCCTGTTAAACAAAGTACAATCAGTATCACATCATACAGCATTACAAGATAAAAAGGAAAGATACCTTTAAGAGGCTGTTTAGTGCAGCTCGCAATTCTGCCCGTACTTTATACAAAGATTTAAATTTCTCATGAGTTGAGTTTACTGCTTCAAAGACACGGGCAGAAGTATTTAGACCTATTTCCGGTTTCATTGTGTTAATCCATTCACCATGGTTTGTTTTGAACTCATATCTGTGAATGCAATTTATGTCAGATAAAAGGGACATTAACAATCAATGATCTTAAGATCTAGTTACATCTAGCTCATTTCCCATAAGAGAAATGTAATAGATACAATTCTTATGTATAAACCATGCAGAAAGAGTATCCACAGAATGAAGAAGTAGGTAAAATATAAGTGAGGAGAACAAAATAGTTTTTAGAAATATGTATAAGAATAGGGGATATGAATCAATTTAGTGCTACAAAAAGTTGCACACTCAGTTTGACCAATCTACACCATCAATGAAGTCTCATTTTAACCATCTAACTTTTATCTATATCTAATGATCAACTGATTTATTTCTAACAGTAGTCGTACGTTTAGCTATAGATGTCTAGCCTTGTAATAAATTCTCTGCATATATTTTCTTTGATATAATTCTGAATGCAAAAAAAGGTTGTTGAAGAAAAGGGTATTGTTCTCCCCAAGATGATGCAGAAAATATGTGATCCCACCTCCCGTGTACAATCTTGTCAAGCGAGATCTCATTGATAAGATAGGTGATTTCTAGATGCTCATGTAATCAGAATTAAGAGGCTGAGACAAGATGACGCCCACCGAGCCAGAAGAAGCATGTTGTAGGCTTTATCCTTGTTTAACAAGGATGAATCTGGAAGAAATGTTAATATGCTATATATCAATTGCAGTCAACCATGGTTTTAGGTTTTCTATTTAATCCTTTATCAGTCCTGTCTGCCTAATAAAACTCAAGAAGACAAGCCAGCTCTTGCAATATTCAAGCATTGGCGTGGCATACTTACAGATCAAGTATCAAATTGCAGAGAAGATGTTCATTTTTAAGTAACACTAATGGTACCGATACTGAGACCCATGATTCTCTACAGAAATGTTTCGACTAATCCTTAATACGTTCACACCTTACATTACACAACCATCATTACACAATCATGCCCAAGCTGGGAAACAAAGGAACACAATGGTTCTCCTAAGCAGCAAGGCAAAGTTCTAGCTCATATTTATGGGTATATTGCTAATGCAATCATAGCTGAAAATGTAACCTAAATTGTTGCTTGAACAGCTGAAGCTCAGGTGCATATCTAGTTGCACTTTCTTTCTTTTTGTTGTAGTTTAGACACAAAAACCAAACCAAATTATTCCTTAGGCTAATTTGCACTTAAATACCCTGAACTATTTTTTGAACTATTTTTGATCACTTAAGGGCTGTTTGATAGCAAGAACCCCTTATAAGTGGGCACTTAAATACCTTGAACTATTTATTTTTGTTGTATTTTTTGCACACTTAAATAATTATTAATAGTTCGACATAATTACTAGACCATCATAACTAAGCATTATCAATTACTGAATTATTGCTTTATTATCCTAATAACTTAGTTATTAATAATTAATGTCCCAATAATATGATAACATACTACTTAAGCATAATTAGCTTAATTAAAAATATTGAATAAAATACTAATTACTTAATTATGAATATTAATTAATTCCTTTAATTGCCTACATGTTAATTAAGCATTATTTAAACATTAACAAGCATTAGTATTTATTTAGTTCCAATTAGTTAATATTAGTTGATTATTTAACATTATTTAAAAAACAAAAAGATTAAACAAGAATTAAATGAGAAGTTCCAACCTACTTCTTTTTTGTTTTGAGAAGGAAAGGAAAAGCCATATTCTTGATGGAACTACTCTTCGTATACAGTAGTTCCATCATAGTGAAGTTCCCATTTTATCCAAACAAAGGAACTCAAGAACTATTGGCCTCAGATCCATAAAGTTAAGGAGTTCCCTTGCACTTCCGCATATCCAAAGAAGCACTTAAATACACTGAACTTTTAAGTTTTTGCTAGTTACAACCCCCAACCCCCCCTCCCCACCCCCACCCCCCACCCCACGCAGCCATCCGACTTAATGGTAGCCCGCATTGCACGTGACCATTTTAAACATTTTTGCCCCTAAACCAAGAAAAAATACACTCTAACCAGCAGGAGGGGGTTTGAGCAGTGGCTGGAAGGAAGTAAGGGTTAAGTTAGGACCGACCCTTGGGTTTTTTTTTTTCTTTGTTTTATGAAACAAAAATATATTATAAGGGCATTATGGTTTTTTAGTGTTAATTATTAGGAGTAACTTGCAAAAGAACGATAGTTCAGGATATTTAAGTGACCAAATAAAGTTTAAGATAAGCAACTTGTCCAAAAAAGTTCAGGGCATTTAATTGTCAAAAAGTTGATGGTGGAGGGTATTTAAGTGCATATTAGTCCAAGGTCAATCCTCATACTGAGTGTTATAGGTGTGCCATGGCTATGATCATTACGCACATCAGTGTCCGACTCGGACCTTCCTTGTAGATGATCAACCCGACGAAGACCAGGATGTCAACGTAGTAGAATATGAACCATATCTAGGAGAGTGCGAAGATGATCGTCCTTAAGACAATGGATATATGGGTCTCATTAGGAGTTCTTCTGACTTTTGGGAATGTTGATAGGAGTCGTGAAGACCCTAGGCTTAGTGTTGTTCAATATGTCTTGTCACAAGCTAGAGACATTGACGATTGTCATCGTACCTCCATTTTCCACACCTTTATTAGATTAATAATCAATCATGCAAGGTGATTTTGGATAATGGGATTTGTGTGAACACTATTGCATTTAACATGGTAGCCAAGACTGGTCTTAAGACTGAACCTCATCCTAACACGTATAAGGTTAGATGGATAGATGAGTCATCCATCAGCGTTAAAGAGAGATGTCTTGTTCCTGTAGAGTTTGTTATTTACAAGGACAATGCATGGTGCGATGTGATTAAGATGGATGAAGGACATCATTTTAGGAAGACCTTGGCTATTCAATTTAAACGTCACTCTCTATGGACATTCAAACTCTTGCACATTCGTATAAGGGTCGGAAGATTAGACTCAATCATGTGCAACCAAACCCTAATCCAAATATTGAAAAGAGTGGAATCTCCGACAAAAAGAAAGGGCTTGCCCTTATAGGGCCTAAAGAAATGGAAGACAAGATTGCAAAAGGGACTATCATAGTTACATTGGTTGCTAGGAGAGTCAAAGAGGACTTCCAAAGTAAGTCCCAACTGAAACAATCTCCGTCCTTGAAGAGTGTAAGGATATTGTCACTGAGGATCTTCTGAACTGTTTACCACCGATGTGTGACATTCAACGCGCTATTGATCTTGTCTCGGAAGCAACCGTACCTAATATGCCGCATTATCGACTGAATCACACTGAGGTGGCTAATAGGAGTTTAGAAAATCTTCTACGTTATTTGGTTGAAAAAAATATCAGGAAATGGGTTATCCTATTACCTAAGGCCGAGTTTGCATTTAATTGTTCAACTAATAGGTCTATAGGCATGAGTCCATTTCAGGTCTTGCATGGTTTCAAACCTAGGAGTCCTATAGATATCATTCCATGTCTCAACATTCTAGGGTCTCTGATTCTGCATCTGCATTTGCCAAACATGTTCATGATTTGCATAAAAAAAATAAGCAAAAAAAATGAATTAAGTAATGCTCCATATAAGTCTTTTGCTGATAAATACAGGAAAAAAAATTGAATTCCAAATTAGTGACTATGTTATTGTCCGGATTAGACCGGAACGATTTTCTTCAAGATCCGTTAAGAAATTACATGCTCGCAGTACAAGACCATTTAAAATTTTGCAGAGAATTGGACCGAATGCATATGTCATTGACTTACCACATAAATTCGGGATCAGTTCCATATTTAATATTGAAGATTTGATAGCTTACAAGGGTCCCTCATTTAGTCCAGATAATCCACTTGTTGATCACACAAGCCTACCCTTGAGCCTTTGCCAGAGAGTTCCCCACTACTACCATCACTAACATGATCCCAATCAGTAACACATTGATAGAATATTGGATGATCAGATTATTCCTACCAGAGATAATGGTTGGCAACGTTACTTGGTTCGATGGATGCAGCGCCTTGATCCAGATTTACTGAAGTACTATGAGAGTAACCACGGGAGTCATTTGCCAGAGTCGAATTTCTTTCACCCCGGAAGAATTGATGAGGACATTATTATTGTTTAGCATTTTAATCTTGAATTCAGATTTCAATTTTATTTTATTCTGTTTTTATTTTTTACCTAGTCTTTAGGGGAGGGTTGTTTGGTTGTTTAGTAGTTGTTACTTGCCTATTCCTTAGGAATAGATTAGTTTGTTTGTTTGAATGGGTTTATTTATATGCTTGTTTGTCAAGATGAAAGGGATGAATGAAATGAAACCTTACTATTGATAAGCTCCATTTTCCTCCTGGCTGCGATGGCCTAATATCTCCTCTCCTACCCCTCTTATTCCCCCTTGCCACTCTCATCCGGACAACAGTGCAGAAGCAACAACAAAAGCAGCAGAAGCAGCATTCAGAAGCAGAAGCAGTCAGAAGCAAGAAGCAAACGCATAAGCAAAAGAAGAGACCCCTCTTCCTTCCGGTAACCATTCGACATTTCGATTCTAGTCTCCTCCATTTTAAATCAAGTAATTAAGATAACTGCATCTATATCTAATACGCTATCAATAGACTGTTGTGATCCACAAATAACTTGAGTGTTTCTAAAAAAAATGTAACATGTTGTTATCAACCCACGTATTAAATAGAGAACTATCCTGATTTAGTGCTAACTTGATTCAATTTCTTACAAAATCTAAGATTTGCATAATAGCTTATAATCTCTTGCTTTATATAATCATTAATTTTGGCAACCTAGAAATTATTTGGTAATTAGCAAAGAGCTAAATGAAACTTACTTTAATTCAATTTAATTTGTTGATTTTAAGCCTCGCATCCATTCCGCATCGCTACTTATAATGGTTGACAATTACAACACAGTAATATAAATACATAGGAAATGCATATATGCCAGAACATGTGTCATGACCTTATTTGAACGAATCTGACAAGGACGTAACAACTGTATCACTCTTTATTAACATGGTTTATCGCATGAAGTTGTCCATGCAAGTACAACATAGCCTAAAACCAAGTAAGCCATTCCGTCAGGTGTAGGTGTGAGAAGGTCCTGGTAACCTTAATCCTTTGTCTAAAGTTACTTTCCTGGTCAGAAATCAGAATTTCTGAGAGTTAAACTAGTTGACACCCAAAAAAACCACCTATTAACTTGGCCAAGCCCATTGACTAATTACCTTGCCTAACAGGTCATGATATTTTGAAGCTTGATAGTTCTAGTTAATCTCATTTGTAACAAAAATGCTTGTTAGACGAGTCACATTTTAAGCTAATTCAACTTATCATAAAACAAACACCACCAAAGTAATGGACCATGTTCAAAATTCAAGAAGACATCAAACTGGGAGAACATATAGCCTGATACATATGCAGTGAGAGAGTGGAGTTCGCAGTGAGTATGTATTATAAAACAAGGTTCTACATAACATGTGTACCTTTGCAATAATAACATTACGGCAGAAAGAGCTGTGAAAATAGATGTTCCTGGTTGCATTTTTGTAAGTAGCTCTGGGAAATCTTTCAAACTAGGTACATCTGAAGCAATGAGCTGACCAATATTCATATGGTTCGGTGGCAGATCTGTATAATCAGAGATACAGCACATATAATCTGCCAGTTCTATAGCATGCTGACAAAAACTTCTTCAGTAAAATTTAAATGTACTGCTGGGTGTTTTAACTTCCCTAGGCTACAAATAAAGAAAGACCAGAAAGCATGAATACTTACATCCAGATAAAGTTTCAATAGCTTTACTTATAACATGCATCGTTTTCTGCGTTGGAACCCTAAAAAACTGAAAACAATCATCAGCAAACATAAAACGCCTTCCTCGCCTATGCATTCTTGGAGATTCTTGTAGTAATATGTTTCCAACACGACACAGTATAGATGGATCTCGTGCAAACCATCCTGAAATGGCTCAAAAGTTATTGGGTTGCCAGGTGAACCAGAAAATATTTGATAAACACAAAAAGCAGAAAGGGGATATGAATCATATCTGTCCTCATGATTGGATAAGGGGGGTGTGTGTGTGTGTGTAACATTTGAAGCTTACATTTGGGTCCAGCTGTATTAATGTAATATATGAACTAAAATCCTTATAATCGAAACATCAAATGAGCAATGTTAATATACATCGTCGTCTCCTCTTCTAAATATTGAAAGAATCTAGCAATATTTGCACCTGATCTTGATTTAAAACCAATGCTATAATTTACACATGAAAGACTCGAGTAATTATTCACTTTTGTCGCTGTCTAGGAAGCATGAACTATCCAGAAATACATTTGAAGCTAACATTTGGGTCCAATTGTAAAAATGTAACAGATGAATAAAATCCTTATAATCAGATCATCAAATGAGCAACGTTAACACATCATTGTCTCCTCTTGTAAAGATTGAAAGAATCTAGCAATATTTGCATCTAATCTTGATTTAAAAGCAATGATATAATTTACACATGAAAGACTGGAGTAATTAACTAATTATTCACCTTTGTCGCTGTCTAGGAAGCATGAACTCTCCAGAAATATGGTCCATGCATGTATCCTATCGAATTTGTGCACCATAGATTTTACACAGGTGACATGTTGACCCTAGTTATTGAAGGCTATAATATACACTTCAAAAGTTCATGGTATATTAGTTTACTATAACTACCTGCATCCAACATCTCAACTTCGTCGTACAAAAGTTCTAAAAAAAGGTAGGGTAAGGAAGGGTAGAGTCAATGAGCCTATGCGGATGGAAATCTTCCAGTATTAAAATTATTTATTTCTCAAAAATATGGAAAATGACAAATATAAAGGAAATAATGAAATGTGAGGGGATGTTATTGAACTTCATAGATGCAATATATCTAAACATTCACTTTTAATAGTTAAAAAAACATATAACAGAAAGTTTTCATGCATGTGACATTCAGATTCTAAAGACAAAGATAACAGCAACAATGAAGTAAAATGCAGTGTAAGTTGTAACACTAAGGTCTATAGTGCAACAACCACATAAGTCGTAAAGACAGATTACAACTCTCGTAACACTGACATCTATACTATGCCAATCATGAACCAGTACATTCAGTCAGAAAAATAGGCTCTTCAAATGCTAGGGGATTTCATTATATCTTCCACTCTGGTTCTATGAGGCTGAAGACGATAGTGCAAATTAGCCTTGTAGCTACTAAGGCAGTATACATTCTAACTAAACCAATTTGTCTGCCAGCAATCTTGGTTGTATATTCTTGTCACCACTCACCAGTAATCTTCTAATTGATTCTAGCATTAACCTATAAGCAGGCAATGTTGGATTAAGTGCCAAGAAATACACTATTATCAAGTTTCTCATTGACGTTATTATAAATAATGAAAACATACTAGTTACGAGATCAGCCCACTTCAATAGTTCTTTTTTTTTTACTTCTTTTTGACATAAATCACATGGGTTCTTTGCCATCTATTGTCCAAAAGGTGGCTCATGAACCCAAGGCCTGGGCAACAAAATTAACTTTAGAAAACTGGTATTCAACTTTACTCTTGACCTATGTACTATATCTTAAATTAACTTCACTGGCAACAAAAACATGTACCTTAACGGCGTACAATGCGGTATATGATAGAAGGATGTTCTAAGAAGGACATAAGATCTTTTAAAAGAACAGAAAATTTACTTTACCGAAATTAATTATAATAAAATTAGATATAACGAAACAACTTTGCAAAAATTAGAAAGCAAGATACGTTCCGCCATCGCAGATGGCGGAAAAAACAAAAAGTGCATACGCGTGGCCGAGGGGTGGCACATGAGATTTTTTTTCGCCAACCTAGTTGGCGGAAAGTGGTGGGGTGGAGGTGCGGGTGGGTGGGGTGGTGGGGTTAGGGTGCGAGTGGGTGAGGGTGTGTGTGTGGGGGGGTGGGGGGGGAGCAGTTGGGGCCGATTCAGGTGGGAGGTTCGGTTGGGGAGGGTTTGAACCAAGGTTTAATGAGGGGTTGGGTCGGATTTAAATGAGGGAGGGTGACCACTTGTGTTTTATTTTATTTGGATAAGAAAAAACTAAGTAAAGAAAAAAAAATCTAATATTTTTTCTTTACTTAGTTTTTTTCTTATTTTTTCTTTTTTTCATATTAAAGTTTATTTTGATAAGAAAAAAAACTAAGTAAAGAAAAAAAAGAAAAAGAAAAAACTAATAATGTTTTGTGTCCTCTAAGACTTAAGTTTATTTTGATGGTTTAGTTTTTTTTTATATGAAAAAAAAAGAAGACTAAGTAAAGAAGAAAGACATAATAGGTTGGGGGATGGTTTGGTTTTTATTTGGGTTTGAATTTGGGTATGGGTCTATGGATTGGTGTTGGTTCAGGAGTTGGTTTATGTCCAACGGCTATTTGACAACCAAGGACAAGTAATAGATTGGGGGATGCTTTGGTTTTCATTTGTGTCTAGGTCCATGGAATTGGGTCTGGGTTTGGAGTAAAGAAGAACAGTAAAGAAGAAGAGACAAGAAGTGATGTAAAGAAGAAAAGTAAAGAAGAAGAGACATGTTGGGAGAGTAAAGACAAAGAGATAGGTAGGACAAAGGAGTGAAGTAAAGGAGAGGACGAAGGTGTGAGTTATAAGAAGAGGAAGAAGAAGAACAACATAGAGTAGTAAGAAGTGAGAGAACATATCCTCATTGCTTCAGTTCACACAGCAACAATCCGAGCAGCCTTCTTTCTCTTTTCTTTGCAAGTAGACACAACAGTTATTGTGAGCACACACAATTCTTCTTGTTGAAAGTCTATATTCAATTCTCATTCATTTATACTCTCCTTCGTATATACAATAATTTCATGTTAGTTGTTGCTCTTCGAATGTTAGGATACTAGTGTCACCAAGCCTAATGTATCATTGATAAGTAGGATAATCTAAATCGTAATCTTGATCCTAAAAACACGTGCTTTTACAACCATTATTTTACAGATGGACAGCCAAAACGACGGACGTATTCCTGGAGGGCCTACTACGGATTTGATAATCCAGCAACGTGCAAAACATATATCTAGTTTGGTATTTTATGGGAAGGTATAACAAAATTTAATTGTGTAAATCAATATGAATGATATTTTTTACATATCTACTAATAACATCGTCTATGCCTTTCATATATAGCAATATGCCTTTCATCTATAGCAATACGATTATAATAATGGTGAACGGTTACGAGAGCATGTCTCGTGGCGTCACGATAGCAGACTTGGGTGCAGACTTGGGTATTGGAGGTTGAGCGACCACCAAGTGGTACTGTTGGAAATATTTGGCTTTTATTATGTTTACAAGATACATTTTCTGCAACACAATATAGACTTAATCATCAGTTTAGTTGAGCGTTGGTGGCCCGGACGAAATACCTTCCAGCTACCATTCGGAGAGATGAGTATTATTCTAGCAGATGTGGCATATATTTTAGGTTTACCTATTACGGACGAACCTATAATATTTAATGATTCAATTTTCGCTAAGACTATGATTAGGGAGTACCTAGGTGTGGAGGTACCGAGATTAACCGGTAAAAATCTTTTGACGTTTACGTGACTCCGTCACAACTTTTTGTACCTAGATCGTATTGGTGATCAAGTTATCTCAATGGATGATAATCGGATAAGCATGACATTTTTCGCAACTTAATGTTATTATTTACGTAATATATTTTTTATTTAATTTAACACATATCATTTCTTCATCATCTATTCAGGTCAATGCTTGCAACCAGAGCCTACTTACTAGGTTTAATAAGCGGAATGTTGTTTCCAGACTCATCAGATTTAGTTGATTTACGTAAATGTATCTCCCCAAGCGTGGCGGGTAGGTTCGGCCAGGTCTATCAACAAAGATAGAAAACGCAAATCAACTAAATCTGATGAGTCTGGAAACAGCATTCCGCTTATTAAACCTAGTAAGTAGGCTCTGGTGCAAGCATTGACCTGAACAGATGATAAAAAAAATGATGTGTTAAATTAAATAAAAATATACTATGTAAATAATAACATTAAGTTGTGAAAAATGACATACTTAACATTAAGTTGCGAAAAATGTCATACTTACCCGATCATCATCCACTGAGATAATCACCAATACGATCTAGATGCAAAAAATTGTGACAGAGCCACGTAAATGTCACAAGATATTTATCGGTTAATCTCGGCACCTCCACACCTAGGTACACCCTAATTGTAGTTTTAGCGGAAATTGAATCATCAAATATTATAGGTTCACTCGTAATAGGTAAACCTAAAATATGTGCCACATCTGCTAGAATAATACTCATCTCTCCGCTGGAAGGTATTTCGTCCGGGTCACCAACGCTCAACTAAACTGATGATTAAGTCTATATCGTGTTGCAGAAAATGTATCTTGTAAACATAATAAAAGCCAAATATTTTCAACAGTGGCATTTGGTGGTCGCTCAACCTCCAATACCCAAGTCTACTATCGTGACTCCACGAGACATGCTTTCCTAACCGTTCACCATTATTATAATCGTATTGCTATATATGAAAAACATAGACGATGTTATTAGTAGACATTAAAAAATAGCATTCATATTGATTTACACAGTTAAATTTTATTGTACCTTCCCATAAAATACCAAACTAGATATATGTTTGGCACGTTGCTCGATTATCAAATCCGTAGTAGGCCCTCTAGAAATACGTCCGTCGTTTTGGCCGTCCATCTGTAAAATAATAGTTGTAAAACACGTATTTTTAGGATCAAAATTACGATTTAGATTATCCTACTTATCAAGGATACATTAGGCTTGGTGACACTAGTATCCTAACATTCGAAGAGCAACAGCTAATATGAAATTATTGTATATATGAAGGAGAGTAGATAAATGAGAATTGAATAGAGACTTTCAAAAAGAAGAATTGTGTGTGCTCACAATAACTGTTGTGTCCTCTTGCAAAGAGAAGAGAAAGAAGGCTGCTCGGATTGCTGATGTGTGCACTGAAGCAATGCGGATACGTTTTCACTTCTTACTACTCTTTGTTGTTCTTCTTTCTCTTCTTATAACTCAAAACTTCCTCCTCTCCTTTACTTCACTCATTTATCCTACATATCTCTGTCTTTACTCTCCTGACATGTCTCTTCTTCTTTACTTTTCTTCTTTACATCACTTTATGTCTCTTCTTCTTTACTTCACTTCATGTCTCTTCTTCTTTATTGTTCTTCTTTACTTCAAACCCAGACCCAATTCCATGGGCCTAGACACAAATGAAAACCAAACCATCCCCCAATCTATTACTAGTCCTTGGTCGTGAAATAGTCGTTGGACATAAACCAACTCCTGAACCAACACCAATCCATAGACCCAGACCCAAATTAAAATCCAAATAAAAACAAAATCATCCCCCAACCAATAAACTAAGTCTTAGAGGACATAAAAAAAATATTAGTTTATTTTTTTTCTTTTTTTCTTTACGTAGTTTTTTTTTCTTATCAAAATAAACTTTAATATGAAAAAAAGAAAAAACTAAGAAAAGAAAAAAAACTAAGTAAAGAAAAAATATTAGTTTTTTTTCTTTACTTAGTTTTTTTTTCTTATCCAAATAAAATAAAACACAAGTGACCTCCCTCCCTCATTTAAACCTGACCCAGCCCCTCATTAAACCTTGGTTCAAACCCACCCCAACCGAACACCACACTCGAACCGGCCCCCAACCCCCCCCCCCCCCCCCACTTTCCGCCAACTAGGTTGGCGAAAAAAATCTCATGTGGCCCCCCTTGGCCACGCGTCTGCACCCTCGGCCACGTGTCTGCACTTTTTGTTTTTTCTGCCATCGTAGATGGCGGAACATATCTTCCTTTCTAATTTTTGTAAAGTTATTTCGTTATATCTAGTTTTATTGTAATTAATTTCGGTACAGTAAGTTTTATATATATATATATATATATATATATATATATATATATATATATATATATATATATCAAGGTTTGGTAGCTCAAGTGCCTAGAGTGGAGACATAAGACCCGAGTGGGCAGTGTTCAAATCCCAGTAGGAGCGAACATGAATAATTACCTCTTCCATATATATATATATATATATATATATATATATATATATATATATATATATATATATATGCTCAAAAACCAGCCAGGTTGTTTCATATTATGGAACCAAATAACCGTTAAATTTGGATTGCAAGGCTGAGATTACACTTGTATCTTTTAAGTAGATACTCTCACATTTTAATCTCAACCTTGCAGTTCAAATCCAACGGTTGTAACATAGGTTGGTTCCATATGAAACCTCCCGGCTGGTTTTAGAACATTCCTCTCTCTCTCTCTCTCTCTCTCTATATATATATATATATATATATATATAATTTGATTGTGATTCTTCACAGCTCTAAGAAAATAAGAACAATAACGTCTAATTGCATTGCAATTTTGCCATGAAACAGATTGTAAAGGCTATACACAAACATTGCTTTCTTGTATATGTATAGTCAACATGTAAAGAAATTGGTTAGTAAGTTAGTGTCATACCCACGGTATCTAAGCTTTGCGAGTTTGCCAAAGTTCCGATAGTAGATACAGCTCCATGAGAAGGTCTAAATCCATATATACCACAATAAGATGCTGTGACTCTAACACATCCAAGTGTGTCAGTACCTACAGAAATACAAATTCCATCAGCTGAGTAACTACTTTACACGTATATAAAACAGAAATATCCCCACAGATAATCAAATATTTATAAATCTTTTCATATTTAAGCATTATACTGAATTATGAGGTTTTTAATATGTAGAAGTTAAAAAATAATAACTATTGTCTGTTAAAGACAAAGGCATATTAGAAAAATAGTTAGTCATTATACTACATAAAAACTAGACGATGGAAGAAATAGCATATTCTCCAATTCAACTGGGACGAGGATGGGAAATTTAGTCAGTTGAGATAAAAGTAGCTAAACTTTGATCACTAAAAAAATAATATCGTCCCAGTGGGGAGCTGGATGTAAGCTTCCTGAGCTCACCAAATTGTAAAACATGAATAAAATTAACAAAGACAAAGGTGCAAGAAGTAATAGGATCACCAAGGCTTCAGTATTGCAATTAGTTCACATTCAAATGTCCTAGATGGAAATTTCTTAAATGTGATTGCTCATTCAGAGTCCAGTGCAGTGTATGATACGGAACAGAAGACATTGTATGATAAAAAAGCAATAATTTGTAAATAATAGAAATGTTTAAAATGATATCTCACAGACTTGCTGTTGAATAGGTCATATCTACAACAAGAAGAACGCCTTTATTACAAACTTTTGGAGTGAGCTCAAGGTAGGCTTCCTGAACTCACCAATCTGTAAAAAATGGAATGTTTGGAGCAGAATTTAAATATCATAAAGCTGTCAAATGGAATAGAAGCATCATGGCTTAGCTGATGTTAGAGAAGACATAGTTAAAAAAAATCAGCACCATTGTTCGTATGTCTCAAGTCCATTGTATCATGAGGAGACAGAAAACAGTACGGTTATCAAAATTACAGCTTAAACAAGTGATGTCTGCAACAACAAGAAAGACTTGATCCAAATTTTTGGAGACATTTACATGAACTTTTATTAAAATACTGGTTCTTCAAATTCCAAACAAAACATAATATTGGAAACACAATGGTGGATTTCATGGCGAACATAATAGTTGAAACACATCGGTGAATTTCACGATTACACACAACTGAAAGAGATTATAGGGCTCCATCAACTTGTGCCAGAATTGTATGCCATATGCATCTCCTATTTAGGGAAACTCCGGTTAGAAGGATTGATAAGATAATAGTCGAAGGAGATGTTAAAAAGGATTGAGGCTCTGAAAAAGGATATGGATTTTGCTAATGTGAGAGAGGAGGTTGCCCTTAAACATAAATGAATGGAAGTTAAGGGGTCATAATAGAAGACCCCAAAATTTTAGGATAAATGTTATGTTGCTGTTTTTGACTTGTTGGTCATCTCCTATTCAGAAGTCTTGTTATCCATTGTTCATGTAGAAGAAAATAGTGATAGTTCGAAACAAGTCTGAGTTGCTTTCTACCTGCATAATACCAGCAGATAACAAGTACCAGACAATTTTAGTGTTTGTGGCTGCGTGTGCATGTCTAAATTCCATCATTTTCCCATTGATGAAAGAGATGAGAAGCATGCAACATACCAAAAGCGAAGTCGACAAGTTGAGCAGCAACAGCTACAGCAGAACCACTAGATGATCCTCCAGGGACCTGTGTTGGCACCTCTGGGTTGATTGGGGTTCCATAATGCAAGTTCTCTCCCATGATACTGTAAAGAAAATCATCAATGAATTATAACATAATTTCTTCAAAATCATTAGATGTATGCAGGTCAAATATAGTTACCTACTACAATGCACAGGCTTATTTACATCTAACAAAAAAATTGTGGCCATTGGATCACAGAAAACCAAATATATAGGGTCCAGTAGTCACTGAATGGGTAAGGAGGCTGAGAAATATTACTTTCTTTTATCATTTGACAGAATGCCAACTCCCATTGCCGCCATCACTTTCTTATATCACAAAGAGTAATTTATGTATAGAACTGCTTATGAAGTTATTCAGACGATTTAATATGAAAATTAGAAATAACATAATATGTCCTTACATACAATGTGCTACTGTCAACTTCAGATACTAGTATATAAAACGAACATCTAGCTAACTCATAAGCTTTTCCTTGTAATTGACAAAGTAGAATTTTTGCAGTATCATAAATTAAATACCAACGAGTCATGATTAGTTCAACCAAAAATATACTAACCCCAAAGCAAATTCATCCATTATCGTTCTCCCCACACACTTCGCCCCATTCTTTAGAGCCAGCACCACGGCCACCGCAGTCCGGGTCGCTTCCCCATGCATCTTTCTCCAGTCTGGGTTCCCGAAGCCAGATTTATAACCCTCGACATCGAAACTACATAAAATAAAATGAAGAAAATCAATGAATAAACAAAAATAGGGAAGCAAGCAAAATAGAAGGAAACAAATTCACTTTAGGGGAAAAAATAAAATACTTTATAAAGAAATTAAAAAAGTAGCAGAAAACAAGCCAAGAAATAGTACAAAATTCAAAAAAATAAAAAAACATGTATTTTGTTTGGTGGAAATTAAGAGGATCGAAGGAAACAAAAAAGTTTTGTGTCCAGTCAACCGAACTCTGGACTGAGTTCGGTCCGAACTCAGTGCCTCTGTTCCAGAACGTTTGGCAGGGTCCAAACCGAACTCAGGCTGAGTTCGGTTCGGTCGGGGCTGACGAATTTTGGTTTTTAATGCCAAACCGAACTCAGGCTGATTCAGTTCGGTCGGGGCTGACGAATTTTGGTTTTTAATCTACACTGTTGGATGCCAGTGACGGCCAGATCTGATGGTAAGCTATTTTGGGGATTTCCTAAAACCTTAAACTATGTCTCATCCTGTTTATATGGGTTGAGGGTGGAGGCACAAAGAATAGCACAAGGTGAAAGATTCATAGTGCTTATCCACTGAAAATCTAAGAGAAAGTCCGTACTTTGTTCTTAGAGCTTGCCGTTCGAGACAGCAAAAAGAGAAGATCTATGTGGGAAAGTCGTCGTCTTCATACAGGAAGATCGCTACAAGTAGGGTGAGTGATTTCAGTTGTAATCTCTCTGTCTTTCTTCTTGAGTTCGGTGAGTGGGTTGAACCTTTAGGCGAAGCGTTCAACATAGTTTTATCAATCTTGTACCTTTTGTCAGAAGTTATATAGATTGAGATTTGTCCAAGTGACGTTGTCACTGAACATATACGTTATTTGATCTATCTTGGCGTTCGTAGTAGATTGGTTTGTTATCTTCATGTGGGTTGGCATCGCTTTCGCTTTCGTGTCTATGGTCGAATCAAGTTCGTGTCACGCACGAATTCCCAACAAATAGTATCATAGCGCTTGTAGGGGATGCCGATCCTAACAACTGGTATCAGAGCTCTCAGATTTGCGGGAGGGAAGGTGCAACCATGTCTAGGGAGCAGATAAACACACGTATGAACACCCTCACAGGGTGGGAACTGGACGATTTGAAAGCCAAGGATAGAGGATATACTCTGGTGCAAGGACTTGCATGGTCCGTTGGAGGACGACAGCGCCAAGCCATCGGACAAAGCTACTAATGACTGGAAACAACTAAATTGGAAGGCCGTTAGATTCATCCGCCAATGGCTAGACGATTCAGTGTTTCACCACGTATCCATGGAAAGTTCTGCAAAAGCATTGTGAGAGAAACCGCATTAGTTGTACGAAAGGAAGACGGCTGACGACAAGGTGTTTCTTATTCGTCAACTCACCAACACGGAGGGTGCCCCGGTAGCACAATATCTGAACGAGATTCAGGGTATCATCAATCAGCAGTCTGCGATGAAGATGGTAATTGATGATGAGCTTCAAGTCCTGCTATTTTTGAGTTCTCTGCAGGAAACCTGGGAGACGTTGGTAGTGTCGGTGAGCAACTCCGCGCCTAACGGAGTTGTCACGATGGAGACAATCAAAAGTAGTTTGTTCAACGAGGAGGTCCGGCATAAGTAGATAAAATCGCCGCACGAGTATGCTCTGGTTGCTTCCTACGGAAAGGGAAGACTCAAGTCACAGGCGAGGACGGAGGGGGGTTCTCGAGATCTTGCGACTGTGGACCACAAGGAATGCTGCTATCACTGTGACGAAATGGGTCATATTAAGAAGAACAGTATGAAGCTCAAAGCTGAGAAGGCCAAAGGTAAGGATGATGAGGACGATCTCACGACTATGGAAGATATCATTATCGCAGCAACCGACGCAAAGGAACATTGTGGCACGTGTCATGATGGTGATTGGGTTATGGACACAAGGGCATCGTATCACGTCACTCCACATAGTAGAATCTTCACGTCATACCAAGGCGGTAAATTTTGACGTGTAAAGATGGACCAGTGTTACCAGGATCATGGGTCGCTTTGGTACGTGGTACGGGTACGCGGTACGGTACCTCAGCCGGTACGCGGTGCGGTGGAGGTAGGTTTATTCGGTACGCTATTTGGGTCGCTGTTCGTTTTTATCTGGGTTGTCTTTTGTACCATATACAATTATATAGAAGTATACACTATATAAAAATAAGATAAAAATGATTAATTAACCAACAAATATTGAAAATATATGGCAACAACTCCACAAAAGTCAACATTTTGTATTAATACCACCCACACAAATAAAATTTAAAAATATTTCTTGTAACTAAATCAAATATCATAAGTTCGTAACCAAATCCATCAAAATCCAAGTGAAGGAAAGCATAGACAATATTCTCAAAAAAGACGACCCATCAAAATCCAAACGCTATTTGGGGTCATTGTTCTAAAAATCGCTAGGCGGACTCGGTGCGCCCGAAGTCCACCTAGGACGCCTAGGAGGCAATTTTTTTAAGATATATATATATATATATATATATATATATCCACTGTGCAACAGCACTTAAAAAATCAGGAATTCAAAATTTCAAAAGAGGTTCGGGACCCTTTTTTGGGTGAAGACAATCTACTATGCAGCAGCACATTCTTGAGAAAAAAATGCAGCAACACTTAATGTTCCAGACTGCTCACGTGCCCCTCCTTACTGTGCAGCACCATGTTCCAGACCTCGTTGACTGCAACAGCACATTCTTAAAAAAATAAAAAATAAAAACTATGCAGTAGTGCTGCTCTTCAAGAAAGAGAAGAAAAACAAGAGAGAAGAAAGAAAGAAAGAAAGAAAGAGAAAGAAAGAAAGAAAGAAAGAAGAAGCAACAGCAGCAAGAGCAAAGAAGAAGAAGAAGAAGAAGTGTTGCAGCAGCAACAGCAAGCCAGCAGCAGCATCCCCACCCTCCGTAGGGGTCGGTAAATTTAACGACCTGGGTCGCGAATGCACCTGTTCGGGGTCGTTCGTCCCAATTCGTGGGACGTAGGGGGGTTGGCGAATTAGGCAACACTAAGATGGACAAGGGGACGGCTGCAGTTGTAGGCATCGGTAATGTGCACTTGACAACGTAGTTTGGCAAGAAGCTCGTTTTCAATGGCGTGCGACATGTACCGAGTTTGCGCTACAACTTGATTTTGGTTGGCGGGATGGCAGATGATGGTTGTCGCAGCTTGTTTAGGGATTAAGATTGTTTAGGGATTAAGATTGGATGCTTACGAAAGGTTCCCAACAGCTGGCTCGAAGAGATTTGTGTTGTGGCATGTACAGACTCAAGCTGCTAAGTTGTACATGCATGCCACAGACATCGGATGGAGGCTCGAAGGGTGTTCAACAGGAGTTTGTGGATCGTCGAAAACTTATCTTAGAGGATCTTCAAGATAATTTAAGGGTTACAGAGGATTCGGTTCGTCGAGACAAAGCAACGAATAGAGGTGAGTTAAAGATTGAGGGTCAGCCTATCGGTCCTATGACAGCTGGTCAGTCTCGAGGTGGAGGTTGTTCCACGGATCCGGTTTTGGTGACCGGTTGTTTGCCAAAGCTTCAAAGAGCGATATTAGTTTCAGCAATTTTAAACCAGAGAGAAGATCAAGGTATGTAGCAAAATCAATCAGAGCCAGGTGCATCTCCATTTGCACAGTTCCGAAAAAACCGTGGATCATCGACGGCATGCACAGTGTATGATGTTCTGCTCGAGGATACATGTGTACGGGGAACTTCAGTATTGGACACGAAGGTGGGTAGGTTCATGTGTTTGAATCTCGGGAGAACCGTACCGTCCGCTTGGTTGGGCCAGCAAAGGGTAAAGAAGCTCGTCGGAACGGTAGCACACCAGACAGCCAAGACTTACGGTAAGGCTGATCGTCAGGGACTTCGGTCTTGGCCATATTATTGATGTCGGCAAGATCCCAGTGGTACATAAGGTGCTACGCATGGCAGCTAACATCGACGTGGCGGTCGAGGAGATGAAGACGACGAAAGATGCAAAGCATTAGGAGGATCGGAGATTAGTGGCCTAGGAGAGCAGGAACTCTGTCGCGGGGCGACAGACATGGAGTCCAGTTGAGGAGCTATAGGGTCAGCATCTCTCGTCAAACTGGAAGGGGAGAATGTTGTGTCCAGTCTAGACATTTGGGACCGAACTCTGGCCGAGTTTGGTCCGGTCAGAGTTCGGTCTGAATTTGATGCTTTTGTTCCAGAACGTTTGGCAGGGTCCAAATCGAACTCAGGCCGAGTTCGGTTCGGTCGGAGCTGATGAGTTTTGGGTTTTAATCTACACTGTTGGATGCTAGTGACGATCAGATCTGAAGTTGGACTATTTTGGAGATTTCCTAAAATCCTAAAATAGGTTTCTCATCCTATTTATATGGATTGAGGTTGAGAGTGGAGGCAAAAAATAGCCTTCAGGGTGCTTGTCCGTTCGAGACAGCTCGAAGAGGAGATATGTGCGGAGAAGTAGTCTTCGTACCAGGGAGATCGCTACGAATAGGTAGGGTGAGGGTAGGTATAAGGGGGTTCAACTTTAAAGTTTTATCATTCTTGTACCTTTTGTGGAAAGTTACATAGATTGAGATCTGTTTTCATCTGTCTTCGTAGTATATTGTTCCGTTATCTTCAGGGGTTGCTTGCGTCCGTGTCTATGGCCAAATCAAGAAAATAAGCAATATGAAAATAATAATAAAAAACAATCAAAAAAATATAATCAACAGTAGAATAAAAAATAATCCAAATAAAAAAAAAAATCAAGAAACTATGCCCAAGAATCAAATAGTAACCGCCCAACATCAAGAAACGAGTGATCAAACAATCAGCAGACTGAGAAACCAACAGTAACCGGACGTACTTGTCGGAGATGGCGAACGTGAGGCCGGCGAGCTGGAGCTTAGCGGCGGGAGGCAGTGGCTGAGGGGAAGGGAGGATTTCGAAGCGTTCCAAGAACGCGCCGAAGTCCTCGGGGATGGTCTTGATCGACCGGCGCCGGCGCCGGCGGGTCGCCTCGGCGACGATCAGCACGCCGGCGAAGGTGATCCCGACGACGATCAGGAGCTTCGATCTGGAGGAGGTCAGATTGGTGAGGCTGTGGGCTTTGGCAGCCATTTTTGGTTGCTTCTCTATAGAGAGGATGGGTTTATGCGAGGGTTTTGGACACAGAAATGGAGGAGAAATTTTCTTTTTCTCGACGGAGGGGTCTCTCTGTGAAAGCACGTGAACTGCACGCGCCTAAGAGGACGAGGCTAAATTACAACTTAATGCTCAAGTTTTTCGACTTGAAATTTTAACTTTGATAGGCACAAACTTGATACCATCAACTATTTAACATTTTCATGTTGATATCATTCGTCACTCAACGTTAATTTTTTTTCGCTAAAAAACTTGACAAAAAAAATTAACTAAAACTTTTGTAAGGTGTTGGAGTTCGGTTGGAACTTGAAGCGTTGCGGCTGGAGATGTTGGTTTTTTTTGTATATACAGAATATCATGTATGGAATATCATTATTTGTATAGTCCTTGAGTTGTAAGTCTTGTGACATGTTTATTGTACTGAGAAAGAGAAATATAGTACTTGTAATTGAGTTGTTCTTTGGCTTCGTGCATATTATTAATAAAGAGAACTTCTTTGTATATCTTGTGTTGATTCAACTTTTCTGCTTAGTATTTTTGCTACAATAATTTTGTATTTTAGATATTCTATCGATCGTTTTGGTGCTTGTCTTGCACAAGTATAATGTAGACTTGTACGACATCACGTTCGTGAAAACTTTCGTCTCTGTGAAATTGGAACGTGACAAGTCATATGAAGACGTGTTAGGATGGTGGCACTCTCACGGAGAACAATATGTCTATCTCTACGAAGATAACTTGTATTTTGAATTTTCTTTTCTTTTACTTTTGTTGTAATAATCCTTTAAGCCATTATAATATTGATAAAAATAAGAATTGGTATTAATAACTTAAGATATTTTATTAATATTAAGTAATATTAATATTTAATTGTTATAACTAGTTAAGATAATTAACTAATACTTGTAAACAAATAAGAGATCATATAATTAATTATTAACACTTAATATTAATAAACATGTAATAGAGATAATTAGTTTTAAGTGATTTAATATTTCTAAGTAATAATTAGGAAAATTTAACTAAAATAAAGTACCTAATAACGCTAACTAACTGATATTCAAATAATTGAAATAATTAGTTAGTAGAAATAATTAATGAATAATGGCTGGTATTATTATTTAGTGAATATTATATTTAGTTAATAAAATTAAGTTATTAATATTAACTATAATAAAATAAATAATTAAATTTAATAATTAAATTTTAGTTTAGCTAGATAACTAATTATTTTTTATTGGTATTATGATGTACTTTCACATCTCCTTCATGTGTTATCCAATATATTTTTTGGGAGCAGAGAGGAACAAGAAAGTACAAAAAAGGGTCATGACAACATGAATTTTACACTCAATAATGCTAAGTTTACTACCAAATGCTTACAACCTTCTTGTAATCATCTCTCCCCCTGCTATGTGGGTCACACCCGGCCCCACCTCTCCCTCTAATGAACGGCTGCTACGTGGCGTTCCTGCCACGTGGCGGCCACCCGGACTGCCATCGGGTCCCACCTCTGTCACGTCTCGATTCCGTAGAATCGATAGTCGTCCCCCGGCGTGACGTCGTGCATGCCTAGGTTACGCAACGCACAAGGCCAAGGTATTTTATATAACGAGCACATATTCAAAGAACGTAGATAATTGAACAAAATGTTGAAACATGAAAAAGTTTTACTTATTGATAATGAATATATTTATACAAAATATTGAACGAGTCAGATAATTGCCGCACGGGCTTACAAAAGCGGACGCAAATGAGATGGCCGTCGTATACATTACATTATTTTACTAAAACTTCAAAAACTATAGACACCTTCGGACGAACCTATCGCCTTTCTACGAAGCTGCATAAGTTATGTGCACTAGCTCCTGGAACTTCAAAACGCTTCTTCTGAGGCACGAACTGGACGTGCTGGTAGGTGGACTGGATTGGGAAGTCGCTTTAGCTTCTTGCAGGATCTCCTTGTTGCGGAGAACCTGTTGCAACGAGGGTCAGTACATAGAATGCACTGGTGAAGGCGAGCTAACCCAATTATACCAATCAACACGTTGTTTATATGAAACATGCAAGTTATTATGTGGTCTTTCTATCTTGCCTTAGTTCATTTTTACAAGCAAGCATTTGATATGGAAGTTTACTGAAATAAACATGTCACTGTTCGGTGACTTTTACCTGCCCATCTGAACCACCTGCACAATACTTACCATGACATTCCCTGATCACGAAGACATAGTTAGCTTGTATAGTTAAAATATACGAGGGGGTCACTGGCATGATGCCACAAAGGACGAGGTATAATCACGGGACGGAAATGGTATGCAACGCAGGTGGCGAGCCCCGCTACATGCCATTTCTTCCTCCAACAGACGACTATTCAGAACGTTCCGTCTGGATTGGATCGGTCCCGGTGCCCCGGCGACCGTCCGTAGGAACCAGAAATCTTGTGCACAAGTTGTTCGTGACCAAACAGCATCCAATACTAAGTTATTAAACAGTACATTTTAAGGTAATACAAGCACGAGACGAGTTACAAGCAATAATTTATTTTGCATAGTCTCCCTGATCAGTTTATTGCATAGCAAGGTGTGTTCTATACATAGCACAATCATAGAAAAAGTATATATATTCTAACTAGAATTAAAGCATTATGAAGAACATTCTAAGCGAACTAGCATGCAACGAGGTAACCGTTCACAAGTTGATTGACAAGCATAAAGTAATCCAAGTTTATTCTATTTTATCTTGACATCTTTTAGTTATTATAGTACCGTTTGATCGGAACAATCAAGAGGGCAAGATTTTTGGTGTGAAGACTTGGAAGAAGGGTCAACTGAATCGAATTATAGCCACTCATAAGTTGGTTGGAGAGAGAAAAGGAAAAAACTGCTTCAAGACTCCACTCGCACGACGTCTACTGCACGATCACCTGTATTGCCACGAACAGATGATCAATACCTCTTCTACTCTTTTCAAGCTCGGAATGAAATGCAGTTCAAAGAACGAAAGCAATGAAATCCATCAAAACCGTTCAAGAAAACGCAAATCCGAAAACTAACTCAAAATCACGAAAGCAACAAGGCGACAACGAAAACTAGGCAAGAAAACTTGCAACGGAGAGGTCCCTCTTGACTCTGCCGCTAAGTCCATCCTTGGGGCACGGTCCACTGGATATGGGAATCGATTCCGAAGAAGCAAATCCATAACGAGGATAAGATCTTGATTCAATCTATCCCGATCGAATGATACCGATTAGTATTTCTTAGCCGCGCACCCCAAAAAGGGGGAACGGGGCACCACAACCTCGCCCCTCTCTTACAATGGACGGCCGTCACGTGGCCGACATGTGGCGGTTGTAAGAGGGTTGTAGGCATTTTGTTGTAGTCATAGCCCCTAATGAATAAAGAAGTGACCCCTTAGGGTATCATTTCTCCTCCTAAGAGTCTCTCACATCTTTATGGAGGGTGCTTTATTCTACCCTTTATAGACCTCTTTGGTAAACAGCAAGTCAGAGAAAATTTGGATTTACATTTTCAAAGATAGAATTTATATGAAAATTCATGTACTTTCTTGTCTTTATAGTATGGGATAAATGTTTTTGGTGGAGATAAAAAAAAGTGAGAAGTAAAAATTTGAAAGAGTATATTATAATAATAGTAAATTCTAGGTTAATTACAGTGACACCTCCTATGTTTTGTGTTTACTAAACATGCCTCTCCTAGTTTCAAAATAAATACACAGACCTCCACTAAGACGACTTAGATAATTATTAATACCGCCTAGTAAAATTTTAAATTTGAGATAATGGAATTTTATCTCTCAAAACCACAATCCTATGGACTTGTTCCTCCCCCACCCTGGTTGTGACTGACCCCTCTACGAGCTCCACTCCATCTTCTCCACCGCCATAGTCTCCGATCACTCCTCCGTCCGCTCGGTCACCTACACCTGCTGATCCCTCTTCTTCTCTTTCGATGACCTCGATGACGTTATCGTCATCTCCAATGCATATGTTGTCGACACAGTAGGTCGTCAAGTTCCAACCTACATCCTCTCTTTTTCAGAGGATGTGAAAAACCAACATTTGGAGAAGGTAAAGAGGAGCCCTACAGAAAACAATCATGTCCTAATTCTACCAAACCAAACAGGAGAGGGGGAGAATTTATATCCACTTTTAGTAGAAAGTGCAAATCCTCCTCCTTCTCCATGTTACCAAACAGACCCTCGAAGAGATTTTCCTACCTAATTTGTCCATCAACATATACGAATAGAGTTAATTGTCCAAATGGTGCCTAAGGAATATCATGATCATCATTTTAGTAATCAAATTTTTGTTGTTGTTAATTTGGTACCTAAGTTTTACATTTTGGTTTAAAGAGTGTCTGAACTATGTTTTATTTGTATTTTAGATAAAAATCGTTAAAAATAAACATGTGATGGTCACATACCTTATTTTTAGGATTGTTTTTTGTCATAACCAGCCTATACATCAGCTATAATTGATTGTAGAGCCGTCAATTTGCACTCGACAAAAACTATTTGTTTATATAGAATTTCTTCGAACACCAATATTCTTACTCGGGAAAAAATATATGACAAAATAACTATGAAAAATAAAAAACGTGACCATCACATGTCCATTTTTATCGATTTTTATCCAAAAAATACTAACATAATCTAGTTTAGACACTCTTTAAACCAAACTGCAAAGCTTAGTTACCAAATTAACCAAAAACAAAATTCAATCACCAAAACACCAACCACTACATTTTTCAGGCACCATTTGGATAATTAACTAATACGAATAATAGTATAACAACAACAACAACACACTGACAATACATAGAAAATGAACCAAAGACTGGAAAACAAATTTTACAATCACTTTTAAGCTCTTCATGCCTAATTCACAGATTCTGCACCAATGGTAACTAAAATAAGCCAAATTCTACTTTGCAAAAAAGAAAGAAACATAACCAGCCACTTCTAAGTTTAGCCATCTCCCAATTAAATAATCAAAGAAAAACAAGACCACACTTCCAATCCTTATACCAAACGTACTTACCCCAATACCTATCACTTGCACCTAAAAACACCACTACCTTTGCTTGTCTACTATACCAAAGAAATCAAACAATACCAAATATCAGATGAAAACATAACATTTACAAAGGTTGCTACTACAAAGCGAATTCTCCAGTTATGAATCTTCCATTCGCATGGTATGAGATCTTCTCTACACCTTGAACCGAACAACGATGCATGAGATATCATCTTTACTATCTCTATTCAATGCTTCAGCTGTAATCAGTCGAGCCGCTACTTGTGGGTCCTTGACCCTTCTTGCAATATCAACTGCCTCCTCGTTGCTCATGACCTGTACCAAACAGGCGAAGCAGATAATTCCATTAGATAGAATGACTAATAATTTTATTTTCAATGAGCTATAGGCACTAATTTGCAACCTTCCATATCCCATCACTAGCAAGTATGAGAAGTTCAGTATCTGAATAGGTTTCTTCAGCTCGGATATCTGGGTCTGATCGAAGGTGTGACTTCAGACTCTTGTCGCCAAAAGCTCTAGAAACAGCTAGTTGACCATTCACTCGTGGCACATCTCCTGATAATTATAAACAGTTAGCTCTAGTACTCATAAAGAATAAGCATTTAAGAATCCTAGCATTTTGACGTGAATCTTAGTGCGACGCAAACAAAACAAATATAAGAGCCCAATCCTAGCACAAAGCTAATAATTGCAAACTAGATAATACACGTCCCGCCTAGTAATTTACTCAAATTATTAGCAATTCACAATGTCAAAATGCCTGGATACCCATATGCAATTATTTCCACAGTTCTTTTCCTACATAATAAGTGTTCTACAAATAGATGATACGAAAGAACAGCAGGAATACAATCTAGAAGTTATCAACCATCCAGTGTTTAAACGCAAGGATATCCAAAACCATATTTACTTCTTTGTGTTTCAGACTTCACCTCAAATCCAACCTAGCCCATCCATAAACTATATGTAATTTATTGTAGATGGGTACTTGAGATTTGATTGAGAGATGCTCTGCTAAGCAATGACCTTTGAAATTACAGTAAAGAAAAAACTGAAAATGAGTGCAACCAGGACTGCATATAGGACACGTGAAATCAACATAAAAAAAATCAAAAATCAGCCCACATCAATCTTTTCTACCTTTGAGATTTCAGAAGTTAATGTTTCCTATGTCAAGCACATTCCAATCAACGTACAACCACCTCTGAAACTAGCTACTGCTAGGGCATGCACATTAGATTAAACATCGACAGTTAGTCCTTACATTCCACCAGGTTGCTATCTGCTTCACATTCCACTATTAAGCACCTTATTTTCTTCCTCCAAATTTAACAGAGCCCATTATGAATTTGTTTAAATAAATGCTGACCATAAGGTCACTCTCACCTAAGCCTTTCAAAATGAAATGGGCTTGGCTTTCATGGCTCAAGGAAAACATTGAAGAAATCCTGAGCTAATTGGTCTGAAAACTTTTAGCTGGTACCAAATTGAGCGAAGTACTGGCAGGAGAGGACCTGCTGCAATAGCTAAAGAGTGATCAAAGCTTTCTACCATTGCAAAGGAGGAGAATTTGGCCTGTACAATAGTTGATTTCGTTCACTATTATCTTGGAGAAGGTCTAGTATTTCTGAACTCAGGATATTAAGTTGAACTCAGAAAATATGTACTTTAAATCTTAATTTCTAGGTCAAAGCTTGTAGCCACCACTGCACTCCAACATACTAAAATACAGTCCAATGACCTGATAAAACAATGGTCTCGTCAATACCATCCAACCTTGAGATCAATTAGAAGGCTAAAAACAATTGCATATTATCGATAATTTGATGTAGGGAAATTGGTCTTCAGGAGACATACTTAGGGAACAGGAAATAGCATAATCCAATTAGACCGTAGAATAACAAAACCTACAGAAAACACAAAAATATTGTAGCGAGCACCTTCAGATCTCTGTCCACGTGAGGTATTAATGTCTCGACAGTTACAGTAAAACTAGTATACCTGAACTGTTCTTCCATATTGGAGGTTCTTCTCTATGAACAAAAATAGGTTTTTAAGTTTTAAGGGAGCAATCCCCAAATCATCCCCAAAATCAACCAAACTCATAAAAAGTATTGTTATTTCTTTGTTACTCTCAAATTTTTTATAACAATTATTACACAACCCGGGGTCAGCCCCTTAAGTTTTTTTATACAAATTAGTATTTGCTATATGACAATAAAATATTTGATGTTTGTTATTAATTTTGATATTCAGTTATCTAGTTTTTATATTCGGTTGATTAGGGTTTATATTGGCCGTTGTATGCCGAATAGAAATCCAAATAGTTTTTCCAATATGTAGCCTTTTAACATGGTACCAAAGCAATCTAAGTCTTAAACTTCCGACGTGCATATAAGCGCAATAATAATAAAAATACTCCTACGTGAATCTAGCTCTTTCACAAAATGGACCTTCAACCTGTAGGGGGTTGTAGGGGGGTCGTGTTGGAATAATACAAATATCTAACCTTTAACTCTCACCATAACTTTAGAATTTTAGTGCAGTGGTAGAAATTTTGACATGGTATCGAAGCCCTAGGTTCTCTGCCTAGGATTGCTCCTCCCCTTCTTCTCTCTCATTAAATCAAGCCGCTATTACCAAAATCCAAGATCCTAAAAGCCTCGACAACGTCATCGTTGTCGTTCCCGTTATCGAAAACCACCGTCTTCGCCATTAGAACCACCCTCATTACGACCATCTCCCAATCTTAATACAACACCGCTATTGCAGCCATTGTAGCACCAAACAATAGTCAATCCTCACCAAGAACTCCTCGAACTTCATCACAATATTTGTTCATCTCCTTCCAGCTTGGGCTCCGACGAACGCTACCGACGTCATCAGGATTTCTCCTGCGACATTCCAATTCAAAGAGGCATCTTCGGACCACCATACCACCATCCATTGTTGGGTTTGGGCTCGTTTTTACTATGCAGCATGACATGCGCCGTCCAAGAAATCAAAAAAGCCCAGGAGGAGTTAAGACGAGCGTATGAAGGACTATAATAGCCAAGGAGTATTAGAACGACATAACGCTAGTTTGCAACAAAGTTGAAAAAAGTGACATCAAGTTGTGGGGCAATTTTGGTGCTCACAAAGGTATACCGAAGGTATACTGTCAGCATACCTTCAGGTCGGGACTGCTTCAAATTTTGTGTGCGGTTCAAATTTTAAGTTGTTGTTTCGACGTTCCAGATTGCTCCTAACTTAGGTTAAGGTTGAGAGGCCTATTTAATGCTCTCTATCAGTCTCTAGGGCTGGTGGTTTGTCATCTCGAGTGTTTGAGGAACTTCTTGAGAAGAAGGAACTTAGGATTTGCTACAAAGTCATTAAAGAAGTCTTCAAGAGAAAAAAAGAGAGTTCGTCGAAGGTCTCACATTCCGGAGAACCCATTCCGGTCTCCTTCTCTGACCTCGACTTCACATGTAATTGCTCACGCCACCACCACGGCTACATACCAAACCCAACACAATCAACATCGACCCATGCCTCTTAACCTGGGAAGCACGGACACCACAAATCATGTGCTGAACCCGTGATGGATTCGAATCCGACCGGGATTCTCGTGAGACATAGTCGGATTCATGTAGGATGCGAATCAAGCCGTGTCCCAACAAAATTTGCCTCCGATTAGCTTGGGAACACAGCCTGATATGTCACAATTGAAAAAAAAAAAAAAAAAAAAACCAACCTGCTGCTCTTTTTCTCTGGTCATCTCCAAGTTCTGCTCCTATGAAGAAAGATGAGTATGGGAGTTGAAGTATGGATGGCTGAGGAAAATCCTAATTATCCACAAACTTACAACTTAAGTTAGTTGGGTTCCTCTGGATTCTCTTCACAGTGTTGTGAACTTAAATTGCGGGGGTCCACAACTTAAGTTAGATTTGGGTTCTTCCGGGTTCTCTCACAGTGTGTATATACTTATTAGCTTTTGCTTAGTGAGTCATAGTACTTTAATTAATGTTGGACCTTTTTGGTCTCTCTCTCTCTCTCTCTCTCTCTCTCTTGTGTGTGTGTGTGTATATATATATAAGGAGGGTTCCGGATTCCTGCATTTTGCATCCCCATGATCACAACCGTTGTATCTTGTTTAAGTCATCTAATCTTAACCATTGATTTTACGGCTGTAATTATGAAAAACTTTGGGGATACATAAGAGTGGGGATGTGGATCCCTCCACACACACACACACACAGACATATATATATATATATATATGGGACGGAAAAAAAAATATGGGACGGGATATTGCACCAAGCAATCTCAACCATACATTTTTTGAAATGTGTTGTCGTAAATCATCCCATAAAGTTAGTGCCACGTCAGCATACTTTATAAGCACACATTTCAAAAAAATGTGTTGCTGAAATTGCTTGATGCAATAAATGATGCAATATCCTCTCCCTATATATATATATGTGTGTGTGTGTGTGTATGTGTGTCCTCCAGCATATCTTGCCCTAACTTTCCAAAGTTGTCGTGTCACCAAGTCGGATTGGAATTGTGTCGCCGTACCCATGACGGTACATAGCTTTAACATGGTAAAACATTCATAACCCCTAAGCTGAATCACAAGCAGACATAAATCTACACTATATATAGATAGTATATTGGTAGTGTCATAGCCATGTAGGAAATTGATCCAGGAGGATCTTTTGGTTAAGATCTTTTAGGCGGTTGCACTAGATTGGTTTACAACCAAATCATGGTAGATCAAACTGTTTAGTTACAGTAATTTCAAGCAAGATCCTAGGAGATCAGACTGAGATTTGGTGGTTGCAATAGATGCGATTTTTCAGCCAAATATTGAGGATTTTGTTGTTGTTTTTTTCCGGTTTGTTGTTCCTATCTTGTAGAGCCCCCCCTGAGGCTGTGAATAGGATCCTTGAGGGAAATCATCCAAAAATTGAATGAAACTTGTCTCCTAATTTAAGGAGAGACCACCATATTCTGCTTCAATTATTAATATTCTTTTCATTCTATACGAATAAGAGATGTGTTGGATACTCAAAACTCTTTGATACTTCAAGGATACTAGTCGGATACATTTCCGTAAGTATCCTATATTCTAAAAGAGTGCTCACTGCATCTATAATGCACCAATGGAGTAAAGGAGTACAAAAGAATAATGCTTACGAGAAGATGATTTGAAGCTTGGAAGATATGAATTATGAATGCATGTTATCGTAGTTTTCTCTTTTCTAATAATACTTACTGCAAAGAAACTAACTTTAGGGGGTATCAAATATTGAGAAATCGTTAGGGGTTTCCTATAGTTTAACCTTCATTTTCTACCTTTCCTATTCAAGATCATCCCTACTCTAGAAAGGATTTTATCTGGTGTTATGTTTACCATATTTCACTGTGGTCTTAAACTCGTATGCACTATATCGTTAAACTCAGTTTTGATAGCGATTGGTCACTCTCAAGTATTAATATCATATTACTATGACTATGGAGCTATCAGTATATATAAAATCCACCACCCCTTTAACAGTGTATTAACAAGTTCCAAGGATATAAACCACTGCAAAGTTGATAGCTCTAGCAGAGGAGGGAAGAAACTGGGCGTTTAAGTGTGTATATAAGAAGAGATGTAAAGCAGAACCCATGCATTTTGGTGAATGGGATACATGTGACATTGGTCTTATGTTGTTGGTTTTTCAGAAATTTGTTTTTCTTACTTGAACCTTACCCACCTTAAGAGTGTGATATGCTCCACTTTCTTAACAAGTTACAAACAGTATCAACACAATTCTTGAATCTGATAGTTTCATAAACAAAAAGCATCCATGGAAATCTAAAGTACAGAATACTCAATTGCTATTATTGGGTTAAAAATAAAACTTGCAATTATCATTCATCACCAAATGATCCTAGATAAATATTATTCAACATTATAGATCTTAGCCGAACTTTTGTGATAAAGGCTTTGTATAGATATTTTCCTCAACTACAAAACTTTCTGAAACGGGAGGTGCACTTCATTGGAGCTATTTTCTTTAATGATAGGAAACTAGTGTCCAGCAAAAGGATATTTCCAGTATTTTTATTAACTGAATCTTATCAATGTCATCCCTAGAAAAGAAATAAAGTGAGCATGCATATATGACATCTTGACTTTTGAGGATAAATGTGATAAATATTTTGGCGAAGAATGCTATAGGCAAAACCTGGCATGTTGGACACAAAGCCACCTCTTGTCTCGATACTCCCACGCTCAGTGTTTGGTTCATGATCAATTGTCATTTGGATAACCTCTCCACCTTTCACAAGAACTGCTCGTGAATCACCAACATTTGCTATCCACAACTTTGTAGCATTTATTAATATGGCAGTAACAGCAGTTGATCCGCCACGTCCCAAATCTGGACTGTGAGAAAGAATTGCGTTGTCAGTCTTGTCATAAGCCTTTGAAATGGCTCGATCCGGATGTGTCCAAAACTCTTCCTACAACAGAAAACCACATATGAGAGTACTTTCTACGAGTGAAAAAGTTTTTCTCTCTCTCATAATGATCATATGACCAACCTCTTTTAGTATATTGTCAAACAGATGTTTCTGTAAGTAGGCTGGCACACTGTCTCCCAAATGTCCATCAAATATGGCAAACAAACCAAGTTCTTGTCCCTGCGTGTGAATGAATTTTGCGACATGGTAATCCTCCATTGGATGATTTGCCTTCCCTTTTACTAGGCTGAATCCATAGGTAACCTTTGCTTGACCCTGAGAGTTTCTACC
Organism: Iris macrosiphon; assembly: GCA_036927795.1. Lineage (NCBI taxonomy): Eukaryota > Viridiplantae > Streptophyta > Magnoliopsida > Asparagales > Iridaceae > Iris > Iris macrosiphon. The sequence continues at coordinate 181,377,468 of JAYESA010000012.1, forward strand.
CTTACCAGCACTAGATGAGGAATTACCTGCCAACTAAATAGCACAGCAACCTTCAGGCAAAAGTAAGCCCAGGAACTTCTACTTATTCATGTCAGTATCAACTATTGTACTGAAACTTAGTAGATAGCAGACACAAATTGACCAATATGAATTAAGTAAAACCAAGTTCCTCATATAACATAATAAATTAGCCACATGGTTTTGTTGCTTATGCATATCGAAGATTTCAGAAAATGGTACAGTTCAGCTACAAGGGTATTAATAAGTAACACATCATCAATTATAGCACGACTTAGAATGTAACACATCCAATAGATAAAGTATTGACGAACTTAATACCACTCTAATCATTCTGTTCATTAAAATATTCTCCAGATATTTGTTGGATGCACGAGACTGTGATTAATTGGAATTCCCAATAATGGGCATGCACTAATGCACTCTTGCAAGCTATAATTTACCACAATCACTTAAGAATAAAATTTCACCAGTGTCATATGTCATTTTAGATCAACATAATCCTTAAGTTAACTATCTTAAACTCTCTTGATTCACTCAATACTTCTAAAGGGGAGCCACAGTAATACGAAAACATATCGCCCAACCCAATTCTAAAGTTTGGTTTAGTGACATGGCTTTTAAGAAGGGTATCAGCAACCTAACTTCTACTTATGGCAGAGCACTAAGAACAATAAAGAAATACCAATGTCCGTATAACAAAGCCTTATCCCAAAAATTTGAGGTTAGCCGTTTAAGTCATTTTCTTTCATTCAGCTCCGTTAAGGGACACATCCTCTGAAGTCTGAACACTAGCAAAAACCATATCCTTGTTTAAAACTTCAATCCATGTTCGTTTAGGCCTCTACCTCTAGTCCTAGCGGCTCCTTTAACTACTACCTTATCACTCCTCCTTAACGGAGGACCATGTTGCACAAGTCCAAACCACCTAGGATTTTTTCTCATCTTATCCTTTAACTACTACCTCTAGTCCTAGTGGTATGGCTTTAAAAAAAGGTCTCAAGCTAGGAGACGCGGACACTCCAAAAACTTAGGCATGTGTCATGGCGGACAAGTATTGGACATAACCCGGACACTCAAGAATACACTAGGACACACCAAAATATGTACCGTACCCACCGTGCATGTCCGTGCCACATAGGTATCAACGCAACCTAAATTCAACTCACGGCAGCACATTAAAAGAAAATACCACAGTTTGAATCCAAGTCTACAACAAAAAGTCCCTATTCCGATTGTTGGCGCTTGAAATCTTTTATTCCATTCAGCTCAGTTAAAGGCCATATCTTTCGTAACACTAACAAAAATCATATCCTTCTTTACTCTATAATCATATTGGTCGATGTACGTGTCCAAAGTACCTGAGACGATTTTCTCTCATCTTATCTTATCTTATCTTATCCTCGATTTGCGCCACCTCCAACTTCCCAAGAATACAACCCATTAAAAAAAAAAAAGACCTTCACAAATCTAGAGTTTTGGTGCAGTGGCACAACTTAAACATGGTACGGACTGGATGTTCACAACTCTAGAGTTTTGGTACAGTGCCACGGACTTAAAACAAACACTGTTGCCTGAATCCAACTTCAGCCTCATCCAATAAATTTATGGAGCCAATCTAACAAATTCCTACAGCATCTTACTATCAAACTAATTCAGTCCTCAATTAAAAACCAACCATGGAACAAAAAAAAAAATAGGCTGATTGAACTGCAAACAAACAAATAGATCAGAGATTTTGAGCATGACCAACTCTCACCTGCGAACAGGAAGGCCTGAAGCAGCACCCCCAATCCATATTTCCACAAACACTCTCAATCCACTAAACCAACAACAGCACCATTTGCTGCTATTCCCACTTCCCGGCACCAAGATTGGATTTTGAGAACGACCCACCTCCCAAAATCCGATCTTTCCTCCAGGAAACCGACGCCCACCCAAAGGCTTCAGATTACACAAGAATCATCGAATCGCTGAAACCGAAGCCCACCACCATGGGAAACTCCACGAGAGAGGCGGAGAGTTTGAGGAAGAGAGAGATGAAATAGAGAGAGATCAGAGAAGAAAACTGAGTTGTGGTCGAAGAAAGAATGGTCTTCACTTTCTCTCTATCTATATAGTAGTGGAACAAAAATGGCTGCCGAGTACAAAGACTTTCTCTGTGTTGACCTTGGGTTCTGGTGCAGAAAAGGCTTTTTCTTCATGTACGTCCCCTAAATATATATTATTTGCTACAAGTATACATGCAAATATTTTAGGACTAATTAGAGTTTAGACCCCGGATTTTATACTAACTTAGAGTTTGAGCCCTTATTTGTTCAGTTGGAGAGTTTAGATCCCGAGTTTTTGTTATTTTGTTTAATTTTTTCATTTTACCTTTCTTAGTCTATATATGAATGTTTTATTATCAAACATGAGAGGGAGGGTATAATAACAAAATTAAACCAAATAATAAAACTCAGGGTCTAAACTCTCCAAATGGACAAATCATGACTCAAACTCTAAACTTGTATAAAATACAGAGTCTAAACTCTAATTAGCCCAATATTTTATTTGGCAATTAATTAACTACTCTGTATGTAAATATTAAATAAATAAATAAATAAATAAATAATCTTCATCCACTTTATAGTAACTAGTATATATGCACGTACATTACAGGTATTTTAACCGTATATTAATTAAAAATAATTATACTTGAGAAGAACAAAAGGTACTAGAAAAGCAAAATTTATTTTCTTTAAAAAAATTATTATACATAATTATCTATATGTTTTTATTAAATTTAATGAAAAATTTTAATTAGTAAAATTAGGTAAGAATATATTTTAAAAAAATCACGGTGAAGTCAATTTATTTGTATATAGTAGTATAGAATTATGAGAGAATGCACATGTAAACACAGTAGATATCATCATTAATTGAGGTTATCAATGAGACTTGAAAAAAAAAAAAAGGACAACATTTCTTTATTTTTTCAGTACATAATTACATAGTTGTCGTAATAAATATAATAAATATTTTTTTCAGTAGATAGATAAGAACATATTTTCAATAAAAAAATCACAGTGAAGACTAGATTTTATCTATTATATAGTAGTATAGATTTAAGTTCCTAAAATTCTTATTATTTGGTAACTGGTTAGTAGTATTAATTATTAGTTTTACTATTTAAGTTTCTAAATCTTTTTATTATTTGCTTGTAGTTTTCTAATGCTAAAACTTTGAGTTATGAATAACCCCTTAAGCATGTATCATGGATGATAAGAAATGTGAATGACCAACTATTTTGTCCTCCTCCTACTTTCTAGCAATCCTCCTCTTCCCCTCCAAATAGTTTTTTTTATTGTTAACTTTTTACTTAACTCATATTTGTGTCTTTACAAAATGAAGATCTGCTTTGGTTTTGATTTTGGTTTTATTCTTTAAAAGAAAATTAAGAACATATTTTAAAAGTCTCTCATATTTTCAAATGTTTATCCAAAAAAATATAAAGAATATTTTTTATTCCCAAAAAAAATTTGTTATTTGTTTTCATAAATAAACAGAAACAGCCTATATAATATAAGTTGTACCAAACTCATGGAAAGAATAGGAATTTAACAATAACAAAAAAAATTACCACCAAGAGGTAGTCTAATAAGTAACATTAGTAAGGAAAAGGAGTAGTGGATGTGTTAGTTAGAATTTTAGTTCGGACAAAATAAAAATGAGAATGAGAGGGGATCAGGTTGCCAGTAGCTCAGGGCATAGACAATTGTTAATGACTTGCCTTACATAAAAAAAATTAATTCTACGTTTTAGGTGTCGATTGATTGAATTATTCATTAATTTTCTTCCATTCAACTCTATTAAGGATTATGCCATCTGTAACTTATTTGTATTGTGCTTAATGTCTTATATTTTTAATGTATGTCCTGAACTCGGATAAAATAAGAGATTGTGTTAGGTTAGCCAACATACAACGTAAAATACTGTGGTAATTTTATGGAATAATTGCTTTAAACAAATTTTCTTTTTAGGGTTTTAATGCAAATAACAAAGTTTTGTTGACTTTTGCTTTTTCGAGGGACCAAAAGAAATAATTTTTAGATGTACAACATGAACTTATAAGGGAGAAGAATTGGTTGACTTGGTATGCTGTGGGCCCCACCATTTGGCATATTTTTCCTTTCCTTCTACTGGTGGAGCCATGTGAGCCAGTTTGCTTGCAAGAATCAAATTAGCTAAAGTGATGGGTCAGGAGTTCAGAAACCCATGTGAAGGTGTTCTTTTTGTTGTTGCTTTGCTTTTTGTTGTTGCTTTGCTATTTTACGAGTTTTGATCTGAATGACTCGTCGATTTTTTATACACGAGTTTTGATATGAAAGTTTGTCGATCTCTATACAAATTTTGATGTAAAGTCTTGCGGACATCAACCTCTTAGAAAAAAAAATTTGGTCTTCTCACAAATAATATGAAGATCTCAGTTTTCAACTCAATACAATTCAATCTCAATTTGATTTGACAAATGAAAGATCTTTTATGCAAAGAGATTTTTTGTATATGGAAGATAGAAAACTAAAGCTACACGGAGCAAGAAATAAATGAATGCACTTGGATTTAAATACCAAGTGAATTTTGTTTGTATTAAATAAAGCATATCCCAATTATGGATTCAATTTTGTTTGTATTAGATGAAGAATTATAGTGAAAGGACAAAACCACCCTAAAAATTCTAGAAAATAATTTGCAGCTTGGTTGCCCAAGCTAAACTATTGTCCATTTTAAACCTTGGACAACAATCGATTGTACAACCGGTTAATCCCTTGCTTATAGAGTCTATTTTTGTTCATCCATCAAAATTATGATAGATATTTATCCTTCCATTTAAGGTTGCCACATGTCAAACCACTAGTCAAAACTAGTGTGGATGTTCACTAAACCACTCCAAAGTGGTTTCAGTTTAGATTTTAAAAAAATGACACATGACAACCCTTGAGTAGAAGGATGAACATCTATCCTAGTTTTGGTGGGTAGAAAAAAATAGACTTCTGAATTCTAATTCTTCTAGACAATATAATAAAAATGTTCTTTGGCACGCGCATTTGTGCGTGCATGTGCATGCACAAGGCTGACCCGCCCCTTCCCCCTCCCCCTCCCCTAGTGCTCCGCACCCGGCCGTCGCGTGCGTGCACATGCTCGAGCAAATGCGCGTGCAAAGAAGCAGAGTTGAAAATATAATTGTTTCTTTTTCTTTTTTGATATGTCATTTCCACCGGATTAGGAACTCAGTTTCAAATGAGAAATTCGAACCGTGCACATTTTTACAAAAGTTTCCAATCGTAACCAACATATCACGATCCCACGGATTTGATGTCAAATCGTGGGGAGTTACCTATCCTACTATTAGAAAACAATCGAAAGAGCATTGACATTTGGAACAGTAAAGAACAAGAAATGTTTGATAATTCCGGTTTCTTAATACAGACAGCAATATACTATTTAAGGAAGGGGTGGTTTAATTATTTTGATATGCAACCGTGATTCGACTCCTCTATGTGAGGTGGGAAGGAGCAGAATAAAGTTTAAAAATTAGAAAATTTTATTATTATATTCGGATGCTGCATGAATCATGATGCAGTGTAAAAATTAGAAAATTTCAAGCGGAATAAAGTTTAGAAGAATTGCTTAAAAAGAAGTTTGGCAAAATCTCTATGAAATATTCAGAGAGACACCAACTCAGATGATACATTTTCTAAAAAAATGTGCCAACTAAATATATCATTAAATAATATGAGAGTTTATAACACATGTATGGCATGTGCAATTTTCAAGTAAAACAAGAACATATCCATAGAGAAAAAAAACAAAAAAAAACAAATATAACTCATATTTATATTATTTTAATAGTAACATATAATCATGTTATTATTTAGGACTATTTGATATTATTCTTCTCTTAGATTAGATATATTGATATTATCCCTGTTAGATTAAAAGTTTAAAATACTTCTCTGAAAGTGTCGTTAAAAACTCTTTAACGATACTTTCAAAACTCATTAATGACATTTTCAGAAAATATTTTTAACTTTTAATCTAAATGGAGTAATATCAATATACCTAGAGAGGTAATATCAAATAGCCCTATTATTATTTAATTTGATTCTAGGCCATAATCAATTAAATATTATTCTCTTATCAAATTTGATTATTTTTTAATTTAATTTTAACGATAAATTATATTATATTTAAGTTATAAAGTTTTGGATTATATATATTTTATTTTATAAATTTTAACCAGGAATACTGGACAAGATGGAATACTAATATATGATAAATATCTATTTTATGTTCTAATATAATAGATGTAACAATCTATATTTCAAACAAAATTCAAAATCTTTTAATTAATATTTTTTGGGATCAATTTTAACTTATAGATAAATTTGATTTGTTTTAAAATATTAAAATAAATTAGTTTAGATTTAATCTCATTCAACCCGTTAAGATATTAGCAAACTGTCGGGGTATCTCTTCTTTTCTTTTTTTTCTTTTCCCTTCCGGACTCAGAATGTGTCAGTCATCATGTTTCCTCAGATATTCGTGTGAATCCTCGTTCGCACAGACAACTTCATCATCGTCACGGGCGTCCGCAAACAGGTTCTTTCGTCCACAAGCGGGTCTTGTTTGACACCGGTACCCATCAGTCGCGCGCTTTCATGTGGCGAGGGCTTCCTAAGGGACCGATCGCCTCGGCCGCTCGCGCTGACCGCTCTCGCACGAGACGAGCGATGTCCTCGGATCCGTCACTTATTCGCCCCTTACGAGTATCTCTTCTTTCACCATAAATAAATAAATGACCATTTCATTCTTAAATAATGATATTTTTAAGTAAAAAAGTGTCCTCGGGTTCATCACTTGTACGAGTATCTCTTCTTTCACAATAAATGAATAAATGACCATTTTATTCTTAAATAATGATATTTTTAAGTAAGAAAGTGTTCCGCCAAAAAATAAAAATAATATTCCTACCATTTGTCTTATATATTAGTATAGATAAATGAGAGATCATTTCAAAATAGAATGATCAAGAAAACATAAAAGTAACTAATAAATTATCTCTACTCTTAATTAGGCTTGTAAACGTTTCGAAATTGAGTCGTCTAAACCGTTTATAAATCCTCCATAATTTATTAAAAAGAATTGGGAGAAAAAAAAAAACATTCTCTCTTTTAACACAAATATATATCTAAAAAATAAATTTAAAATTATTTAGAAAATAAATTAAAAATTAATTCATAGAAAAAAAATATTAAAAATATTTAAATAATTTAAACTATTTTTTAATAATATTATAAAAATATTTATTTTACGTGCGTAAATTTACCAAGTATAATATAATGTATATGGATGACAATGCAGAAATCAAAAGTTTGACCGTTCATATTCAACATTTGATTGCGTTGCATGTTAGATGCCGGCATAGTATTTTTAAATTTTTTGTTATTCAACATGTCATTGAGTCTTAATTTGCGGTGGCAAAAAAACGAAGATTACTAGAAAAGTGATTATTGAAGCTGTCATGGTTGTATAGATGCCAGAAAATTTAAACTAACGAGTTGTAGTTTGAATAAATGGCTAAAAAAGAAAAGTTTTAGAAAAATTACGGATAAAAAAAAGTGGCACCAACATGGTTGACGTTCAATAAAAATAAAAATAAAAAAGATGTTGACGTCATTGGTGTTGGTTCCAACGTATTTTAAAAAAACAATAATAAAAATAGGATGAAACACAGTTGGCGTCCAATAAAAAATAAAAATAAAAAAGAGATTAGCTCCATTGTTGTTGGCTCCAACGTATTAAAAAAAAAAATATATGGTGGGGCACCAACAACAATGTCTCCGAAGTTAATTTTTTTAAAAGAAAGAAAAATAAGCGGATTGGCGCCAACAACAATGGCTCCAAACAAAATTAAAAAAAAAAAATGACGCCATTTGGTTTGGCTCCAAACGAAATTTTCAAAATTTTATTTTTTCCCAACTGGTCATCCATCCGTCCATTTATTTTTAGTTGCCACAGATTCATGTCTGAATGCATACACATCATTTGCATGCCACGAATTCATTATGATGACACAGATTCATGTCTGAATGCATATACACAAAAACTATATAAGAGGGAAGATTTGAGAAAGAGGAGAGAAGCAACACTAACAGAGAGACATAAGAATTAGTAGCAAAAAAGAGAGAGGAGAGAAGCTACACTAGCAGCAGCAGCAGAAGAACAAGAAGAAGAGAAGGAGAAGTTAGCAGAAGGAAATGGCAGAACACAACGACGACCGTATTTTCGGTGGACCTACAACCGAAAGAGAAATACAAGAACGTAAAAATCACATATCTTGACTGGTATTTTCTGGAGATGTAAGTTTTGTTTATTTATTTGTATTGATTAAGTTTATTTATTTAAATAGTTTGCTTACTTAAATCATATGTGTAGTTATATGATTATCCGAATACTGGACGTTTACGTAACCATGGTCGATGGCGACACGTAAGAAATAACGAAAACTTAGCCAAATGGGAGCTAACCTCCCAACAGAAGACTTTGGTTCGGTCTTTTGGATTCCATTATATAAATAAAATTGAGTTTCTGCAACACGACAGAGATTTGATGTTTAGTTTGGCAGAGCGTTGGTGGCCCAACCGTAATACTTTTCAGTTGTCGGTAAAAAAAATGACAATTACCCTTTGGAATGTAGCCAACATCACAGGGTTGCCTATTACAGGTATGATAGTTTATTACGTAATATCTTAACTTATATCTTAATTTGAGTAATGTAATGTAATAATCTAAATTAATATTGCAGGTGATCCTATAAATTTCTTAGATCGATCATATAGTAACATTCTGATTCCACGGTATCTTGGTGTGTCAGCTCCGACCGAACCGACACAGAAGAATAGATCAGACATCAACATAACCTGACTAAGGAATAACTTTATGTATCTTGATCGTACAACTGACGGTCCGGTGACTGTTGATGATTATCGAGTATGACTCACTAGTAATAATTTAACCATGTATTTAACTATTTATTTCAGATTAAAATAAATATTTTAGTTTGACTCACTAGTAATAATTTACTATTTCAGGTTGTTTGTTGCACAATAGCATATTTACTTACTTTATGTGGTTCAATTCTTTTTCCAAACGGAACTGGCTGCAAAGTAGGTGCTCGTTATCTACCATTTTTCGAAAATTTGCAAGAACGTACTCGGCATGCATGGGAAGCAGTGGTATGGGCATTTTTGTATGCCTTCTTGTCAGAGTTTGTCACAATGACATCAGATACCTATACCACGAATCTTTGTGGATGCATGCTTCTACTACAGGTATTTGTCACAACGACGTTATTCAATTATCATGTCATTACATTCTTCTTAGACCCGTTGCACAAATATGACTGGATGCATGGTAATGATATTAGGTATGGTCCTACGAACATTTTGGTATCGATAGACCAGTTATCGGTATCAGTCGTGAAATGAGTATCTTTCCGGTAGCTAGGAGATGGACGGTTGAAATTGTGGACCAGGCTCACTGCAGATATCAGGTTGCCTCCCTTTACCGTGAACTATTTGACTCGTTACAGTATCATGAGGTAGATAAATTGCATATTTTTAGTAAATTTATTAGACAACCATCTGCATTTATTTAAAAATGATTATATGTTATTCTTATTTACTCCATAATGATCAAATAGGTGATATGGATCCCGTACATTATACGGCCCGATTCTCACGATATTCAGAAGAATTCATTTTTGTATAGTATGCATAGGTTTTATATTATATGCGACTATCGAACCATGTACCATCCAGCAGATCGTGTTTTGCGACAATTTGCATTGGTTCAAATAATCCCTGATTCTCCACCTGCTAGTAACTATGCCCAATCAAAAGTGCTAGCTCGAGTGCGTAATTTGCTTCCTGATTGGAATTCGAGATTAAAGGATTATAGTGTGCGAGATATGTCTTCCCGAATGCAATCACCGGATGAATGTAAGTTGTTATTTTATTCAGTTTTATTAAACTTATCATTATGTTTTGCTAACATATTATCAAAAATGCTACAGTTTTCGGAGACGATACTTACAGAAGTTGGTGGGGAGCCCCGCGTATCTGCAACCAAGATTATAATTTCGTGGAGCAGCGTTTCAAACATAGAGTTGTCGATGATTGTAGCATGCGCAGTATAATAAATAGATTTGGCCATTTTGTAAGTGTTTGTTTATCAAAACTTTAGTATACATTCACCGTATAATTTATTTCAGTAAATTTATTTTAGTATACACTCACCGTATACTAAATTATAATCTTTGTTGAATGTATAAGTGAATGTATACAATCGTTGGTCGTCACGTAGCATGCGGGCCAATGTGCAGGCCAAATAGTGTCGTCCAAATTATATAGATTTTATCGATTATATAATTAATTAAAAAATTATTTATCATTTGACTTCATTGAACAAATTTTAAATAATATAATTTCTATGGAGTATGATTATAAATTAGGATAAGCCAACTTTCCTAGAGGAATTGAATTTCTTATGCTAGGAGGGTAAGCAACTTTTTCAATTTTTTCTTTAGAAAATTTCGTATAAGGAGGAAAAAAATTTGAATTTGCATGAAAGTGCACAAATTTGAAATAATTGCACTTAGGGGGATGATGCGCCATCACCGCACATCCAAGCAAAGAGCGTGGGGGTGCCATTAGAGTTAGTGTCGCCTAGAATACAATGGTGGGGCATCAACTGCAATGGCATCCAGTGTAATCTTTTTTTATTTTTCTTCTTCTTCTGAATTTTTATAGCAACTTCATGGCTAAAAGTAAAAAAGAAGTAAAAATTCATAAAACCAATAACCTTTAATCTTTATCATTTAAAATTTTTAAAGATACAAAATAAGTCTAAGCTACAACCCCTACGACCATGCCTAAACCAATGCAAATAATTCATGCGTACACTGTCACACCCTGCTCCCAGAATACTGGATAAATACAAGGACTGACACGGCCAATCACACCTTGCAGAATACCGAAGTAAGACGCAATGTGCTAAGGTTGTCTAGAAGTCAAATGGGTGGACTCTAGCATACTATGACGTCAGTCCTAAGACCGACAATTCTTAGTATCTCAATCCATCAACAATAATTTTAAGAGTATAACATATATGAAAGTAAAGAGGCGTCCCAAATTATATGTCACATATAATCATGAAGCCAGTGAATACAAAATGCTGCACTAGTAGAGTATAATTATACATGATCAAATATACCAGCTGTCATGATCCGTCCCTGAATAATCGGGCATGGGCCGTGGGTACGTCCAACCTACGCCGCATCATCGGCGGTAGAACGCAGTTTAGGTTGACAATTCCATCTAGCAATAATTAATCCACAAGATATAATGTCATCTCAATATGAATATGAATACTAAATCACAAAATCTATAAGGAAGAATATACCACGATATGATATAAGAGAATCAGAATAAGAGACAAGATACATCTCACAAAAATCTAAGAGCTATCATCATCAACACAAGTATAAAAAATTTGATAACATAACTAATCACCAAGGTAGAGACAAGTCCAGTACAATAGAAGTCAACTAACTACTGTGCTACAGCTAATGTGTCATCTCCCTTGAATCGTACTAGTCCCTTATCAGCCACAGTCTCCAACTCTACTCCTACCATATTCTGAGGTCCATATTGTGTAGGATACTAATCCTCGATATCATCATCTGAAAAATATATCCAGTCACGATTGGAGCGAAGCACAAAACTCTCACAGCAGTTCCAATGAATGATAAAGACTATGTAACAGTAAATAGGGAGAAGTACATGATATATAGAGCAAGAGCAAGAATATACAAGATATGGAATATTGTAAATAAATACAAGAGTAACTAGCATCATATACAAGAGTCAAGAGATACAACTAGCTAAGTGAGTGAGTACTAGCTTTAACATGTGATCGGCTTGGGAACCTGATTCAAGGATTATGGCCTGGTTAATCATACTTGTGGTGTATGATTAACACTATTTAAGGAACAAGACATGCACAAGGAGGGTATAATCGCATATCTACACTAACACTCTTCGTCCCCGACTGGTATAGTAGATCCAACCATAGCACGTTACGACACAGGATTCTATGAGAAGGTAGCAAGTCTTCTCAAGAATCAGTGTCTATACAAGTACAAGAACACCAAGGCTTGCACAAGATATACTGTGAGACCCGTCTCAATATTTTAGTATTATTGTATTTTATCTGGTATATGTGTGTTATAGCTGTATATTGTTTCCTGTGTAATTTATAAAATTTTCTAGCTGCTTTCATGTAATTTCTAGAATTATGAATAATGCTAGTCACCCTTTGATATATATAGCCTTCACTTTCTCTCTCCTTCTTATTCTTCTTCATTTCCTTCTCTTTCTTCATTTTCTTCTCCCTCTCCTATCCTCGGCCGAACTCTAACCCCAGCCGTGAGCTTGCCTTGGGTAGTAGTGGTAGTAGTTCAGTAGTGGGTTTAGGCAAGTACATCTTGCCAATGAGAAAGAACTTGCTATATTGCACTTATTTAGTTTTCTTGCATTTTATTGCTCTATATTGTTCTCTATGAGTTTCTCTACATGTTTAATTCTTGGTATTTTCGATTTTAATGTCTTGGTTGGAGTAGATCTAAGTTTCCAGTTTGGAGCTTCCATGAATTTACTTGGTTTTGATCTAGTAAAACTTGTTATTTTCTAAAACTAGTAGTTCCATGTTGATGAGCACTTGATTTCATGTGATTTTGAACTTTACTTTGCTGGATTCGGACTGGAAATGAGAATTTCATGGAGAATACAACTTTTCAGACTTGGAACTTTTTTATGGCTGAAACTTGCTGTTCTAGGACGAAGGGGTTCTATGTGCCCTGCTTGGCATGCGACCTGGACTCCTCTCTCCAAGTCAGTATGCGGCCATCTTGTTGGACGCATAACTAAATCTGCGCATGCGCCCCTTGTCCAAATACGTAGAACTTGAACGAATGAAAGTTTTCTAAGTTCAAAAGATTTTATGCGGCCAAGTGTATATGCGGCCAAGAGGAGCATGCGACTGAGTCATCCATGCGTCAGAGTCTCATGCACCTCTTCCTTGATTGAGCGCACGACTGCCCCGACATTTGGCACAACTTTCTATAATTTTGTCTTTTTCCTCTGACTCCCTGTCTTGACCAGTCACATCGGTCACTTCTCTGACACGACTAGTCACATCAGTCACTTCCCTGACCTTGTATTTATTGCCCGTCACTCAGCACTTTAACCGAGGAGAGGACTCTGCATCTCCCATGCGGCCAGCTCTTCCATTCGGCCACCTCTCCCATGCGGCCAGCTCTTGCATGCGACCAGCTTACCCCATGCGCCTGTGACACTTATAGTAGTTTAACTTCTTTTACTATATTTTCTTGTTTAGCCTATTATGCTTGATTTCTATGCATAAAATCTTTCTCTAAACTGCTTATAACCTTATTGTGACAACCTGCAAGAACCTAAAATTTTTTGAACATGGATTGTATTGGCACTGTTAATCTTGAACTCCTGACACCTGACCTATAGTGATATTCCTGATAGTGGCTCGACGAAGCGCAATCCTGACATGCTAGAATTAAACATAGATTGTATTGGCACTGTTAATCTTGAACTCCGGATACCAGACTCGTCCTGATATTCCTATTAATAGCTCGTCATATCGAGTTAACCTGACATGTACCGATACTCCCGATAGTGGCTCGACGAAGCACACACCTGGTAGGCTAGAAATTTTTGAACTGTAATGCTTGAATTGATAAGATAAATCCCATTGTTGATTTAGTTATTCTTGTCCTGAATATATTTGTCAAGCTATTGTCTTGTCATGTCCTGCATCATGTCTAAGACAAATTTCTGAGCACCACGGTCAAGAATTCTTGATAACTTGCCCAGGATAACAACTAGATTAATGATTTAGAAGCTTCTAGAGATATTTCTTGGCTACATGCAATCCCAGTATCCCAGCGACACCTGATGGATTTGGAGCTCTCCGTCGTGAGGGGCACACTTCCAGCACGCCGTTGAGTGTTGCATATTCATGTAAATTACTATACCTGATATAATCTATTCTATGTATCCTTACGCCTGGATAACCCGAATAGTCTGTAGGGCATGTGGTTGTATAGAATCTCAAAACTGTATGTGTTAGTAACTAGGAATGTGATAACCCTAGTTAGCTGATTATAGCAAGCCGTAGGGCATGATTTGTCGTGATTGCTTGATTTTCAGTCTAGTCTAGTCCTGTCCGAATTTATTTAATAACTGATCCTGAGACTGTAACCTGAGTACTGATTCCAGATATCCTTGTTTAATTACTCTAGAACTGTTTAACTGTTATTTCACCTGATGCACTTATTTAACTGTTCCTCGTGCTAATTCTGACTGATTTGTCTGCATGCTGGTTTTAGTTCCTAAGTTGGCTCCCTTGTGCTACTTACTCTTTTGGGGTTTGACCCCAATGGTTTTGTATTGCCAAATTTTGGAGCAGGACCCCAGGATCTCCAGGATCTCCCGTATTTTCTGTCTCAAGATGGCGAACACCAGGAGCACCCGAGGACATGAGTAGATTTTTTCTTCATTACCCACTTGATCTTGTACTTATACTTTTGAGACGTTTAGCTACCGAATACGTGTTTAGCTCCTGTCTTGGAACATGACATTCTAGCCTGCGGGCCAACATGTAAAGAATATTCTAGACTAACTAGAGCTGATCATGTAATATTGTACTTTTGCTAGTTCTTTATTTTGTAACCAGCTTCATGATCATCTATGTATGTATAGTTTGGGACACCTTACTATTATAGCTTTGGTGATCATACATCTTGTAACTTATTGCTTACTTGAGATTGAGACACTTAAGACTCTTGATCCAGGAATGACTGTTGGATTGTAGAGTAGAAATCTCACATGTCTAGACAGCCGTGATCGTATCTCAGAGTATTGAGTACTCTGGTATACGTAGCTGGCTTTATTCACTCCGCTCTCCAGTATTCTGGTTCTGGGCATGACACGGTTTAAGTGTTGGCCCATGCAGGTCTAAAAATTCAAAAGTACGGAGGGTTTACCAGAAATTTTAGATGTCTCAATCATGTTACTCCTTGATCTCCTCCAGTGTCGAATTTATATCCTTAAAATCTTGATTCAATATTTGCCTTGATCCTCGATCACTCATGTCTGTCCCTTTGTTGATCCTTGAGTCCTTTATCTTTCAGGAACATTGTTCTTGGTCCTTCTGATCATCCCGCTCGAGTTCCTCCAGTAGCAGGACAATATACCGATGCCCATCTCAGCAAACAACCCCAACCCGAACTCAACAACAAATAACATCTTCTTCAGCATGGTGTTCCTATTGTGGAAAGCCTGGGCACGTATTTTCTGAATGCCGCAGAGCACAAGGGTTGTGCTTAGCTTGTGGAGCTCCAGGCCACAGAGTGGGATCTTGCCCACACAGAGCTAGTTCATCATCATTTTTCCCGGTAGGACCGCAGTATAGAGCTTCAGTGCCGGTTCAGCAACACCAGGGTCAGAGGCCTTTGCCGACCCAATCCCAAGTATTCCAGCAACATAGGCCACAATTATATGCGCAGGCCCAAGCTCAAGTACATGCCAGGCAAGGAGGTCCGCAACAGAGAGGACATGCACCGAGAGGACGAGGCTAGGCTATGGCACTTACTGTGGAAGAGCAGTTAGCTTCGGGAGAAGTGGTGGCATGTACCATTCTCGTCAAATCTCATACAGCTTCAGTATTGTTTGATTCTGGTGCATCACATTCTTTTATGTCTGCACGATTTGCGATACGAGTTGGATTAGAACCCAAGTCCTTATCAGTAAGACTCAATATACTTACTGGTAACGGTATTGTGGGAGTAGATAGAGTTTATACCTCGTGTCGGATCATAGTGTGTGGAAGAATTTTTTTTGCTAGACTGATAGAGTTTCCTATGGGAGATTATGATGTCGTCCTAGGCATGGATTGGTTGAGTGCCTGATACACAAGGATATATTGTTGTGCTGTCAATATTATCTTTCTTATTCCCGAGAAAAAGAATTCTCATTTTCTAGAGGTGAGGCGGAGTCTTCACCAGCAACCCTGAGAATGGCAGTAAAAGAGGAAGTACGATTTTCCAGAGTTGTTAATGAATTCCCAGATGTATTCCCAGAAGAACTTTCAGGCATGCCACTAGAAAGAGTGATTGAGTTTACCATTGATCTACTTCTAGGAACAACACCAGTATCAGAGAGAGTCTACATGATGGCGCCTTCATAGTTAGAAATCTTGTACCGTTTGATAGAAGAATTGAGAACCAAGGGATTCATTCGTGCTAGTAGATCACCTTGGGGAGCCCCAATGATACTTGTAAAGAAGAAGGATGGTACGTCACGATTATGTGTGGATTATCGTACCCTCAATGCAGTAACCATCAAGAGCAAGTATCCCTTGCCAAGGATCAATGACTTGTTCGATTAGCTTAGTGGAGCAGCGATATTTTTGAAGATTGATTTACGGTTGGGATATTACCATATCAGAGTCAAGGAGTAGGATATACCCAAGACGGTGTTCAGATCAAGATATGGACATTTGGAGTTTCTAGTAATGCCCTTTGGAGCAACCAATGCGCCAGCAGTGTTTATGGATCTCATGAATCGTATTTTCATGCCATACTTGGACAAGTTCGTGATAGTGTTCATTGACGATATCTTGGTGTACAGTCGAAGTGAAGCAGAGAACGAGCAGCATCTTCGCGCAGTTCTTCAAGTCCTTATAGAGCATAAGTTATATTCCAAGTTCAGCAAGTGCGAGTTCTGGCTCAATCATATTTCATACTAAGGGCATATTATTGCTAACAGATGAGTTGAAGTGGATTCCCAGAAGATAGAAGCCATTGAGACATGGCCAGTTCTCCGAATAGTTGCCGAAGTTCGTAGTTTCCTGGGATTAGCAGGATATTATTGGCGCTGCGTATCAGACTTTGCTAGAATTTTTGCACCATTGATGCAGCTAACACAGAAAGATATACGCTTTGATTGGACAGATGAATGTCAAACCTTTTTCGAGAAGCTCAAACAGAAGTTGATCACGGTACCTATTTTGACTCTTCTAGATGGAACATGTGGTTCTACCGTAGGCAGAGGATTGGGATGTGTTCTTTTGCAACATGGCAAGGTTATATTTTATGCGTCTCGGCAGCTTCGAGACCATGAGAAGAATTATCCGATGCATGATTTGGAGTTAGCAACAGTTGTCTTTGTACCCAAACTTTGGAGATATTACCTCTATGGAGATCGGGTAGAGATTTATAATGATCACAAGAGTTTAAAGTATGTCTTTACTCAGAAGGATCTCAACATGAGGCAGAGAATATGGCTAGAGTTGATGACGAACTATGACCTTGACCTTCAGTATCACCCTGGGAAGACTAATATTGTAGCAGATGCCTTGAGCATAAGAGAAGGAGCCTATTTTTTGACAACGCAACGAAGAATATTAGAAGATCTTCAGGATATGGGTATAGAAGTAGTATTGCCTGGCACACAACGTTGATGGCTGGTCTGCAAGTTCAGTCCAGTATAGTGGAAAGAATCAAGGTAGCATAGCCAACAGATGTTAAGCTTCAGCATCTCAGAGCAGAGTGTGAGGCAGGACGTAGACCAGAACTAAGCATTTACAGTGACATAACTCTCCGTTTTGAGAATCAAATTTGTGTACAAAGTGGAGACCTTAGTCGCAAGATAATGGCAGAAGCTCATAGTTTGCAGTATTCAGTGCATTCCGGAGGAACAAAGATGTACAGAGACATTTGTCAGCATTTTTGGTGGAATAGAATGAAGAGGTAGATAGCTCGGTTTGTCTCTCGATGTTTGGTCTGTCAACAAGTTAAAGCTGCGCATCAGAGGCCCACAAGACTTCTTCAACCTTTATCAATTTCGGAATAGAAGTGGGAGCATATCACCATAGAATTTGTATCAGGTCTTCCTAGATCACCAGCCGGCAGAGATGCTATTTGGGTAATAGTAGATCATCTCACGAAAGTTGTACACTTCCTTCCTTTTAGAATTGGCCAATCCACAGAATAGTTAGCCGAGATATACATGAGACAGATTGTCAGACTACACGGTGTTCCAGTTAGCATAGTCTCGGATAGAGATACCGAATTTATTTCTCATTTTTGACAAAGTCTTTAGGAGAGCTTAGGTACCCGTCTAAACTTTAGTACAACCTACCACCCGCAGACATATAGTTAGTTAGAGCATACCATCCAGACTCTAGAAGATATACTTTGTTCATGTACCCTTGACTTTGGTGGTTCATGGGAGGATTATTTGCACTTGGTCGAATTCTCCAACAACAATAATTTCCAATCAAGTATCCAGATGGCACCGTTCGAGGCACTATATGGCCGGAAGTGCAAATCCCTTGTAGCTTGGGATGACATTGGCGAGAGGCAATTGTTTGGTCCAAAAATGATATTTCCGACAGTTAAAGTAGTCAAGCAAGTCTGGAAGCATATCAAGGTAGCTCAAAGCCACCAGCGTCATTGGGCCGATTCGCATCAGCGACCTCTTGAGTTTTCTGTCGGCGACCATGTATTGCTTCAGATTTCTCCAACCCGAGGAGTCATCATATTCGGTGTGTAGGAAAAGCTTAGTCTACGGTAGGTCCGTTTGATATTCTCAAGCGAGTATGAGATATTTTTTATCATCTTGCTCTTCCACCGTCGCTTAGTGAGATATATAATATTTTTCATGTATCCCAGTTACGACGGTATATACCGGATACGAGTTATGCCTTGGATCATTCAGAATTGGTTGTTGGTACCAACCTTTTGTTTGAGGAAAGACCTGTATCCATTTTGGACCGGAGAGAGAAGATTCTCAAGAACTGGGCCATTCGTTTTGTCTGAGTTGCTTGGGGGCATCACTCACCGGGCGAGTCCACTTGGAAACACGAGACTGATATCCGAGATATATACCCATATTTGTTTGACTCGTGAGCTATATTTGTTCGTATATCTCGTACACTGATCTTGTCTTGTGCATGCTTGTCTTATTCTAGGTAGTTCGTATCATGTGATTGATATTCTTGCTTATTTTATTACCTGCCTGATTTTTAGAGATACCATGATAGATCCGTTGCCTTGTTGAAATTTCAAGGACATAATTTTCTAAGGAGGTGAGAATTGTGAGACCCGTCTCACTATTTTAGTATTATTATATTTTATCTGGTATATGTGTCTTATAGCTGTATATTGCTTTTCGTATAATTTATAGAATTTTTTAGTTGCTTTCATGTAATTTCTATAATTATGAATAGTGCTAGTCACCCTTTGATATATATAGCCTTCTTTTTCTCTCTCCTCATCATTCTTCTTCATTTCCTTCTCTTTCTTTATTTTTTCTCCCTCTCCTATCCTTGGCCGAACCCTAGCCCCAGCTGTGAGCTTGCCTTGAATAGTAGTGGTAGTAATTTAGTAGTGGGTTTAGGCAAGTATATCTTGCCAATGAGGAAAAACTTTCCATACTGCACTTATTTAGTTTCCTTGCATCTTTATCTGAGGAGGAGGCTTCGTCGTCCGGCTCCTCATAAATTATGTTAGGATCGGTCGGCTCATCCTCGCACATCTTTTCCTAGTCTTATTCAATCTATCATGAAAGATCTATTTTCTTTTTTTGGTAGAAACTGTCACGCCCCGATCTCCCGCAGGCAATCGGCCGTTCCCGCTAGGCGGGAATCACCCTCGCCAGCGCTCCCGCGGAACGATCGCTTAACCCATCCGGGTGTGATGCCGCACGAGCGTGAGCCACGCCCGTGCAAGGCCATGGTTCATTGGCTGGCGGCAAGAGTTCTAAGCCACAGAGTCGCACAGATTGTCCGAGTGCAGCGGAGTTTAGGAACGCATAGCGATCGGTAACAGGTTCACTGAGTCGACAAATATAGCGGAAGCATTGAAACAAGTAAAGTAATCTCTTTATTGATATGAAACATGTATTACAGGCGGCGTATAGCCGAGATTACAAGTCGCTCAAGCCTCTCTCTCTGAAACAGTAAAAGCGTGCCAAGTGGCTACAACTGTGGAATGAATATACAGGCGATGGTCAGGCGATGTTCACAACTTATGTCTTGTATATGTGCTTCAGTCCCGGACGCACCGTTGCAAGGCTTCGGAGGGAACTCCTGGCCTTAGCACGTACGAAGGAGGCGTCCGCACCGCACGAGGTTCTCCCGCACCCTGCATACAAACTGGTGGATTATCAGTACATTGAATGCACTGGTGGGGAAGCTACTCGCCCGCTCGACAAATCCAAACACGTAATACAGGTTCCGTGCACAACTATTAAGTTGTCTTTCTAGTTGCCTTAGTATCAGTTTCATACAGACATTGAATAACCTATCGTGTCGGGCAGTGTGCCGTGCGATGTTTGAGGAAACACGGCGAGACTTACCATCTTCTTCCCTGTCCAAGGCAAACATTGAGAACATATGGTTAATTCAAGCACGGGCAAGTATAAGCATTCAGGAGGCAAGCATATGCAAACAGGAGGGTCATTTTTAACATGATC
Source organism: Iris macrosiphon (assembly GCA_036927795.1). NCBI lineage: Eukaryota > Viridiplantae > Streptophyta > Magnoliopsida > Asparagales > Iridaceae > Iris > Iris macrosiphon. Next base: position 181,398,161 of record JAYESA010000012.1, read on the forward strand.
ATTCAGGTGTTTAGTTGTTCTTGATGCGATGCAGTGACTCGCACGCGGATAGCCGCTAAGCGAGGATGACTTATCTATATGAACACGGTCGCTGGCAAAGCCATTATGGACGTAGCCGGGGACAAGGATAGCTTGCTACAAGAGTACACGATGAGCTGCAAGCTACCCAGTCCCGAACACGAAGACTACACACGAGCTCCATCCGGACCGGATCGGCCCCAGTGCCCCGGTGACCGTCCGTGGAACTTACCTCGGGTCCGAGTTGTCCGCGACATACAAGCATTGGGTCTTTCCAATTATCACGAGATACACGAGAACACGAGAACACGCGTGCACTAGAACAAGAGAACACGAGAACACGAGTGCACGGGAACACGAGTACACGAGTACACGGGATACTTGAATCATGATTCTGTACAGTGAATATCTTGTCTTGATGCATTCCCCTGGTTCGGGGCTGCCTGGTGACCTAACGGTCCTGGATACTTGCAGGGTCAATCATACACGGAACGACTACTAAGTAGTCTCCCAGAGTTTGCATGAAAACACGGTAACATTCAAGCAGACAAGCATGCGTTTCTAGGAATATAAGCAGGCACGTTGCTCGGGCCCGAAGGTAAGCCGAGAAGTAAAACCGTTAAAGGACTTAGCATGCGAGGGTCTGAATATAAGCAGTATTTCCTTTTCCATGTTCTAGCAAGCAATATGAGTTGGGATTATTCCCTTAGCTAGGTGCGTTGGATTTATTAACATGCAGGGGGTGATTCACCTAGCGACTAGCATAAATATTCCAGATTTTATGTGTGCTGGCTAAGCAAAGACAAGTTCACCGTAGCCACCCACCTTAGCGATGATTCGCCTCGGTAGAGCGATACGTCTGAGCGAGCCTCTGAAAGTCCAAGCCGAATTCCTGTAGGGACAAGTCTGGATATCCTTTGCTTCTTGATCGAGGCAAAGCGGGTCGGGACAGCTGCCTGATTGACGTTTGAGACGGCAATCCGCTTGAGCGGAACAGGGTGTTACATCCTACCCAACTTAGAAAAAGTCTCGTCCTCGAGACTTACTAAGGACAAGCAGTAATCTAGGGTTGAGGCAATCCTAGACAAGTCGTTTGTACTTGTTCATTTGGATCTTTACTTGCACAAGCTTCGAAATCAGTATATCGCTTAGACTGGATCGTGCGTACCTTCGACATGCATTTCTAGTATGAACACGTCAACCAGCTCAGTGATAGCGAAGTCTTAGTACTCGAGTTTCACCTTTTCTTAAGTCTTGGATGGGGCACTAGTTCAAGGCGTCCCTCGAATAGATGCATTCAACCAAACTTAGGGTTAGTAAAAATCGGACAAGCTACTAGCGATACTCTCAAGGGTTCGCACAGGTTGGCACAAAGGCCACTCGCAGCATACAACCAGACAAGCAAGCATATCATTCAAAACGTATTTTGAAAGTATTTAGACTTATTGTTGGAACATCCCATCGAGGCATTGAGAGAGAGCGTGCACATAACCCACGAACGAGCTTTCAAAACAGAGATATCGAATTGAGGACAAAGGCGTAGAAGCCAGGCTCTGATACCATTCTGTCATGCCCCGATCTCCCGCAGGCAATCGGCCGTTCCCGCTAGGCGGGAATCACCCTCGCCAGCGCTCCCGCAGAACGATCGCTTAACCCATCCGGGCGTGATGCCGCACGAGCGTGAGCCACGCCCGTGCAAGACCATGGTTCATTGGCTGGCGGCAAGAGTTCTAAGCCACAGAGTCGCACAGATTGTCCGAGTGCAGCGGAGTTTAGGAACGTATAGCGATCGGTAACAGGTTCACTGAGTCGACAAATATAGCGGAAGCATTGAAACAAGTAAAGTAATCTCTTTATTGATATGAAACATGTATTACAGGCGGCGTATAGCCGAGATTACAAGTCGCTCAAGCCTCTCTCTCTGAAACAGTAAAAGCGTGCCAAGTGGCTACAACTGTGGAATGAATATACAGGCGATGGTCAGGCGATGTTCACAACTTATGTCTTGTATATGTGCTTCAGTCCCGGATGCACCGTTGCAAGGCTTCGGAGGAAACTCCTGGCCTTAGCACGTACGAAGGAGGCGTCCGCACCGCACGAGGTTCTCCCGCACCCTGCATACAAACTGGTGGATTATCAGTACATTGAATGCACTGGTGGGGAAGCTACTCGCCCGCTCGACAAATCCAAACACGTAATACAGGTTTCGTGCACAACTATTAAGTTGTCTTTCTAGTTGCCTTAGGATCAGTTTCATACAGACATTGAATAACCTATCGTGTCGGGCAGTGTGCCGTACGATGTTTGAGGAAACACGGCGAGACTTACCAACTTACCATCTTCTTCCCTGTCCAAGGCAAACATTGAGAACATATGGTTAATTCAAGCACGGGCAAGTATAAGCATTCAGGAGGCAAGCATATGCAAACAGGAGGGTCATTTTTAACATGATCGTTCAGGTGTTTAGTTGTTCTTGATGCGATGCAGTGACTCGCACGCGGATAGCCGCTAAGCGAGGATGACTTATCTATATGAACACGGTCGCTGGCAAAGCCATTATGGACGTAGCCGGGGACAAGGATAGCTTGCTACAAGAGTACACGATGAGCTGCAAGCTACCCAGTCCCGAACACGAAGACTACACACGAGCTCCATCCGGACCGGATCGGCCCCAGTGCCCCGGTGACCGTCCGTGGAACTTACCTCGGGTCCGAGTTGTCCGCGACATACAAGCATTGGGTCTTTCCAATTATCACGAGATACACGAGAACACGAGAACACGCGTGCACTAGAACAAGAGAACACGAGAACACGAGTGCACGGGAACACGAGTACATGAGTACACGGGATACTTGAATCATGATTCTGTACAGTGAATATCTTGTCTTGATGCATTCTCCTGGTTCGGGACTGCCTGGTGACCTAACGGTGCTGGATACTTGCAGGGTCAATCATTCACGGAACGACTACTAAGTAGTCTCCCGGAGTTTGCATGAAAACACGGTAACATTCAAGCAGACAAGCATGCGTTTCTAGGAATATAAGCAGGCACGTTGCTCGGGCCCGAAGGTAAGCCGAGAAGTGAAACCGTTAAAGGACTTAGCATGCGAGGGTCTGAATATAAGCAGTATTTCCTTTTCCATGTTCTAGCAAGCAATATGAGTTGGGATTATTCCCTTAGCTAGGTGCGTTGGATTTATTAACATGCAGGGGGTGATTCACCTAGCGACTAGCATAAACATTCCAGATTTTATGTGTGCTGGCTAAGCAAAGACAAGTTCACCGTAGCCACCCACCTTAGCGATGATTCGCCTCGGTAGAGCGATACGTCTGAGCGAGCCTCTGAAAGTCCAAGCCGGACTCCTGTAGGGACAAGTCTGGATATCCTTTGCTTCTTGATCGAGGTAAAGTGGGTCGGGACAGCTGCCTGATTGACGTTTGAGACGGCAATCCGCTTGAGCGGAACAGGGTGTTACAGAAACCGTACTCCGCGGAGGAACATACTAGAAATAGAATTGAATTGGACCCGAAATAAAAAAATAAAAATAAAGGTTTTGTTTACCTTTTCGAGAGATCGGGGGACACCGCCGGGATCGGGTAAAAAGCAAAATTATAAACCGGAAGAGTGGACCCCACGCTTTGGACGAAAGCTATCGATAGATGTGAAGAAGTAGGTCGTTGTTGCGGCAATAACGAGATAAACTAGTATTCTTCTATTACCTCCCTAACGGTCACCGCCCCGTGGGTTTGCTCACCTCACTAGCGTTCACCTCACCCTCCCTTAGGTCGCCTCACTTCGATTATTCGGCGATCGAATTTATTGCTCTATGATGTTCGCTATGAGTTTCTCTACATATTTAATTCTTGGTATTTTCAGGTTTGATGCATTGGTTGGAGTAGATCTAATTTTCCAATTTGGAGCTTCAATGAGTTTACTTGATTTTGATCTAGTAAAACTCGTTATTTTCCAAAATTAGTAGTTCCATGTTGATGAGCACTTGATTTCATGTGATTTTGAACTTTACTTTGCTGGATTCAGACTAGAAATAAGGATTTCATAGAGAATACAACTTTTTAGACTTGGAGCTTTTTCATGGCTGAAACTTGATGTTCTGGGACGAAGGAGTTCCAAGCGCCCTGCTTGGCATGCGACCTGGACTCCTTGCTCCAAGTACGCTTACGGCCATCTTGTTGGATGCATGACTGAATTTGCGCATGCGTCCCTTGACCAAATACGTGGAACTTGAACAAATAAAAGTTTTTTTAGTTCAAAAGATTTTATGCGGCCAAATGTATATTCGGCCAAGAGGAGCATGCGACTTAGTCGTCCATGTGTCAGAGTCTCATGTGCCTCTTCCTTGATTGAGAGCATGACTGCCCCGACCTTTGGCATAACTTTCCATAATTTTGTCTTTTCCCTCTAACTCCCTGTCTTGACCAATCACATCGGTCACTTCTCTGCCACGGCCAGTCACATCAGTCACTTCCCTGACCTTGCATTTAGTGCCCGTCATTCAGCACTTTAATCGAAGAGTGGACATAATATCTCCCATGCGGCCAGCTCTCCCATGCGACCAACTTACCCCATGCGCCTATGAAACTTGTAGTAGTTTAACTTCTTTTAGTGTATTTTCTTGTTTAGCCTATAATGCTTGATTCCTATGCATGCAATCTTTCTCTAAACTTCTTATAACCTGATTGTGACAACCTGCCAGAACCTGAAATTTTTTGAACATGGATTGTATTGGCACTGTTAATCTTGAACTCCCGACACCTGACCTATACTGATATTCCTGATAGTGGCTCGACGAAGCACACTCATGACATGCTATAATTGAACATGGATTGTATTGGCACTGTTAATCTTGAACTCTCGATACCAGACTCGTCCTGATATTCCTGTTAATAGCTCATCGTATCGAGTTAACCTGACATGTACCAATACTCCTGATAGTGGCTCGACGAAGCACACTCCTGGCAGGCTAGAAATTCCTGAAATGTAATGCTTGAATTGCTAAGATAAATCTCGTAGTTAATTAGCTTGTTCCTGTCCTGAATATACTTGTCAAGCTATTGTCCTGTCCTGCATCATGTCTAAGGCAAATTCTTGAGCACCACGGTCAAGAATTCTTAATAACTTGTCCAGGATAACAACTAGATTAATGAGTTAGAAGCATCTAGAGAGATTTTCTGGCTAGATGCAATCCCGGTATCCATGCGACACCTGATGGATTTGGAGCTCTCCGTCGTGAGGGGCACACATCCAACACGCCGTCGAGTATTGTATATTCCTATAAATTACTATATTTGATATAATCTATTCTATGTATCCTAACGCCTGGATAATCCGGATAGTCTACAGGGAATGTGGTTATATGGAATCTCAAAACTGCATGTGTTAGTAAATAGGACTGTGATAACCATAATTAGCTAATTATAGCAAGTCATAGGTCATGATTTACCGTGATTGCTTGATTTTCAGTCTAGTCTAGTCCTATCCTGATTTATTTAATAACTGATCCTGAGACTGTAACCTAACTACTGATTCCAGATATCCTTGTTTAATTACTCCAGAACTGTTTAACTGTTATTTCACCTGATGCACTTATTTAACTATTCCTCGTGCTAATTCTTACTGATTTGTCTGCATGTTAGTTTTAGTTCCTAAGTTGGCTCCCTTGTGGTACTTGCTGTTTTGGGGTCTGACCCCACTGGTTTTGTATGGCCAGATTTTGGAGCAGGACCCCAGGATCTTCCGTATTTCCAGCCTCAAGATGGTGAATACCAGGAGCACCCGAGGACATAAGTGAGTTTTTTTTTTTATTACCCACTTGATCTTGTACTTATACTTTTGAGGCATTTAGTCACCGAGCACTTGTTTAGCTTATGTCTTGGAACATGACATTCTAGCCCGTGGGCCTACATGTAAAGCATATTCTAGACTATAGCTAGAGCTGATCATATAATATTGTACTCTTGCTAGTTCTTCATTTTGTAACCAGCTTCATGATCATCTGTGTATGTATATTTTGTGACGTCTTACTATTATTTTTGGTGATCATACATCTTATAACTTGTTGCTTGCTTGAGATTGAGACACCTAGGACTCTTGACCCCAGGAATGACTGTTGGATTATAGAGTAACAGTGACATATACCAAGATACACAAGGAATAACATCTCATAACAGAATCCGAAAATACCAATCTGTGTAACCATGTGTAAAAAATTAAGGATATATACACTAGATACAAGAAACATAGAAGATATCATAAATGAAAAACTGTCAGATAATGTACTCGCCTGAAATCTAGGGTGAAGTATCAACTGTACCCGTAACAGTGCCTCGAATACCTAAATATGGAATATCATATCAACACAATATTTTGAAATGATAAACAAGTTAAAGTAGTAAAATCTAGGTCTTAAAGTCATTTCTAAGTCAAAACAGTCAAACTAGGTCAAAATAGTCAAACTTGATCAAACTAGTCTTTTCAAGGTTGTATTAGCCTATATCTAAGTTTTTAGGTTGGTATCTTAATGATACTAGCTAAAACTAGGTATTAGGATACCCTATAGTATCAATATCAATATACCACATAAACTAGTTATTAATACTAGGTAATATGTTACCAAATATACTTATATTAACATGTTTATCTAATATACATATAACAATTAATATAATATTATTACTATATACATAAGTTATACAATATACCTTAGTATCAAACTATGACTTGATACCTAACCCATAACTTATATACATATACTTATATCTTAACTACTACCAATACCAATACCAATACCCCGAAACTGATACTCACCTAACTCAACACTCACAAACTAATAATACCACACACACTACACATTGGTATCTTGAGATACCACACCAATATCATAACTAGATTATGAACTCAACCTTCACTTAGTATCTAGATATCCTCAAGTATTGGGTACTTAAATACTAAGTATCAACAAGATATCATGACACACTTACCTCACTAACCTACATATACTATGCTATTAACACTTGATACCCATGTATCCATGTACACTAACACACTATCTTACATTCACAACAGTTTCCCCTTGCCCCCCATACTTAAACCTGGCTATACCCGACCCCCAAATTCTGATATACTAAGTATCAACTCACACCTTAGAGCACTGTTCTTACTCCCCATCTTGATCAGAACAACCACTAATAAACATAAAAAACATTCAACCACAACCAACATAACAGCATACTGCTGCTGTTTGTTCTCTATTGTAATGTTGCCTAATGCTAACCCGTGCCCCCTTGCTTGTGCACATGAGTGCACATCAAAGTGCTACTGTTTATGCTTCCTCTTATTGCCTTGCTGTGCACAATGTGCAAGTGCACCTCTCAGAATCACTCCTCACCCAGCTCCATATCACATGCCTGCTCCCGACCACTGCTACATGCTTTCTCCCCCTTCACTAATACCCACTGCAGGTACAAGAATTTCTCACATCCTGACTCTCCCTACATCAACTGTTACACCTTCTACCCATCTGCAACCTGGGAGCACAACAATGACAGTGCTCAACTGAGTATAACCCAGTTGCTCTCCCCTTCTCACAAACTCAGGTACACACATATACTAACACACACATACTCAAACCCCATTTGCTAACCGAATACTAACAGTCACACACCCTATCACAATAGTCCTCATCCTCAAGTATCAGTCATAAGGACACAACACTCTAATGATACTTACATATATACTAACATACAACTATATATATATATATATATATATATATATATATATATATATATATATATATATATATATATATATATATATATATATATATATATATATATATATATATATATATATATATACTAAAGATATACTAATCAGGATACTATATATATATATATATATATATATATATATATGTAAACTCCCTCAAAATCTTACTTTAGGTAGACTAGATATGGTTAAAAAATTTGGTTTGGCATCAGGTTGTTTAAGGTTTAGCAATTAGGTTGCGTAGACTGGTTCTTTTATTTAAACCCTTGGTGCACCTTATCGTTGCTATAATAATTGGAGCCCAACAATAGCCTTTAATTTTCAATAAATTATTGCACTCTTGACCTGACAAGCCAACCTAGCCACTGGACATTTTGGTCACTCACAAACACACTCTCTTGTGCTCTAATTTAATTGCACAACTTTCGAGTCACAAAATCAATTCTTTAATCCTATGTCGCGTACCTATGTCTTTGCCATCAGTTTGGGGACACAAACTCAACCCGTTTTACCGAACCAATTAAAGGGTCCAAGACTGAAACCAAGCCTATACTGTTCATAACCTTTGTGTCACTCCTAATTGAGATCCCATGTACTCCCATTTAATTTAAGAGTACATATGATACTTTATTTAATTAAATTGGGGACACCAACTTAACCTAATCCCAACCTAACCCCACCTTAACTCAACACCCATTCATGAGGCCCATACAAAACACACAACACCCCCTCATCCTACAAAACACAAAACACCACTTTTTATACCAAATTCTTACCACTTTCTTTCATGTGTAAACATCCAAATGTTAAGGGACTTAAATACAAAAAGGGTGCTAGGTGTCACCCTCCTATTGGTGCCAACCAATGAAGAAACCCCCCAACCTCACATGACCGACCACCATCACACTCTCTCTCCCCCTTGCATTGTAATATTCTCTCATGTGAAATCATGACCCTTGATTCAAATCCATACCCCATCACAACCACACTCCCCCTCTATATTAACTCACACCCCCCCCACATGTGGCCGGCCCTAATACCAAGAAAAGCCTATTTTCCCCTCTACACTCTCTTTCCTCCCCTCCCTCACACTCACAGTCAAAACCTATTCTTCTCCATTATTCTTCTTCTTCTCACCATAGCCTCTCCACCGGAGCACCACCCCAGTTCACCACGACCACCACCTCGGCCATTGCCACCGACCCACCACCACAGTTCACCACTGCATCCTCGACCCGAGCAGCAGCCACCTCCAGCTCGAGACTCTACTGGAGCACCAATACAACCCATCGCTGCTACCTCCTCCACCCGCCACTGCCTCCACCACGGATCACCATCTCCTCTGCCATGGCCTCACCCGCAGCCACCATCACCTCCTCCGCCATGGCCTCACCCGCAGCCATCATCACCTCCTCCGCCATGGCCACCATCACCTACTCCGCCACGGCCACCATCACCTCCTCCGGTACGGCCACCCGCAGCCACCATCACCACGAGCAGCTACTCCAGCCGTGCTCGCCCCATCCGGTGGCCAATACCCTGACCTCAGCCTTCCTCCATCGTCGGTTCGACAAGCTCCGCCAAGGTCACCCACTGACCGCCGCCGTCCTAGCCTCCGCCGCGGCCGAGCTGCTGTCACTGCGCCTACTGCTGCTGTCGCTGTCATGACCCGCACCCGAAAATCGGGCATGAGCCGTGGGTACGTCCAGCCTACGCCGCAGAATCGACGGTAGAAAGCTGTAAAGGTCCATTCTAGGTCAACCATATCTATCTATATCTCACAGAAAAATCCGGCATGACCTCTCCAAAAGGAGGGCAACCATGCAATATATATATATATATATATATATATATATATATATATATATATATCAAAATCCTCTCCAAAAGGAGGGCAACCACGCAATATATATATATATATATATATATATATATATATATATATATATATATATATATATATATATATATATATATATATCAATAATCTCAATCACAAAAACTAGAGGAAGAATATGAGCACGATATGATATAAACAAAGAAACAGAACCAAGAGCAAGACAGTCCAAAATAATACAGTCTAAGTCTACAAATAGCTACAATATCTCAAGCAACAAAAGAATAAGTACAGTCATCCAAAATACAAACCACTGGAAATAACCCAGGAAACCCACCTAGCTAACTAGGGTGCTATAGGCGTCTCCTCGGCGCATTCCTCCTCAGTCACGGGGTCACAACAGTCGTCAACACCCGGCCCGTAGAACGTCGGGCAATAGTCCTCAGGATCCTCTGGAAAAAATATGCCCAGTCAGGACTGGAGCGAAGTACATAACTCTGAAAGCAACTCCAAATACATGGTAAGGTGTATATGACGAGCAATAGAAAAGTAATCAAGATGCACAGGAAATAAAATATATGCTGGAGCACAATAAGTAGCTGCAATGTAAACTGGAGAACAATACAAGTAGTGGAAAAGTAACTGCAGGTGAGAAACATGAATACTAGCTAAGTGCCTTGAGCGCAAGTTTGTTATGTGATCGGCTTAGGTTGCATATGAAAAACACTACGATAACTCCGTTATGCGTGAGTTGCATAACCGACATACACATGAATACTGTTTGGCTTTGATCACATAACCAACTCCTACTCCCCTCCCCCACTAATACCATTGGATCCAACCACAACACGCTACGTACATGATAATAGCTCGCGCACACGAAGGCGAGAGCACAAGAAGCACATGATAGCACATGAGAATCAATACCCGAAGCACATGATGAAATACACGTGATAGAGTACCCGCTGAACACGGTAAGGGGGGAAGCATCTCATGACGGGATCCACTAGTACCAGCTCGTGTAACAATATGTCAGAATCAAGTATTACAGTTCTAGAACAGGTGATATAAACGCTATCATGAAATGAAAACTATCAGAGGTAGGTACTCGCCTGATGTCCTGAGCAACTGATGAGGATCGAGATCCGGACCGGGGTCGCAAGGACCTAATGCGAAAAGTAGAATTAAACAGGGTTCTAAGCATTAAAACTGATATAAAATAATTAAAAATAGGCTTCTAGGGCTATTCTAGGTTGAACGGGTCAAACCGGTGAAAATCGGGTCAAAAAGTCAACCCGGGGTCCAAAAAGTCAACTCTAGGTCAAAACTAGGTCAAACGTTGACTTTTACGGTCAACGGGGACAATTATGGTCAAAGCTAGGTCAAACTAGGGTGTCCCTGAAATTCTAGGCCAAACCGAGCTCATTAAGCTACTAAACTCACAAACTCGCCTAATCGAGATACCGGGATACCCTCGGTATCCGATACCTCGCCCTAGGCCACGCACCCCGCCTAAACCCGCTAAAACCTATGCTAGCACGCGTAAATATATATATATAAACATACAAAATTTACTCCAAAGCATTTCCTAGGCTAATGCTCAAATACCCCGCTCGAAACTCAATACCTTAAATATCTCAAGGTATCGAGATACCTCGGTATCTCAAGGTATTGAGGTTTCGCTCTAAAACCCCTCTAACTAGCTATCTAGCTACTAATTAAGCACCTAGTTATTATCTAGGCTAGGTAATATATATATCTATCACATATCTATATATATAAGTAGGTATCTACCTATATACATATATATCCACACACATATACCCAAATACCCATTTACCTTACCCATACACCTATATATATAACTATAGGTATATAGATATCTATATCTTATATATATATATATATATATATATATATATATATATATATATATATATATATATATATATATATATATATATATATATATAAGTATCCAGCTATCTACTACCCGTCTAACTATCCATCTACCTATTTAGGTAACTATCTATCTAAATACCTAACTATCTATCTATTAATCTAGCTATCTCACTATCTATTTATCTTATCTACCTAACTATCTATCTATTGATATATCTATCTAGTCTAACTTATTATCTATCCACCTATCAACATATATCTATATATATATATTATATATATATATATATATATATATACTATATTATCAATCTCTCACATCTCCCTCACTAGCTCTCGCTACCCCTGCAGCTTGCTGCTTGCTGCTCCTTGTGCTGCTATTGCTGCTGGTTTGCTGCTGCTGCAGCTTTGCTGCTGCTGTAGGCAGCAGCAGCTGCTGCACCTCACTGCAGTGGCTGAACCCCCCTCTAGCTACAAACACACACACACACACTCCATATATATACATATATATCATCCTATATATATATATATATATATATACACACATATATATATCTATATATATATAACTAGATACATATATATACACACCTACAACTCTATATTCTAACACACTCACACACACACTAAAACACATAACAACACACACACACACATGAATATATATACCCTAGCTACATATATATAAACACCTATATTAATATATATATATGCACAAATACAAATACATATATATATATATATATATATATATATATATATATATATATATATATATATATATATTATATATATATATATATATATATATATATATACCAATACACTCACACACTCTAAGATATATATACATACACAGACACACATATATATATATATATATACATATAACACACACAGCACACTTACACATATACATATATATATACACATATACACACACAAGCACATAGATATAAATACGCACACATATATATAAATATATACATAAACACACATACATATATATATATATAAATATATATATATATATATATATATATATATATATATATATATATATATATATATATATATATATATATAGACACATATACACTAACACAACACAACACACAACACACAAACCACACGCCCCACTCACGCCCAACGACCCCGACACTCACCAATACCCTAAAATATATAAAATATAACTCGAAAACTCTAGCACACACTCCCCGATACTAACCCAACGCGCGCACAAGCCCGAAACGAGGAAACCACGTCGAAATGGCCGTTCGGTTATTTCGACGAACACATGGTGCGCGGCTCGGAAAACCTCCTGAAACGCACACCAAACAAACTCAGAATCGGCCCAAAATTTATCCACGCGCTCTACACGATGTCTAGATCCTAGAAAATGTGCTCCCACGTCGATTCTAGTCCCGTAGCGAAAACGCACACGCACTTAGAATCGACGACGACGAAAAGCCCCAATTTCGCCCGAAACGCCCGTTTCTCCGTAACACGGCTTCCCGTGTCCGAACGGAGACACGCACTCACCCTCTAGACACCCGACAACGTCTACCTAGGTCCGTCTAACCTAGGGCATCACCTAAAATTGGGCCAAATTCGGATTCCACCAGAATTCGACACAAAACCTAATGTCAAAGTCTCTAAACTCACCCAAACTAGTTCCAACTTCCTCCTACGGGTAGGGTTAGGGTCTAGGAAGGTTCTACAATACTAATTATACTACACAAAAATAATTAGGAATGAGAAAGTTAGGTTTTACCTCTTTGGAGTTGAAATCCCAAGGCCAAAGTCTCACAACCCCTAGAAATCACCTCCCTCAAGCTCCAAGCCACCAACTCTAGCTTCCATACTAGATCTAAGCTCCTCACACCTAGGTTAGGGAAAAAGCAAGGTTAGGGCTAGCATAAAGAAGAAGGAATGGAAGAAAGAAGAAGAAAAATGGGAGGGAAACTTACTTTGGAGGAAGAAGGAGAAGAAAGAAGAAGTGGAGAAGAAGAAGTAGAATGAAGAGAGAGGGGGCTGAGCTGCTGGTGTGCGGGTGGGAACGGGTAGGTAGGGCCGGCCTTGTGTAAAAAAAGGTTCTCCAAAGCTCCAAATGCCTAAAATACCCTCCCCTAAATTGGTTTTGGGTTTCGGGTTCCAAAAACACTCAAACTAGCTCCAAATCTCTCCAACTAACCCACAAAAAATATAATAAATATTTCTAAGCCCCAAAATAATTCTCACAAGGGTGTGGGTTGGGTCGGACATGGGTCCACTAGGGTCGGACATGGGTCCAGGCTAGCCAAAACCCTAAAACAATCATTAAAAAAAATAATACAAGCACTAAATAAATATAAATATAATTAATTAAATACAATCCACTATTTATCAAATAAAAAAAAACCCTATTTTCTAGAATTGGGTAGTGACAAGTCTACCCTCCTTAAAATAATTTCGTCCTCGAAATTAAAAGACGAAACTAGGACAGGAATGCAAAGAAAGAACCATACCTCAGGGCTCGAAGAGATAGGGGTATTGCTCGCGCATTTCATCCTCCCTCTCCCAGGTCGACTCCCCTGGAGAGTGATGCCTCCATGCAACGCGAACCAAGGGAATAGTCTGGTTCCTCAACACCTTCTCCCGCCGATCCAGAATCTCCACCGGCTGCTCTGGATAGCTAAGAGTAGGGCCCACATCGATCTCCGAGTGATCCAATACGTGACTGGGATCCGCCACGTACCGTCTCAACTGCGACACGTGGAACACATCATGAACTCCCTCCAGCGTAGGCGGCAACTCAAGCCTATACGCCACGGTGCCGACCCTCTCGAGGATACGGAAGGGTCCAACGAAACGTGGGCTAAGCTTCCCGCCTCCACCGAAGCTAATAGTGCCCCGCGTCGGAGAAATCCTCAGGAACACCAGATCTCCAACCTAGCACAAACAAGGTCTCTGCACTTAGTCTAAAATAAGCAATCACAAGCAAACACAAGAACAAAATCTAGATTCTAAGCTATACCTCGAACTCCAAAGGTCTCCGGTGGCTATCGGCCCAATGCCGCTGCCTGTCCTGCGCCACCCGAAGTCTATCTCTAATGAGCTTGACCTTCTCCGCTGCATCAACCACCATCTCCGGGCCAAGCAAAGCTCTCTCACCTACATCATCCCATGACAACGGAGTGCGACACCTCCGTCCATACAACGCCTCAAAAGGTGACATCTCGATACTGGCTTGGTAGCTGTTGTTGTAAGCAAACTCTACCAAGTGCAAGTGATCCTCCCAAGAGCCTCTGAAATCCAAAACACAAGTCCGGAGCATGTCCTCAAGTGTCTGGATGGTCCTCTCTGACTGACCATCTGTCTGCGGGTGATACGCACTACTAAACTTGAGCTGGGTGCCCAAGCTAGCCTGCAGGCTCCTCCAGAAATGCGAAGTAAAGCGACTGTCCCGATCTGATACTATGCTTACTGGAACTCCATGCAGTCTGACTATCTGGCGCACATACATCTCTGCTAGTCTCTCTGTAGACGTACCCACTTTGAATGGTAGAAAGTGGGCCGATTTGGTCAACCTGTCCACGATGACCCAAATCGCATCCTTCCCGCCTGGAGAACGGGGAAGTCCAGAAACAAAATCCATGGTCACATGCTCCCATTTCCACTCCGGAATGGGTAACGGCTGGAGCAATCCTCCTGGCCTCTGCCTCTCCGCCTTCACCTGCTGGCACACTAAGCATCGGGGTACGAAGCGTGCTACCTCCCGCTTCATCCCGTACCACCACACATGCAGTCTCAGATCTCTATACATCTTGTTGGCACCTGGATGCATAGAGTACTGGGATCGATGCGCCTCCTGGAGAACATCCTCGCGCAACGACCCACTCGGCACACACAACCTGGTACCGTGCCGCAAAGAACCATCATCAGCAATGGTGAAGTCATCTGCTAATCCCATCTGAACCTGCGCCCTGATGCTCCTCAGGGACTCATCCTCAAACTGTGTAGCCCTGATCCGGTCTACCAACTCTGACTGAATCTGCAGTCCCCACATCTGCATCTCAACTCCAGGCACTATCACCTCAATGCCCAAGCTCTCTAGATCTGCCAGAAGATAACAATCTGTAGTCAGGCACATAGCTACCGGATACCTGCTGAATGCATCCGCAACTACGTTCGCCTTCCCTGGATGATACTGCAACGATATGTCGAAGTCTTTCATCAACTCCAACCATCTCCTCTGCCTCATGTTCAGCTCTTTTTGGGTAAACACATACTTCAAGCTCTTGTGGTCTGTGAAGGTCTCCACACGCTCTCCGTATAAATAGTATTTCCATAACTTCAGAGCAAAAATGACCGCTGCCAACTCCAAATCGTGGGTAGGGTAGTTCTTCTCATGAGGACGTAATTGCCTGGAAGCATAGGCAATCACCCTCCCATTCTGCTGCAACACACAACCCAGTCCCTTCCCTGATGCATCACTATAGATAGTGAATCCTCCAGAACCTGATGGCAACGTCAACACTGGAGCTGTCATCAACCTCCTCTTCAGCTCATCAAAGGCGATCTGGCACTCCTCTGACCAAACAAACTCCACGTCCTTCCGGGTCAGCCTGGACAATGGCTCTGCAATCCGGGAAAAATCCTGAACAAATCTCCTGTAGTAGCCTGCCAGTCCCAGGAAACTCCTGACCTCGGCTACTGAACTCGGAGCACTCCATGCCTCAACTGCCATGATCTTTCTCGGATCCACCGAGATACCCTCTCCAGTCACCACATGACCAAGGAATTCAACCTTGTCAAGGAAGAACTCACACTTCGAAAGCTTTCCATAAAGCTTCTCCTTCCTGAGAGTCTCCAGCACTATCCTCAGATGCTCCTCGTGCTCCTATGGGCTCTTCGAATACACCAAGATATCATCTATAAACACTACCACAAACCTGTCCAGATGCTGATGGAACACCTTGTTCATCAGATTCATGAACACTGCCGGGGCATTAGTCAACCCAAACGGCATCACCAAGAACTCATACTGTCCATATCTGGTCCGAAAGGCTGTCTTTGGAATGTCCTCCTTCCTGACCTTCACCTGGTGGTAGCCTGTCCTCAGATCAATCCTGGAAAACACCCTCGCTCTGCTCAACTGGTCAAAAAGATCATCAATACGCGGCAGCGGATACTTGTTCTTGATTGTGAGGTTGTTCAGAGCCCTGTAGTCGATACACATCCGTATCGACCCATCCTTCTTCGGCACAAAAAGTACCGGAGCACCCCACGGAGAAGAACTAGATCTGATAAATCCCTTGTCCTGAAGCTCATCCACCTGCTTCTTCAACTCTATCAGCTCACTGTTGCTGACTCTATAGACGTGCTGGGATATCGGCTCCGCGCCTGGCACCAAGTCTATAGAGAACTCCACATCTCTGTCCGGAGGTAACCCTGGCAACTCCTCCGGAAAGACATCCATGTACTCCTCTATCAGTGGATGTAGCGACCTCGGCTCTACCACCAGGGCTCCGCAGAAGACTCCCTCGGTCTGCTCCGCTGCTCCTCTGGCAAACTGAAACTCTGACTCATCTGGCGGACTGAACAAAACTCTGCCTCTACGAAAATCTATACTAGCACAATGCGTACTCAACCAATCCATCCAGAGTACAATATCGTAGCTCGGAAGTGGCATTACGAGTAGGCACACACTCAACTCCCGGCCTCCCAAGGTAACTCTCCGGTCTCTACAAACATCACGGACTAGGATGATACCACCCCCGGTCGTGATCTTGCAGAGTTTAGCTAAAGGTTCAGCAACAAGATAGTGTCTAACAGCAAAAGATACAGACACAAAGCTATGGGAAGCACCGGAATCAAATAAAGCAAGTGCTGGAATGGAATCAAGAAGAACAGAACCTGAGATAACATCACCAACTGGCTCGGCCTCATCTACTGTCAGGGCAAAAGCTCGCCCCTGCTGTCCTCCTCGGTGCTGCTGCTGGTGCTGGGCGAACCTCTGCTGCTGAGTCTGCAAAGGCTGACCTCTCTGTTGCGCTGCAGGTGCTCTGGCTGGTGCCCTCTGAGCGGCTCCTCCGCCCTGAGCTGGACGGGCAAGCGTTGAAGGACAATCCTTCAGCTGGTGATCTGCTGCGCCACACAATAAACATCTGCCCAGCCTCTTTCTGCATATGTCCCATCCGTGCCCTGGCTTCCTACAGAAAGGGCAAACGATGGGCTGCCTCTGGCCCTACTGCTGACTTTGCCTCTGCTGCTGGGGCGCCTGCCGGAATGGCGCACGACCCTGACCCTGGTGCTGCTGGGTCTGCTGGAATGGCCTCTTGGCTGGGCCTGCACTGCTACCTGCTCCTGAAGCATCTCTGCTCCTCTTCGTCTTCAGCTCTAGGTCATCCTCGGCTCTCCGTGCGTCGCTGACAATCTGCTCGAAGGTCGCCTCACGGTCGCTCCTGGTCAAGGACTTGACCGCCATGACCAAGCCCTTGCGGAACTTCTACGCCTTCGCTGCCTCAGACAATCCCTCAACAAATCTGCCCAGACGGCAGAACTCCGCTGCATACTCGTCCACTGACATACTCCCCTGGACGAGCGCCTCGAACTGACTCTCCAAGGCACTGAGAGCCACGTCCGGGAAGAACTTCTCCTTGAAAAGCTTCTTGAAAGCCTCCCAAGTCAATCCCGGAGCTGCTATCCGCGTATCCGTGCGGAACCAAGTAAGGGCAAGGTCGAACATCTGGCTGCCCGCTGCCTCTATCTGCATGCTGGCTGGGATCATCGCCAGCCTAAAAATGCCCTCTATATGCTCGATCCAGTCATCGGTGTACAGGATCCCCTCTGTGCCACGGAACTCCTTAGGCCGCATCCTCTGAAAATCGATGATAGTACCCGGCCTAGGATACTGAGCCTGCTCTGGCTGTGGCTGAATCTGAGCCACTTTGTCGACCGCTGTCATAGCCACCTGATGAGCATTCTCAATGCCCATCCTCATAACATCTGTCTGGCGGTGCTGCGCATCCATCATCTCTCGGAA